>CM060962.1:301062200-301662200 GCA_030765045.1 Tenodera sinensis
ACAGTCTAACTGCTCGGCCATGGTGCTGTCAATAGCAACCTATCAGTTTATTGAAATGAGCAGGTATTGCTTGTCGATTGCATATACTGTGCACATTTTAGGCGGAGGAATACAAAAGTGTGTTTCTTAGAGTGGATCCAATATAGAATATTGAATTTAAAAACAACTGTGGGCATTCGTTCTCGTCAGTTGAGAAGCCTTGAACGCTGAACCAGGGTGAGCAATAGAGAGATGTCAATGGTTATCTGTATTTCACGTGTAAGATGTCAATGGTTATGTGTATTTCACGTGTAAGATGTCTCGGCATGGCAGGGACCACCACACAAAGGCTACTCTGCTCTTCAGAAAGGCTGCTCTACTTTTCAGAGGTCCAATATTAACATCTTATTTCACTTCCAGTTGAGTTAAATAGCTAATGTTTTGTGTTGTGGCACCACGTCTGTAATTTGGTAGCCTCAGGTTGTGAATACCTGATCTGCTGATTGGCCGGCTCATTTGTGATTTGATTAGACAGTTGTTCTGTTGCTCTGAGTTTGTACAAAAGTGATTTAAGTGCAACATTAGCACTACGCTAACTGACTAGAAGGCAATAAAGTGCGACTAGCAGCAACTGGTGTTTTCTCATTTGTTACAATATCACCTTTTTATAAAGCTACTTGGATTAGTATGCTTTGCATTAGTGGCCTTTATGTACCTGATCACATGCTGTTTTGAGTTCAAGACTAAGGTGGTGGAATTAATATTGACTTTTTACTTCTGACGTTGCAAAATTTTTACATTCTGCTCAAGATATGAGGGTGAGTCAAATCAAAACCAGAAAGATCTTTTTATAGCTGTTTTATTACAGACAGAGTTAAAACAAGTACACTGTTTTTCACTGTAGCCCCCATACTCTTCGTTAATTTCTGCCACCGAGTAGGGAGGGCATGGATACCTTGAGAAAGACATCTTTTGGCTGTGCACATAGCCACTCATGCACTGGCTTTTTCACCTCCATGTCGGTCACAAACTTGATGTCACCTAAGGAGCCCTTTAGTGGGCCAAAGATGTGGAAGTTGGAGGGCACGAGGTCAGAGGGGTGAGGGAGGCATTCTAGACACAAGTCCTTGATAGTCGCTAAGGTCGTGCAAGATATGTGAGGTCCACCGTCGTGCTATGTGAGAATGCCTGTTGAGAGGAGTCCCCGGGGCTTGATGCATATGGCAGGTTTCAGAATGTCACACATCAATTCACTATAGGTGGCACTGGTTACCATCATGCCCTTTTCCGTGCAATGTTCCACTATGGGACCCGTTTATCCTGCAGAATCATCTCCTCTACTGCTGCAATTGCCTCAGCTCTCACAACACGATGTGCCTGGCCTGGTCTCAGCAGTCTGCCAAACTTGTGCTGCTGCTGAATTTTGCACACCATTCATGCAGCTCCATACTGCGCCAACTTGTATTGATGGATTTCTATTGATTTCGTGTCTTCACGATGTGAGAAACAGTTCACTCCGCACTGCTCTTCTTTGGTGCAGTCCAACAGAGGGGCTGCCATATTTGAAACTCTCGTATTGCACTGTTTGGTCACATGGTGTCTCAGAACCAATGCCAGTTGATGGTGGGAGAGTCAACGCGCATGCATACTGGGTCTGAGTGTAATAAGAGAAGTTTTAGATTTTCTATAATAGTTTTCTGGTTTTCATTTGACTCACCCTCATAGTTATTGACAATGTTGTAATGTTTCATTCACCACATACACCAGTCGACAGTTTGTAATTTTTGTGGCTTGTTTTTTCCCCTCGGGAGTAACATATTTCCTAAGATGTCGAAAGTATCAGTATAGACTGGTTCTCAACCAACGACAATGGGAACCATAACCAGAATGAGAGACTTGAAATACATGTATTCAAATGGGAGTGTTCACAACCAACGGCCAACCTTCCCTGGATCTGGGAATGGGAGAGAAGACTTGACCAAGATTCAACTTTGATGTTCCAGTTAACGGGCACGGCATATTAGATCCATTAAGGGCATATTAAAGACTTCTTCCTTCAAGGTAGAAATTTTTCAAGGCTGCCATGACAAACAACCGCTGGAGCTCTCGCTAGTTGAAATTCTGGGAAAATCAAACTAGAAAGAACTTTAGCAGTGCATCTCTCACATTTACAAATTGGTTAGTGTCAGTTGTGCAAGCATATAGTTTGGCTGTTACTTTACTTTTTAAGTTTATTGCTTTTTTGCATTTATATTATACATTGTTTTATTGTACAAACTTCTGGATTGTTATGGTTGTGATTATTCATATAGTTTTCATTTTTGTTTATTCGCTGTTAAGTATTTATGTGCATCAATGGAGCACGTAAAATTCAACAGAGTGCTCATTTTGAATGTGCAGGAAAATGAGCACTTGCATTACAAAAAATTCGAAATATGTCATTGGTTAACCTGTTTATATGTTAGCTGAATTGGAGAACAGGTTAAAATTTTTTCATTGGTCAAAAGAAATAAATGACATCCCAATGCAGAATATCCAGTTCTATTCCTGTTGCCATTAGTGGGTTATGTCTTTTCTTATTTATTTTTTAGTAACGTCCTCCAATATAGTGTCATATTGGATGGTGAATGAATGAAAATGGAAGAAATGATGTTCAAATGAGCCCAAGGTCCATAGAACTTTTAAGTTACCTGACATTCTTCTTCTCAGGATAAGGGAAAACCTCAGAAAAAACCACTGGGCTGTTGTGAACCAAAATGTTCATGCTATTCCTGTTGTCATTAACGGGTGTTAGCCTTAAGTCCTGAATCTGCTGCTCTTGACTCAGTATTTTTTGAAAAGATCTCGTGAATCTTGTTATTCCCTTGCTGGAAAACTTTCATGCCCTGGAATACGTCATATTATATATCTCTGTATTACACTTTGATTGGCTAATACTGCTATCACACAACCTATTTCTGAAATGATGGCAGTGTTTCCCCAAAAGATGTGAGAGTTAACCTCCCCCTTTGAACTTGGTCACAAAAAATTCACAGAGGTACAAAGAATTTTAACCCCTTCTGGAAATTGACAAAAGATTTCCTTGCTAACCAACATTAGCAATGACAGCTTTCTCCTAAGGATGCAGCTTTTCTATTCACAAAACTATTCTGACATTTATCGAGTATTACCGTACAAATATGTACATTGATATCTAACTTTAATATCCTTTACAATAGTCTTAACCTAACAAAGTTGATGTGGAAAGAAAATAATTACTATGCTCAACAATCTATTATGGAAATATTTACATATATTTGTCATATAAAATGCAGTACCTGGGCAACCGAGCTTCGCTTGACTTTTCTTTTCCTTTTTTTAATCGTGTTTTTTAAAAAAATTATTTGGGTTAGAGGAGAAGATACTTATTTAGATAAACTTGAAAAACAAAATGTTAACTAAATATAAATTTTCATCCTAATTGTTGGAGCCGTTTCCGTGACGAGACCTTTAATATAATGGCGTGTTTGTTGAAATTGGCCCATTAACAGAGAAATTATGGCCAAAATAAGGTTTTGACTATTACGCATAGACTAAGATAGCTAAGTCAACTTTCTTTAGATTTTCTGAAAGCTTTTGTATCCCGGCTTGTTTGTTAATTGGCCCATTAACGGAGAAATTATGGCCAAAATAAGGTTCAGAGTATGACTGTTACGTGCAAAATCACATTTTTTCAGGAATGACACCTATATAGATAAACTTAATAAACAAAACCCTCCCTGAATACAAAATTTGATCGTAATCGTTAGCCGTTTCTAAGTTGCATGGAATATATACAAGAGTTGCTTGTTTAAATATATAAGGTTGTGACTGTTATCCGTAGACTAAGATAGCTAAGTCAACTTTCTTTAGGTTTTCTGAAAGCTCTTTACGAGGCCTTTAATATCCTGGCTTGTTTGTTGAAATTGGCTCATTAACAGAGAAATTATGGCCAAAATAAGGATTAGAGTAAGTTACTGTTACGCGTAAAATCACATTTTTTCAGGAATGACACCTCTATAGATAAATTTAAAAAGTAAAACCCTGTCTGAATACAAAATTTGATTGAAATTGTTAGTCGTTTCCAAGTTGCGCAGAGTATATATACAAGAACTGCTCGTTTAAATATATAAGATTTATACATCTCATTATCCATGAGGTGAAATTACTGCTTCAATATGTATCTAACTGTTGTTTGTCTGTGTGCAAAGTTTGAAGTAGTTTTCAGTATCGACTCGTGTACTTCCTTTGTAAGATAACAGTAAGCTCAAAAATTTGTATTAGTAAAGAAATTTGACTGAAAATATTACTCATCAGTTACTAGGCATCACAGTAATGTTTAATAGTTACATGATTTTTAGTGTTTATCTATCTGTGAACAGCATAACCTGAAAACAGAAAGTTGGGTAAATGCCAAGTTACGTACTGGAGTCAGGCATTGTTTAAGCATATCAGGCAAAGATTTTCAAGAGAATTTCCCCATGCTAAACTATGTTTTACTCGAAAAAAAAGTTTTTTATATTCTCAAAATATGAAAAACTATTTAAAGCATAGTTTAGGGTGAGGAAATTCAATTGGACGCTGTAGCAGAGCGGTTAGACCATTTGCCTATTATCTAGGCAGCCTGGGTTTGATCCCAGAGACCCACATGTGGTATTCGTGGTGGACGATACAGCGTCTGAGTGGGTTTTCTCAGGGTTCTCTGGTTTCCCTCGCCACTCATTCCACCAATTGCTCCATCATCACCTTTCCAATCGATTTTGCCTGCATTTCATATCTTCCTCTTCCTCACTATTATACCTGGTGCTGGGCTGGCCACCTGCTTCCAGGTGTTCACTCTGTCTGGTCTATAGGTCCCTCTGCTCCCTGACAGGTCCCTCTTCTCCCCTACAGGTGCCTGACCCAAGGCACTGGCTTGTAAGTCATAGGGGGTGTAAGTGCTACATAAGGGGAGGGCAATCGGGAAAAGAAGAAGAATATTCTCAAAAATTGTAAGTAAATTTTGATTAAAACATTTGAGATAATTAGGTGATAAACTAAATTTGTGTTTTCTATGATGGCCTCTTCTTAATGGTTAAATTTTGTATAACTGAGAAATTAAAATGTAGATATTAGAGGGAAAGTGCAGAGCTCATCAGAATAGGAATTTCTTCACAGCATTGGTCATTTGTTTAAATGTTCCATATTGCATGTACACAGTTTCCCAAACACATCTTGCCTTCATAACACAAGAGCTCATCCTGTTACCATTATTAAACATTTGAATGCTATATCCACTTGTTCCATTTAAATAACTCTAATTGCTTATTTAACCTCTTGAGCACTGGCCATTTAAAGCCCCCGTGGGCTAAGAACTGCTAACCAATATCCAACGCTGGGCATTTAAATTGTTAAATGTGCTAAAAGTGCTTCATAAATACACAGCTGTATTTTACATAAATAATAAGTTATTGTAATGAAACAAAAGCTGGTATAAAACTTGTTATATGCAGTATACATGTACGTCATCAGCAAAGTAGAGCTGCATTAACAAATCGTTGAAATGGCACCATTTTGTTTCATTGTGGTGAAAATTAACTTTCCTCTGTCGAACGCATCTAATATAAGTTCTCTGAAAGAAACAGTAGTAGACCCATTGTATGTGTGGCTTATGCGTCAGCAAACCAAAGCATAGTGTGAAATAAAGCACTAGTGTGTGCATGGTCTGTGAGTCATCAGAATAAAGCATGTTTGCAACTTTTCCTTACACGTGTTTCGTAACTTGGATAGCAGGCTCCGTTTGTTTCTTTCTTGAAATACATACATATACTTTCCTACTTGTAGCTGAAGTGAGAAGTGGTATAAAAAGGTATTTTTGCACCAACTGGATATAACCATATACAATTGTTGGGTAATTTGGAGAGCTCTAAACCCACACAAGACAATGACCTACCTGGACTTCCGACTATCAATAGCTCGCAGCCTAATTGAACAATACCACGTTGAGAGGCCTCTTCATGCTGGGGGTAGAAAATCCAGAATCCTTGCACCCCTCAGACTTCAAGGAAAACATTATCCTGAAAGAATACCGCCAAAAGCAAAGAAGTCTCGCCCATCTCGAAAGTGTTTCGTGTGCCGCAAGAAGGGAATTCGTGAATGTGGAGATGTGCCCTTGTGTGTTTATCCCTGTTTTGAGGCATATCACTGCAGAACGAACATATTAAGGTAAGCCAGTAAAGTATATAGGCTTTACTTAAATGTTTCATAAAGGGAAAATTAAAATAAGTTGAGCTAGATAAGGGATAAATAGGAGTTAAATGCACACAACGTGTATACATGCCCATAACGCTCATCTGTCATTTTAAATGGACGTGATTTCACCTCCATAGCGCTCAAGAGGTTAAGGAAAAATTGAAGCTAGTAACAGTAAAGGAACAGAATCTAAATTAAGAACAAATTAGGAACTAAAAGCTCCACTTGAGGTTTTGATAGCTTTGAGAATAAGTTGGATGCAACTTGGAACAATAGTCAGCAGTATACCACCTTGCAATATTAATAAGATAAGTGGAGCTTTTATTTTCTAATTTGTTCTTAATTTAGACTAATTGCTTAGTTTGAAATCATCTATAGATTTAAAAAAAGTGCTCTACTTTACATCCTGCAAAAAGTTTCCAAACTTCCAACATCAGGTGTGATTTCACATCCTATAGGACACCACAGGTAGGACCAAAACATAAATAACTTTAAATATGCTCTAAATGATCAGAAATACCAGAAATAGATAAATTCACTTGAAATAAAACAAATGAAACGTAAGTCCCTGAAGCAGATATATATTTGAAGGAATCTTTAAGGCAAACAATTGTCCATGGCAGCTTGATTTTATTAATTGAACATTTTTTATTATTTATTCTGTTTTCAGTTTGTGGAAATTATAATTGCTAAACTTGCTTCAATATTTCAATCATGTTTACATAATTGATAATTGTTTTGCATCATACCATGTTTGGAGGGAGATTTGAAATATGAATTAATGTTACTTGTGCCATGAGCAAAATGACCATCAAATTGTACTATATACTTGGCACATGATGTCATCGGGATAATTCTGATGAAATAAGAAAAGGTATTACTAAGGAAGACAAAAGCCGAGCGATATTGCTATAATTACATATAAAAATTCATGTGTTTGTTCCTAATTTATCACTTTTAGATTTGACAATATGACATGGTCATTGGCCCCCATAATTTATTGCATCCCTCTGAACTTTTTAATTTGGGCTTAGTATATAAAATTCAAATTGTTGTACAGGCACTTCTGAATTTTAATGAGTATAAGAGAAAAATATTTGCTGTGTGCGTGCTATTGAATTTTTGAATTCTTTTAATACAACTTATGGAAAATAATTAATTTGAACTGAAATATTTGAAATATTTATGCATTTTAACTTTTAAGCTCAACATTCCTGAAACTCTCCAGAGTATATCAAGCTAATAAGTTATACACTGTAGTCCAAGAAGCATTTTGAATACTGAAAAATTCTGAAAGGAGGGAGTTGAGAAAAACAGTTCAATGTACTGCATTGA
This sequence comes from Tenodera sinensis, assembly GCA_030765045.1. Taxonomy (NCBI): domain Eukaryota; kingdom Metazoa; phylum Arthropoda; class Insecta; order Mantodea; family Mantidae; genus Tenodera; species Tenodera sinensis. Next base: position 301,069,764 of record CM060962.1, read on the forward strand.
AGGGTAAGGGACCAATGAAATAGTCATTTGTCGTTTTATAATTGTTGATATTAAAAACCACTAGGCTAGTATGAAAGTACAAGTTATAAGTCTAATATAAATCTAAAAAACAAAAAATAAAAAATGTTAACATTTTTTGCCAATGTCCACCTTTCTTATACTTTGTTTTTAGTTTGGGACGTCTTGTATTGGAAGTTCCTCTTATGCTCATTAAGGATTTATGTCATCATACTGTGTACACTTCATATTATGTATATTATGTATATCTTTCCAGGTATCAAGGGCCACATGGCATTTGTGCACAGGGTGAATTCCGAAGGCGAAGGCGATCCTTTTTATGAGACAGTAGGTCTTATCACCCTGGAAGATGTAATTGAAGAACTAATTCAGGCGGAAATAGTGGATGAAACAGACGTTTGGAGTGAGTAATGTTCATATTGTAAACCTTAGGTACGAATAGTTTTGAAGAAGAATTGGCTCTGTGTTACAAATACAAGGAGAAAGAAAGTGAATGAGTGCTGATACCACCTACCCATACCAGGGTGTTATTTATCCAAAAGTTTCATATTTAGAAACATGCTTTTAGATCCCTTGACCCCCCCCCCCCCTCAGAAACCCAATTTCCTCAATGGCTCCACATCAGACCCATGCCAAAGTCAACAATACCAACTTAGGCTATTGAGGCCTTTTTACTTTCTCTACTACATATAGTAAAGTAGAGGAAATATTGTATTCCACCTAAAAATTCAATATTGAGATTTCACCGGAAATATATGTTTTGAGGCCCCCCTGAATCCATAAAAAGAAATTTTTAGAAAAAGGTCTGTGTGTGTGTCAGCCTGTGGACAGCATAACTCAAAAATGAAAAGTCAGTTAAAAACTAAAGTTGGTATTTAAGTTTTATTGTCTTTCAAGGATGCGACACAAAGATTTTAAAGAAAATAGCCCCACCCTAAACTACCCTTTACACAGAAAACCTTTCAAAAATTTTCGATTTTCTGGAAAATGGCTCTTGATCGATTTTGATTACAATGCCATATGTTTGAGATATTTTTATGACAAATGAAATATATATTTTGAATTTTCTGGCTATGGCCCATGAAGTCCTATTTACTCTGGATTACTTTTGCATAACTGGTAAACCGTAAGATATAGACCAAATCTTACTATACAAAAAATTTAGATCTTGCTAAAACATACAATAAAATTGTATGTTTTGTATGAATTCAATGGGCAATTTTGTTTGTTTATAACATGGATGTATCAGGCAATAGTGGTTTTACTTCATTGGGCCATGATCATACTAGGAGAATTGTCACTGCAGTTGGCGCTGTAGCTTGTCTTTTTCGTTAGCCACGCTTCTCTAGGTCACGTGATGTCAGTTATGTCATGTCACATGATGCTTGTCACATGACCCCTCGTCATGTGACGCACATCACCCAAGGCCATCTCTAAGTAACAGGCCTAGATATGCGATTCGTGACGCCACAACGCGAGGCCGACGTTCCAAGCAATTCATACAGAATAAACACATGTTTTACAGCATTTCTGCACTGGAAGAAGCATACATACATTTATATTTTCACATTTCGTATTAAAAGTTAATGTGTGTTAGTATGTTAGTAGAAAACATGCTTTGCTTAGTTGTTAATGGCAGAGCATGCTTCTTACGTTCGCAATGCGAATATTTCTTCTTTTTTTGCCTGTAGATAATGCCAAACTGTCTTGTTTAATAATGCAGTAGTTTTTCAAGAGGATGTTGGTTATTACTTTTATTATTTTCCTTGTCAAAATAGCAGACCGGTAACTCGCAATCACTAGCATTACAGTCAGCACTGATATTATTGTCACATGTCACAGCACCTAAATGTAGAATTAAGTTTCTCTGGTTTTCTACTTTAAGAAACTCTTGTTCATATGTCTCAACAAATTTAGTACTTTTTCGTGATCACCAAGCATTTACACCTTCTCTGAAAAATATTTTAAATGCAAGAGTTTCTATCAGGACTGAGGGTTGAGAAAGTTTGTCTGAGGTAATCAGGATGGGGTAAGGAAAGAACATTGGAATCACGTAACTGTCTGTAAGCTGCAGGGTGAGAAAAATAAATTGAGCACGTCCATAACAGGGTATCGGGCTTTTATTTAATTGACTTTTGACTGACCAATTTTTCCTGCTCTTCTAGGAATTTAGGTTTTAGATATTCTGTGGAATCTTCATTCATGTTCTCCCAACATTCCTTTAAAATGTTGGCGGCCTGAAGTAGTTTTATGTTTTGTTTGTTCACTTGCTATTGTGAACCAAAAGAGCATCAAATTTAGACCATTTATCCAATATCATTTCTTTACCAAGAATCCATTTAAACTTACTATTGGGTATTACAATTTTACCATATAGAACCTAAATAATAAAATTGGAATTAATTTTTAATGCTGCTACAATTTTAGGAATTTCTTCAGTATAAATTTTCACAAAAATTACATAGTTTTCTTTTATGATGACAGTAAATCCCTCTAATTTCATGTCCTTAATTCTATTTTTAAAGCTCTGAAAATCAACAATTTTGCCATCTTTGAGTCGTTTACAAAATGCCATGGATTTTCAGTAAATTTAGGAGTTGTTCTGGGTGCTATAAAACGCTTCCATCATTTCGCGCAGCAGTAAATTCCTTCACTATATGCTGTTCAGAAAAATGTTTATTACATACCACACCTGGTTCATAAATATCCCTGTGAATAGCTTGTACCCACCGCTCTCTCCTGTGTGGATCCTTTGGAAATGACAACACTGTAAGCTACTTCTCTATACTTGTTTTATAGTTTGAGGAACAACCCAGCACACAACACTTCCTAGGCATTTTGTATTAAAAACTACACCACTTTGTAATTTGATTTTTCGCTCACTTAATTGTGTACTGAAACGTTGTAAGGCACAAGCAACTTCTTAGCGTTCCAACTACGCACTGATTTGTAGGATTCCCGTATTAAACAAGCAAACAATAAGCTCCCAATGATGACGTCATTAACATAATCTCTTTCCGTATACAGCCCTGTTTAGATAAAGATGGCCTTGCATCACCTCACTGGTTCGCACCACGCCACGCCACGTCCCGTCACGTAACTGGTTCGCACCACGCCACGACACGTCCCGTCACGTCACTGGTTCGCACCACGCCCCGTCCCGTCACGTCACTGGTTCGCACCACGCCACGCCACCTCTCGTCACGTCACTGGTTCAAACCACGCCACGTCCCGTCACGTCACTGTTCGCATCACACCACGTCACTGGTTCGCACCACGCCACGCCACGCCACGTCCCGTCACGTCACTGGTTCAAACCACGCCACGTCCCGTCACGTCACTGGTTCGCACCACGCCACGTCCCGTCACGTCACTGGTTCGCACCACGCCACGTCCCGTCACGTCACTGGTTCAAACCACGCCACGTCCCGTCACGTCACTGGTTCGCACCACGCCACGCCACGTCCCGTCCCGTCACTGGTTCGCACCACGCCACGTCCCGTCACGTCACTGGTTCGCACCACGCCACGCCACGTCCCGTCACTGGTTCGCACCACGCCACGTCCCGTCACGTCACTGGTTCAAACCACGCCACGTCCCGTCACGTCACTGGTTCGCACCACGCCACGTCCCGTCACGTCACTGGTTCAAACCAGGCCACGTCCCGTCACGTCACTGTTCGCATCACACCACGTCACTGGTTCGCACCACGCCACGTCCGGGCACGTCACTGGTTCGCACCACGCCACGTCACTGGTTCGCACCACGCCACGTCCCGTCACGTCACTGCTTCGCACCATGCCACGTCCCGTCACGTCACTGCTTCGCACCATGCCACGTCCCGTCACGCCACTGATTCGCACCATGCCACGTCCCGTCACGTCACTGCTTCGCACCACGCCACGTCCCGTCACCTCACTGCTTCGCACCACGCCACGCCACATCCCGTCACGTCACTGCTTCGCACCACGCCACGCCACGTCCCGTCACGTCACTGGTTCGCACCACGCCACGCCACGTCCCGTCACGTCACTGGTTCGCACCACGCCACGCCACGTCCCGTCACGTCACTGGTTCGCACCACGCCACGCCACGTCCCGCACGTCACTGGTTCGCACCACGCCACGCCACGTCCCGTCACGTCACTGGTTCGCACCACGCCACGTCCCGTCACGTCACTGGTTCGCACCACGCCACGTCCCGTCACGTCACTGCTTCGCACCACGCCACGTCCCGTCACGTCACTGCCTCGCACCACGCCACGTCACGTCCGGTCACGTCACTGGTTCGCACCACGCCAAGTCACGACACGTCACTGGTTCGCACCACGCCACACCACGTCCAGACTCATCACTGGTTCGCACCACCGCACGTTCGGTTACGTCACTGGTTCGCACCACGCCACGTCACGTCCCGTCATGTCACTGGTTCGCACCACCCTACGTCCCGATACGTCACTCTTTCGCACCACGCGACGTCCCGTCATGTCACTGGTTCGCACCACGCCACGTCCCGTCATGTCACTGGTTCGCACCACGCCACGTCCCGTCACGTCACTGGTTCGTATCACCTCACGTCCCGTCACGTCACTGTTTCGCAACACACCACGTCGCGTTTCGTCACTGGTTCTTAGCACGCCACGTCCCGTCACGTCCATGTTTCGCACCACGCCACGTCTCATCACGTCACTGGTTCGCACCACGCCACGCCCTGTCACGTCACTGGTTTTAACCACGCCACGTCCCGTTACGTCACTGGTTCGCACCACGCCACTTCACGTCACTGGTTCGCATCACGCCACGGTACGGGACTGGTTCATTGCATCACGCAAGGTCACGTCACTTATTCGTGCCACGTCACGTCACTGGTTCTTGCCACGTCTCCTCCCGTCACTGGTTAGCGTCACGTTATGTCAATTCCTCACACTGCGACTCGCGTCGACTCGTCACACTCCGGCTCGCGTCGACTCGTCACACTCCGGCTCGCGTCGACTCGTCACGCTCACACGCGCCACCCTCCGAATCGTCATACTTTGACTCGTCACACTTGGACTCGTCATACTTTGACTCGTCATACTTTGACTCGTCATTTTTGACTCGTCATACTTTGACTCGTCACACTTGGGCTCGTCACACTTGGACTCGTCACACTTGTACTCGTCACACTTGGACTCGTCACACTTGGTCTCGTCACACTTGGACTCGTCACACTTGGACTCGTCACACTTGGACTCGTCACACTTGGACTCGTCACACTCTCGCTACTCTCCGACTCGCCACGCTCCGACTCGCCACGCCCCGACTCGCTACTCTCCGACTCGCCACGCCCCGACTCGCTACTCTCCGACTCGCCACGCCCCGACTCGCTACTCTCCGACTCGCCACGCCCCGACTCGCTACTCTCCGACTCGCCACGCTCCGACTCGCCACGCCCCGACTCGCCACGCCCCGACTCGCTACGCTCCGACTCGCCACGCTGCGACTGGCCACGCTCCGACTCGCCACGCCCCGACTCGCTACTCTCCGACTCGCCACGCTCCGACTCGCCACGCCCCGACTCGCTACTCTCCGACTCGACACGCTCCGACTCGACACGCTCCGACTCGACACGCTCCGACTCGCCACGCTCCGACTCGCCACGCTCCGACTCGCCACGCCCCGACTCGCCACGCCCCGACTCGTTACTCTCCGACTCGCCACGCTGCGACTGGCCACGCTCCAACTCGCCACGCCCCGACTCGCCACGCCCCGACTCGCCACTCTCCGACTCTACACGCTCCGACTCGACACGCTCCGACTCGCCACGCTCCGACTCGCCACGCCCCGACTCGCCACGCCCCGACTCGACACGCTCCGACTCGCCACGCTCCGACTCGCCACGCTCCGACTCGCCACGCCCCGACTCGCCACTCTCCGACTCGCCACTCTCCGACTCGCCACGCTGCGACTGGCCACGCTCCGACTCGCCACGCCCCGACTCGCCACGCTGCGACTGGCCACGCTCCGACTCGCCACGCCCCGACTCGCTACTCTCCGACTCGCCACGCTGCGACTGGCCACGCTCCGACTCGCCACGCCCCGACTCGCCACGCTGCGACTGGCCACGCTCCGACTCGCCACGCCCCGACTCGCTACTCTCCGACTCGCCACGCTGCGACTGGCCACGCTCCGACTCGCCACGCTGTGACTGGCCACGCTCCGACTCGCCACGCTCCGACTCGCTACTCTCCGACTCGCCACGCTGCGACTGGCCACGCTCCGACTCGCCACGCCCCGACTCGCTACTCTCCGACTCGCCACGCCCCGACTCGCCACGCCCCGACTCGCTACTCTCCGACTCGACACGCTCCGACTCGACACGCTCCGACTCGCCACGCTGGGACTCGCCACGCCCCGACTCGCCACGCCCCGACTCGCCACGCCCCCACTCGCCACGCTCCGACTCGACACGCTCCGACTCGCCACGCTCCGACTCGCCACGCTCCGACTCGCCACGCCCCGACTCGCCACGCCCCGACTCGCTACTCTCCGACTCGCCACGCTGCGACTGACCACGCTCCGACTCGCCACGCCCCGACTCGCCACGCCCCGACTCGCCACGCTCCGACTCGCCACGCTGCGACTGGCCACGCTCCGACTCGCCACGCCCCGACTCGCCACGCCCCGACTCGCCACTCTCCGACTCGACACACTCCGACTCGCTACTCTCCGACTCGCCACGCTCCGACTCGCCACGCCCCGACTCGCCACGCCCCGACTCGCCACGCCCCGACTCGCCACGCTCCGACTCGCCACGCTCCGACTCGCCACGCCCCGACTCGCCACGCCCCGACTCGCCACGCCCCGACTCGCTACTCTCCGACTCGCCACGCTGCGACTGGCCATGCTCCGACTCGCCACGCCCCGACTCGCTACTCTCCGACTCGCCACGCTCCGACTCGCCACGCCCCGACTCGCTACTCTCCGACTCGTCACGCTCCGACACGCCACGCCCCGACTCGCCACGCCCCGACTCGCTACTCTCCGACTCGCCACGCTCCGACTCGCCACGCCCCGACTCGCTACTCTCCGACTCGCCACGCTCCGACTCGCCACGCTCCGACTCGCTACTCTCCGACTCGACACGCTCCAACCGGTCACGCTCCGACTCGCCACGCCCCGACTCGCCACGCTGCGACTGGCCACGCTCCGACTCGCCACGCCCCGACTCGCTACTCTCCGACTCGCCACGCTGCGACTGGCCACGCTCCGACTCACCACGCTGTGACTGGCCACGCTCCGACTCGCCACGCCCCGACTCGCCACGCCCCGACTCGCTACTCTCCGACTTGCCACGCTGCGACTGGCCACGCTCCGACTCGCCACGCCCCGACTCGCTACTCTCCGACTCGCCACGCCCCGACTCGCCACGCCCCGACTCGCTACTCTCCGACTCGACACGCTCCGACTCGACACGCTCCGACTCGACACGCTCCGACTCGCCACGCTGGGACTCGCCACGCTGGGACTCGCCACGCCCCGACTCGCCACGCCCCGACCCGCCACGCTCCGACTCGCCACGCTCCGACTCGCCACGCCCCGACTCGCTACTCTCCGACTCGCCACGCTGCGACTGACCACGCTCCGACTCGCCACGCCCCGACTCGCCACGCCCCGACTCGCCACGCTCCGACTTGCCACGCTGCGACTGGCCACGCTCCGACTCGCCACGCCCCGACTCGCCACGCCCCGACTCGCCACGCCCCGACTCGCCACGCCCCGACTCGCCACTCTCCGACTCGACACGCTCCGACTCGCTACTCTCCGACTCGCAACGCTCCGACTCGCTACTCTCCGACTCGCCACGCTCCGACTCGCCACGCCCCGACTCGCCACGCCCCGACTCGCCACGCCCCGACTCGCCACGCTCCGACTCGCCACGCCCCGACTCGCCACGCCCCGACTCGCTACTCCGACTCGCCACGCTCCGACACGCCACGCCCCGACTCGCCACGCCCCGACTCGCTAATCTCCGACTCGCCACGCTCCGACTCGCCACGCCCCGACTCGCTACTCTCCGACTCGCCACGCTCCGACTCGCCACGCTCCGACTCGCTACTCTCCGACTCGACACGCTCCAACCGGTCACGCTCCGACTCGACACGCTCCAACCGGTCACGCTCCGACTCGACACGCTCCAACCGGTCACGCTCCGACTCGACACGCTCCAACCGGTCACGCTCCGACTCGCCACGCTCCAACCGGTCACGCTCCGACTCGCCACGCTCCGACTCGCCACGCTCCGCCTCGCCACGCTCCGACTCGCCACGCTCCGACTCGCCACGCTCCGACTGGCCACGCTCCGACTCGCCACGCTTCGACTTGTCACATTTCCTCTGGCGTCGACTCGTCATACTCCGGCTCGCGTCGACTCGTCACACTCAGACTCGCCACGCTCCGACTCGCCACGCTTTCACTCGTCACACTTCGACTCGTGTTGATTCCACACTCTGACTTGTGTGGACTCAACTGTCAGTCAGGTCACGGCAATGTATAGTGGGTGGGTCATGCGGTGGGTAGTTTGGTAGTTGGGTTAATGCATGCGTGGAATATAGTGTAGTGTAATGTGTGTGAATTTTGTAAGGAATGAAAATTCGTTACTTTTTAATGCCACTGTTTCTTATAAAATTGAATGGCAATTCACAATTCTTGACCAAATAGGTCACTGACAAAAACTGCTATACACAGGTCAGTCAGACAATTCTACTCTCACTAAAAACTGACTTTTCTGTCCATGCCAAATAGCTTATATGGCCGAGAATTGTGGTGATTTTTATGGAAAGCAACATTTCACCGAGCTTCTTGTAACAAATCCTGCACTTGAAGCTTCTAGAACTGTGAAGAAACGGTCTCTGTTAGAACCTGCCATTGTTGTGTTGCATAGTAATGTAGTGGTGTGAGGTAGCTGATCTTGAGCCTCTTTGATGTGCAGCCGCAACCACTGTGTGTGCGTGGGTGGGTAGGTGGGGGCGTGTGAGTGTGGGTGGGCATGTGCGTGCGCGCGTACTTACAGAGTATAACTCCAAGACAAAGAGTTGATTAATACCAAACTTCTGTCTTCCAAAAATGCAACCTGAAGATTTTCAAGAAATCCTTCCACCCTATAAAATTTGATTTCCTCAGAGATGGCTAACGATTGGGATTGAAATACCACATGTTTCAGATATTTTTATGACAAATGTACTTCTCAAATGTTCTCTGCTCAGAAGGCCTCACTCTGAATGACTTTTGCATAACTGGTAAACCATAAGAGGTAGACAAAATCTTATTACACAAAAGAATGTAAAGCTCATTAAGGCACACAATTAGTATAAAATACATTTTTTTGTGGATTTAAAACATTTCTAAGACATTCCTTGTTATTGGTTTGAATTTTTCAGCTCTGAACTTCTCTCATGTGGGAAGTCATTTGTTCCCCCCCCCCCCCCTCCTGTTAATACAAATAGAATGGAATGTCAAAGTCGTCATATAGCAACCAGCTCTTGAAAGATTTGATTATCACTTAGGCCAACTGTATTCCCCTATTCCCATTTAGCTATAAAGAAATATGTATAAAGTCGTTTATTCACATGTTTAACATGAAGTGAAGAATAAAGTTTTTCAGGTATAGTTTGTTGAAAAATGGATAGAAAAAGTTGTGTGAGTGTAACACATCAAATTTTTAATATAAGCAAAGCTGTGAACATATTTTTAAAAAGTTGCATTTGAAATTCTAAAAGAAATAGCCTAATGTAAATAGATGTCTTGGCTGTTTCCAGAGGAAATATTAATGAACTTTGTACGTTAAACATTAGTGAGATAGAAGTTTTAATTCCCCTTAATCCATTTACAGCTGATAATCATTCCAAACGGCGAAGAAAAAACAAGACAACAAGGCAAGATTTTACAGTGTTTGCTGAAAGGAGAGAGAATCAAAGAATACACATTTCTCCACAGCTAACATTAGCCACCTTCCAGTATCTTAGCACAGGTAAGCCTTGTATTATCATTAAACTAAATCCAGAGAGTCATAGAATAAACTTTCATCCAAATACATATATCTGTAGCATGTGTAGCATTCAGATTCACAGTGTGTGGACTGGAATGCCAGGAATAATGCCCAAACATTAAAAACAAGGAAATATTATATTCAGTATTCTACTTCTTAACAAACTCATAATAATTTATAAAGCTGGGTTGGAATTTGAAAAACCAAACCACATGTGACCATTCATCCTGTACGTTAAATGTTAAATTTTATATCATTATCTATATTGAACTAATGTAATTAAGAGCAATGATGTGCAGTGGCTGAGTGGTTAGACCACTTGACTCTCACCAAAATGACCCAGGTTCTATCCCAGGTGTCTGTATGTGGGATGTGTGGTGGACACACTGGCACAGTGGAGGGGGGGGGGGTTTCTCCAGCTTCCCTGGTTTCCTCCACTATCATTACACCAATTGCTTCTTCATCACCTTTCCTATCATCTTTTGCCATCATTTCATATCAACTTCCTTGCTTTCACACCAGGCTTCAGGCTGATCACCCCTCCTGGTTCCTCTGTATGATCAAATCCAGTCACGAAGACCACATATACTGGCCGGGAGGACTCGGGGTGCTGACCACATCCCACTCTCCACCACTGGACCCCGCTAATGATGCCTATAGTGGGTAGAGATGGGGCATCCAGCAGCTGGGCAGTAGGCCAAGGCTACACTCAAAGGGCCGACTGCCACAGGACAGACAATTTGGAGCAATAGAATTAAAATGATTAAGGGAAAGTTTTTTCGTATATTAAAAGTAATATACATTTGCTAAATTTTATGTAACTTAGTGTGGGAATGTGGGTCATTTCCAGGAATATACAACTATGCACCAGATGGCAGGTAAAAAGGGCCACTTTTTTTTAAATTAGCTATGGTGTAACTGCTTCGCCATACAACATTTACTGGTCTTCATAATTAAATCTGATAGGCCAGAAGATTTCTGGTAGGTGTTGCCTTCTATTGTAACTTGGAGTCAGTGAGTGAGTGATAAGGGTTTAAGGGCCTGTTGACATTAGGTCATTAGGACCGTAGATCCCTGTTGGTGAGACAGGAGTTCATAACTCTTAATACTAAACCTACATATAGCAATAAAGCTAGAAGAGAAAGAGACTACTATTAAGGAAAATATGGCTCAAACCGATGGATATGAGGGGATGATAATGGTGGTGAGTGGGTCAGGACCCTGGGTGTGCCAAACCCTTACCTACCATAGCAGGCCCCTGGGTGGGGTGGTTAACTTGGACAGTTCCAACATCTCGCATCATATACATAAAGTAGAGCCATGGTTGTCCAGTCCCCCAGTTAACCGAGGTCCTGTTTTACGAAGTGTACCATGCGAGTTGCAGCGCAGAAACAGAAACAGTGTACAAAGGAATGATACAGAAGAAATGGTTTCTGGCGATATTAACACCATGTTTTTATCCCCCAATGTCATGTCTCTTCTCCAGCCCATGGGCCAAGATGTGTTGGAAAACCTGAAGCATAACTACAAACGCAAACTTTTAAAAAGCCTAATTAGCATCAGTGGCATAAATTAACAACCCTGCAGACCCAATGGTGTGGAGGGGGTGGCCCTGATCTTTAGGGGCCCCCAGACTGGCTTTATTGGTTTTCTTACAAAGGACATTTTATATTCAATTCAACCATGGAAAATTGCTGGGAAGAACAGATGCAGTTAACTGATGACATACTGGCAACAGAAGTGTACCATATAAGTATTTCCAATTCTTTCTTGCTCAAAAGTGTGAAACAAACTTACCTCCAAGTGTGTATGCATTCACAATCATATAGAGAAATTCATTAAAGCACAGAATTTTATTCAATGCGATTTTTACAGAAGCTAAACAAATTACATAGTATGTATGACTAGTACCTATGTGAAAATGTAGTTGATTGGCCAATAAATTGGATTATTTTAGAATTTGGTAATAAGATATAAACATTAATCAATATGTGTTGTTCTAACCAGTTGTTCAGTGTTATTGCTTCTGAGCGATATCTGAAGTACCACGAATAGCAGTTTGCTCGGGTTAATGCCTGAGTTACCCAGAATATTAATAGGTAATGATTTTGTTCCACCTATGTGCGTTATGCGTTTAGTGAGTGTATATTGTTTATTTAGGAAAAATAACCATTAGTGTTGGTAATCACTTATTTTATGTGAGTAAATATGTAATATTTTAATCTCTCCATTTTTAAGTTGTATTAGTAAGTAGGTCCCCCAACATTTATTTGCAGGTGGGCCCCCAAAACCTTAGCTACACCACTGATTAGCGCAATTATGAAGGAAAAAGAATCAGAATGAAAAGTGATAGCTGGAGCATGGATGAGGTGAAAAGTTCTGCTCTTCAGAAGTTATGGAGGAAGTATTAAATGTTACGAAAAATCAAGAAACTTTGCCCATAGAACACTATGACCTTGGCCTCGCACAACTACCTCAAGATTGGCAGAGGAAACATTCACTGAAAAGGATGTAGCCAAGTAGATCAATGCAGACGAACAATTGGAAGTGACTGATGAGATGATAGAGGCAGTGAATGTAGAGGTTGAAGAAACTGAAAGTGACAATGAAGACATAGAAATAGAGAATGAGTTCCCCTCTCGATTTTTGACCAAGTTTGTGTTATCAGAGCTTTTGATTATCCTTACCTCAGATAATCAAGGCTCTATTGTAAGGATTGTATTCATCCAAAGTTGGAGGACTGTTATTTTGAAACTTTTCAGTTTTCTTTGAAATGGTTCCATTCTCATAACCATTCTGAAATTATGGTTACTATAATTTTTTTGTACCTTAATTTGTGTATACCTATTGCAAATTTATGTTTAAATTGTTTGTTTTCAGCTGTAGATGCCTTTAAACCTGATATTATATCAGAAACTATACTGCGCAGGCTGCTGAAACAAGATATTATTTACCACATTAAGGTGAAGAATAAAGAGAAAGCAAAAACTGATCCACTTGCAATTATTTATTCACAGGTAAGCAGATATGTCACTCTTATATTCCTGTGCAACCGCCCCTTAAAAGAAAGGAAAAAAAGTATATGTATAATTTACTGCTCTCATGTTTTTACTTTCTTTTCCCAAACTTCAGGTGACTGAGAATTAGAATCTTCCTTTAATGGTAATTTGAAAATCCCATGAAATACATATATTTTCCTGCTCCACTGCAGTTGACTTACAGAATGCTCAAGTATGATAACATCTTTCCCTGTGTGACACGTTTGGTACAGTCCCCAGTAACCTCGACCAGTGCCATGCTCATCTTCCTTTGGGGCAGCCCCTGGATGCAGTAGACTGTATCACCTATCCTTTTATCCTCAGAGTATCCGGCCTTCCTGCCCGCAGGGGCTTCCATGACTGCTGACCTCTCCTAGTGCACCTTCGTGAACACCTTGCTCCTGGTGGGCTTAAACGTAACCTCCTTCAGGGTTATCCTGCAGACCCCAACATGTTCACTGGGGCTTCAGGGCATTACCTGGTCCTTTCTGACTCGCAGGGCCCTCCTGCCGATGTTGATCATTGTCTCATAACTCCTAGGGGCGTCCAAACCCAGGACCACCTCCTCAGCCACCCTCATGATGAACACCCACATACCATCTGAAGGTTATTTAATCCTGGGACATAAAGTACTTGCAATAGTAAGTCATCATTGGGGTAATTGTCTCTGATGTGAGACTGCCTTTGTGGTTTACCAGGAAAAATACGAACTGGTTTGAGAATTCAATATCATTCTGGCAGGTTGTCACAGTAGCTTAATTGCTAGAGCAGCTGCCTGGTCTGTGGTTCAAATCCCAGCTGTGGCATTCTACCTCTCAAACATTGCTCACACATGGCTTGTGTGTTTAAAAACACCAACAGTAAGTTTGTTGGCATAAATAAATAATAATTACCCATAGACTTGTAGTGCTCTGCCCCAAGGTCAACTCCAACAAGGCCTCCTCCTCCACAGGCAGGTGTCGCCCAATACCAGTACTCATGTAGGGCTGATCTGGTTTCCTCAATGGCAAGCCCTATTCCACAGTCACGGCTGCATCTCTGTCCACAAATATCTGGTACCACCTTCCGTGTACTCATCCGTCCATGATGTCGTCTATTATCCTGCACAAGGCACACTGTATCACTCTAGGGGTCGGCGATGTTAGCTCCAACGTACCCCTTTTAACGTTGGTACTTATTCGTGTCTCAGTCAGTAATTCTGGAATCAAGTGTCATAAATTCAAAGCCAGGAATAACAACTAGATTGACTGCATGGCAACACCTTATGTTTTTTTCATGGAGTATGTAGGCTGGAAATGCATATGGGGTAGAAGCTACATATACATCTCTGAGAAGAAACTAATTGTTGCAAAATTGTATTTATGCATGCAGATTATTAGACTAACATTTCCCCTCATTAGTTTCTGATAAGATACTAGGTAAGCTTTGTTTTCTGCATGTCAAATATACAAGGTATGTTAAAAAAAGTAACGGGAATTTTTGTTTTTCTAAAAGAATATTTATCAACATCAACTTTGTCCCCTTCAAAGTAATCCCTCTCAGATTACACATATGCCAGCATAGTTGGAAGCAATTCTAGAAAAGATTATCTGTTTGGTATGGCCTTCAGCTCCTTCAGTGGCGACAGAACATTGTCCTTTTATGGTTCTCTTCAGACTTGGGAATAGAAACAAATCACAGGGGAACATCTCTGGCAAATACGGTGGCTGAGACAACAGGGGTTTTATTTTCTTACCAAAAAATCATGAACAAGCAGTTAAGTATGAGGAAGAGCACTATCATGATACAATTACCACAAGTGGTTTTGCCACAATTATGGTTTTTTGCATCTGATTGTTTCACAGAAATGGTCAATAACTTCCAGGTAGTATCTCTTATTGACCATGCAACTATATGGTAGGAACTCATGATTAGGGGGCAGATTTATAGGCACTAAAAATGTGTGACATAGGCAGGCAAAAAGGTACTAAAAAGGATCAAAATAGACACTTAAATAGGCTAATTAAGGAAATTGAAGCTATTAACTGTGAAGCAACAAGATTCTAAAGTAAGAACAAATTAGAAACTAAAAACTTCACTTATCTTAGTAACATAGGCACTAAAATTAGCTAAATAAATACATAGAAACACAAAATTTTGAGTAAAATAGACATTTAAAATGCAATGCAATTAATATTAATAGCATTAATATTATATAGGTTATAATGAAAATTGAGTCAGGTTGAAACACTTAACACCTGTTTGCCATATGTTTCATGTCCAAAATATCTAGAAACAATTGCTTGGCATAAGCCAAATGATATACTGATATCATTAGCAACCTCTCCGATGGCAATACGGTAATTTTCCAGAGTAATTTTCTTCACATATTCAATGTTCCTTTCTGAGGCTCACATTTTCCTTCTGTTGCTAAATGTTACCTAATGTTGCTAAAAGGGTTGATTTTTACAAGGATTTTAAATCTAGAATGACATATTAATACAAAAATGGATTTAAACCAAAAAAGGTGAGTCGATTAATAACACTACACAACACTTACAATTTACTGGAACATGTTTCAAAGGCTTGACTTATCTTAGTAATATTCTAACCGCCATCCACACCAGGGAGAACCAGTGCATACCTGGTTCCTTGAACCACTACCAGAGGAGACCTCAGAGAAAACCGTTGTTTGGTGCTAACAACAAATTAGTTACCATAGATACTGATGCTCATTTTAATCACCAATCTCTGTATTTATAAGTTTTTGTTTTCAGAGATTGGTGATTGAAGTCTATGGTAACTAATTTGTTTGTGTAGTTAAGGAAATTGAAGCTATTAACAGTGAAGCAACAGGATTCTAAAGTAAGAACAAATTAGAAACTAAAAGCTGTACTTATCTTAGTACTATTGAAAGTTCTTGGTGCAAAGCTGACTAAAGTTTCGAGTTGACTCCAACTCAAAACTTTAGTCCGCTTGGCACCAAGAACTTGCAATATTACTAAGATAAGTGAAGATTTGTTCTTACTTTAGAATTGTTTGTGTAGCTTTGAGAATGAGTTGGAGTCAACTCGAAACTTGTTAGCACCAAACAACGTGGAATATCACCAAGATAAGTGAAGCTTTTAGTTTCTAATTTATTTTTACTTTAAACATGAATGATCAAATTATACTGAAAACTGGGTTGGTTTGAAACACTTAACATCACTTACATGTAATTAGTCTTGACCAGTTTCAAGAGCTACTTGCTCCCATCATCAGAATATCAACAAGTACAGAGGTATTTTTTAGAGGTGGTGCGTGACCTTGCTCGGATGTGCGCGAGTGACATCATGCAAAGCGATGGTGGGGGTAAGCTTCCACCAGCAACCTGCTGGCTAGTGGGTTAGAAGTCGAAGAGATACTAACCAGACACCCCTTTTATCTTGCAATAGACAAGTGGACTCGACCATAAACTACTGTGCAGCATTACGTCACATGCCACCTCTAAAAAATACCTCTGTACCAGTTGCTTAGTACTGATGATGGGAGTAAGTTAAGCTCTTGAAACCAGTCAAGACTAATTACATGTAAGTGATGTTAAGTGTTTCAATCCAACTCAGTTTTCATTATAACTTAGATTCACGTCACTGTTACTAGCTTATTAAAAGGTGCGCAATAAAGAATGATTTAAACCCACCTTTTTCACACAAGGCTGACAAAAATTGCTTTCCCATCTCTGCTTAATGATGGATCACCACTTATCCATTGTTTAAGTAGTACACTTCTGCTGCTTTTCTCCTTTGGCATATTTGCATAAGAAACTGATGTAATCTATGCACTTGAAGCACTGCGTACAGAATGGGCTTTCCATTCCCCACATAAACGATGGTTTAATTTCTCAGTCCAGTAAAACATCGTGTAGCTTGTCTTAGCTTACTTGCCCGTGAGCAAATTCTAAGATTTTTCAAAGTCATTAGTGCATTGTGATGCTTGTATGAAGCAGATACATTCAGTACCTGACTACCTGCTAAACCCCTTTTGTATACCCAATGTATTGTGGTAAGAAATATTTCTTCCCTGAAAACTTCACATTAAAACTAACAAGTGCAAAAGCTACATGCTTAGGCTTTCATGGCCAGTGGTAATCCAATAGAATGTGGTCTCAGGGCTTGTAGGTTATGGTCCAGTCGATAAATAGGTATCTTGATGTTTCACCCAAGAAACTGTGAGACAGAATATTAGAAGACCCCAAAAGAAAATCGTTTATGTGAATATTTGTTAAGAGTGTAATTTGTTTTTTGATGTTGGTATGAAATGGTTAAATGACAAACGTGTTACTAATGTTCATTGTTACGAACAACTAAGTTTGTTTAAAGACGTCATAAATATTTCCATATTTAATTTTAATATATATGTATAAATATTAGAATTATATGTGTTCAATAATAAAAGCGAAATCAGGATAGCTAAAGATCGCTTCCCTAACAATATGGGAACTATTTGATGGACGCATGCGCGGATGTACACGAGAAAGGTAGTATCACGTGAGATGATGCTGAACTTTTTTTTTTACTAGCGTCTACGTGTCCAAAGTGATAGGACGTATTTTGGTAGTGTGTGAACATTGTAGAACACTTACCAGACTTTCATCAAGCTTTTGTTCCATTTTTTGAAAAAGTGGAAAGACTTAAATAATTTAAAACGGTGCTAAGAGGCTTTATTTAAATGTAAAATAGAGAAAAAGTGTTAATAAAATAATACATTGTGGTGAAGAAACATCGTGTGATTTTTCATTCCATCCATTACCACGCCCTGAGAGAAATAAGAGCCTCATCGCTCAAACGTGAAACAACGCATCGATAAAAACTGCACCAACTGCGTTAGACATCTCTATTGGCAAAAGCTGTTGTCACAAATTACAAACAGGAGAAATTGACTAAAAAGGCAGTTTTAGGCACTAATAAGCAGAATAGGTACAAACACATGAAATAAGAATTATAGGCGCTATAAAACTAAGAATTTTGGCTTGTAATTGTGGGGAACGTGCTTATAACTTGAAAGCCTATGTTTCTGAACAAAGGAATGAAACAGGCAAATAGGGTAAAATCCACTCCCTACTCATAATGCACTGCGCTATTGAAATTGAGGAAAACTGTGAGAAGAACCTTCACATTGGATCAATCTTGTCCAATTTTTTCAGTCATGCAACTTCCACCATTGGGCCTTGATTTCAATGTTATACCCATATAGGCATGTTTTGTCACCTGTTATGACCTTTTTAAAAATGTAGGATTGTTGACTTCAATCAGTAATTCCTGAATAATATCCTCAGGAGGTTGTTTTTGGTCAAAGTTCAGCAATTTCATAGCAACCTCTGTTGCCATATGTTTCATGTCCAAAATATCTAGAAACAATTGCTTGGCATAAGCCAAATGATATACTGTTATCATTAGCAACCTCTCTGATGGCAATACAGTGATTTTCCAGAGTAATTTTCTTCACATATTCAATGTCATTGGTTGTTGATGTGTTACGGCATCCAGGGCAGTCATCACCATCAACACCTTCACAGCCCTCTTTGAAATGTCTGTGTCACTCTTAAACTCTTGTTTTACTCAACAACAGATTTGCCAAAAACCACGGCCAACATTTTAAATGTGGTACTGCACTTTATTCCATTTTTCAAGCAAAATTTAACACAAATTTTTTGATCCATTTTTGTTAAAGTAAAAAACCATAGAGCACATCAAAACTCAAAGAACCTTTTTGACTCTCAACAATGAAGTAAACGTTCAAAACAGCTGCAAATCTCAGCATATGTCAGGAACATGTGTACCGACAAATTAAAAACAGGTTTGAAAATCTGAAAAAGCCTGCAAAATTCAGGAAGTCTTTTTCATCACACCTTGTAATGGTCTGTGGTATAGAAATATGGGGGATGTTTTGCAGGGAAGTATGGGGGGTCTTCCAAGTGTGGTGGCAAGAGAAGTAACACAGATGAAGATGGGTAAGGTGTCAAGGGTATGATTATAGAAAGAGCTCTGAAATTTTGGTATAGGACCTTGAGTTTAGATAAAAATAATTTGTTAAGGCAGTGTGTAGAATACCAGGAAAAGAATCTTAGGGAATCTGGATGGATGAGAAGAACCTGGAAGAAAATGAGATGGGAGATTACTGGAGGAGAGGGGGAAATAATCAACAAATTCTGGAAAATAATAAGAAAGAAGTTTGAAGACCTAGAAATACAAAAATTGTTTGGTAGGATAATGGAAAAAAGGTCTCTGGTAGATTACAAATCAATGAAGGAAAAATGGGAAAGGGAGATATGTTGATAAGGTAGACAATGAACAAAGGGAGGCAATAGCAACGCTAAGAACTGGTGTTTGGAGGTTGAGAGGCTAACAAAGGGTATCCCTCAGAGTCAGTGTCCTATTTGCGGGGGGAAGGAAGATCTGGAGCACATAGTCTTTGAGTGCCAAGGAACAGACTATGGAGGAAAGAATTTATGGGGCAGAAATGGGAGAAGGGGGATAGGAGAACAGGATTTAAGAGGATTCTTAGAAAGAAGGTCAGGAACTTAGGTTAGTTTTTAAGTAGAGTTAAGAAGAAATGGAACTGGTCTGTACAAAGAGAACAGAATTAACAATATTTGGTATTAGTTATAATGTGTTAGATAGCTATAGAGAAGTTTAAAATGTATGTATAAGTAATTATGTTGGGCAGATATGACAGCTAAGAGCCTGGGCTGAATGTCTGTCGATCAAGTATGTATTAACTTAACACAAATACCATATCACACCTTGTAGACGTTAAATGTTGCTATACTGCCTGCCAGTGTCTGTGTAGTATAGAACTGCACTGTACAAACCTCCACAGTTAGAACGTATGTGTTATAAACCATTGTTCAACAAACTGAAACATACTCAAAATAGTTTTCAGCCTAAGATAGTGGAAGACAGTCATTGTTATGAAAATGTGTTCTTTGTTTTTCATGTAGGGCAAAGCTGTGGATTATTTTGTACTTCTACTGGAAGGACGCGTAGAAGTAACTGTTGGAAAGGAGAACATGACTTTTGAAAGTGGTCCTTTCACGTATTTTGGAACACAAGCACTTATTCAGAATATTGGTGTTGGTAAGTGCTGCTTTTTCATTTAAACTAATCATACAAACATTGTCATTGAAAATACAAAAAAAAAAGGAAGGGAAACACAGTATAGTTGTGTATAACAATACAACAATGGTTTTAGTTTAGTTTTAGCTACTTTCAAGCTACAACATTATTCATGTGACTTGTATAAATATCTGATGTACTAAATTCACAATGCTCAAGCCACTCTTCAATGAACTATTCATGAGCTGCAAGCGCAACTTAGAGTCGTAAGTACTTTATGTCCCAGGTTTATTTAAATAACCTTTAGATGGTAATTGTTATTTTACATTATATGTCATATATGGATAATATAAGTAAGTACCTGGGTGACCAAGCTTTGCTCAGTGTTTTTCCCCCCTTTTTGTGAAATCTTATTTTTTTGGGAGAAGATACTGAGATAAACTTGAAAAGCAAAATGTTAACTAAATAAAAATTTTTGTCGCAATTGTTAAGTTATTTCCGAGATACAAGAGATATAGAGATACATATAAATATTTCAT
The DNA here is from genome assembly GCA_030765045.1 of Tenodera sinensis. Lineage (NCBI taxonomy): Eukaryota > Metazoa > Arthropoda > Insecta > Mantodea > Mantidae > Tenodera > Tenodera sinensis. The sequence goes on from CM060962.1 coordinate 301,090,458, forward strand.
AAGCACCATCATTTCAGCCGTAAAAAGTAATACGTTGTATTTCTATTTAAAACTTATAGACATTCTATAACACATAAAGTAATATAGCTAGGTCACCTTTCTTATTGTATTCTGATAGCCCTGGAAGAGGACTTTAAAACGCTAGCTCATTTGCTGAAATCGATTGAGTAAAAGAGAAATTATGGCCAAAATAAGGTTTAGACTAATTGTGACTGTTACATGTAGACTAAGATAGCTAAGTCAACTTTCTTTAGGTTTTCTGAAAACTCTTGACGAGGCCTTTAATATCCTGGCCTGTTTGTTGAAATTGGCCCATTAACAGAGAAATTATGGCCAAAATAAGGTTTCGACTAATTGTGACTGTTACACGTAGACTAAGATAAGTCAACTTTCTTTAGCTTTTCTGAAAGCTCTTGATGAGACCTTTAATATCCTGGCCTGTTTGTTGAAGTTGGCTCATTTACAGAGAAATTATGGCCAAAATAAGTTTTAGAGTAATTGTGACTGTTGCACGTAGACTAATATAGCTAGGTCAATTTCCTTACTGTATTCTGATAGCCCTGGAAGAGGACTTTAAAACGCTACTTTGTTGAAATCGGTCCATTAGAAGAGAAGAAAAAGCCAAAATAAGGTTCAATTGCTCTGTAGAAGCTGGAATAAAAAAATGTTATTTTTTATGTAAAATCACATTTTTTCAGGAATGACACCTATATAGATTAGAGGTCTGAATGGGCTCGGGCCAAGCCCTTGGGCTTAGACCCGGCCCGCGGGCCAGGTTCGGGCCTAATTTGGAAAATGTTTGTTGGGCCTGGGCTTGAAAATTAAGAGATACAAAATAATGCATTATATATATTTCCAAGGGTAGCACAATTATCACAGCATTCCATTACTGGGAATTCTATATGATTATTCTGCTGAAAGGTTTCAAATAATAGTGATAATAATAACAACAATAATGTCATAAAAACAATCATAATAAAATTAAATAATTGGGCCGGGCTGGGCTCGGGCCCGGGAACTATAACCCCTTCTTGGACTCAGGCTGGGCTCGGGCTTGGTTGAGTCCAGGCCGGGCCGAACCTAAGAATGTCGGCCCGTGCAGGCCTCTAATATAGATAAACTTATAAGGCAAAACCTTATCTGAATACAAAATTTGATTGAAATCGTTTCAGCCATTTCCAAGGAATATATATACACAAGAATTCCTAGTTTAAATATGTAATATTTATAGTTATAAATACCTTGGGATACTTAACTCAGATGTGAGATTCCCTAGTCTACCAGAAAAATACGAATCAGTTGGGGAATTTAATGTCATACTGGCAAGTTGCCATGGTAGCTCAGTGGTTAGAGCAGTCATGTGTGAAGCAAAATATCTGTGGTTCAAATGCCAGCTCTGGCATTGAATTTTTCAGTCCTGATTCTACCTCTCAAACATTGCCCACACACGGCTTGTTTATTTAAAAAACACCAGCCGTAAGTTTGTCAGCATAAATAAATAGTAATTACCATCTAAAGGTTATTGAATCCCGGTATATAAAGTACTTACCATTGTAATACCTTTGGGGTATTTATCTCTGATGTGAGAAAAAATACAAATTGGTTGGAGAATTCAATGTCATACTGGCAAGTTGTCACAGTAATGGTTAGAGCGTCTGCCTTGTGAGTGGGAAGGTCTGTGACATTGAATTTTTCACTTTAGATTCTACCTCTGAAACGTTACCCACACATGGCTTGTGTGTTTAAAAACACCAGCAGTTAGTTTGTTGGCATAAATAAATAATTTAGTTAGAATAGTTTGTAGATGAAATATAAAAATGTTTTATTATGGGTTGAGAAAGTCATGTGAGAACATGAGCACTTTTTTTAAAATAATACTATTGCTTAAGATGTAAACTAATAGTGTACTGTGCTTTTTCAGGTGATTCACCAACATCTCCAACTCCACAGAATATGGGAAGTCTTCAGTCAGTAAATCTGGACTCGATTTTGCGGCACACATTTGTACCAGATTACACAGTCCGTGCAATAACAGAAGTGTTCTATATACGAATCAAACGTTCCCTGTACCTGGCAGCTAAGCGAGCAACCCTCATGGAACGAGCCAAGAAGGATACACAAGCAGAAGAGCACTTTGACGATGAAGTGGAAAAGGTAGTTGTTTGTTTGTTTACTTATTTCTTTTTGCATAGAAAGCATTGACAAGTGTTGGTTTTCCCAGGTGCATTCAGAATTTATCTAATATTAGCAGACTTTCCTGACATTACAAAGATAACATTTTAAACCACAGATTATTTTTATGGAAAACTTTTGCTACATTTACATTTAGTTATATTGACTCAATTTTTGACACTACATCACCATTTTTTAAAAAAACTAAACACATTTCAGAAGCTTACGCTCCCATTGCCTGCATCATTCATCTTGGTGGTTGGCGTTATCTCTGATAATGGTTGGATGAACCTCTGCACAAATATGTTGCTTAGCGGAATTTGAAAATTAAAAATGCATTTTCTGTTTTTCCAAATGTAGTTGTTTACCTAAACTGTGAGTTCTGCTTTTCCCAAAATGTTCTTTAATATTATCGGATTTCTGTTTATGTTGTGTAGGTCTTTCCAAAAATGCCAAGCTACTGCTGATTTGTGTTCTTATTTTTCCTTTATGCTCTTGATGTGTTTTTTGTTCTTGTTTTTATGTTTCTTTTAGTTGTTAATCTAAAGTGCAGGATTTGGAACCATCAGTTTTTCCCTAGCCAGCCAATATAAATTATGTATCTCCCCATTTGGTACAGCTTTCCTCACTTCTGGACATTCCATTAGGTGTTCTCTGTTTAAAATCTTGTGAGCATTGCAGATCTTACATGCGTTGTCACTTATAAAACCAAACCTATGCAGATGCTCCGCCAAACAATCATGTCCAGTGGCTAATCTGAAGTGAGCAACTGCTTCTTTCCTTGGGAAATAATGTGCATTACTTATGAAATTTTCCCTAAACCCCTCCTGAATTCTTTGCATGGGGTTTAGTTCAAGGCACTTTCTATTCACGGAGACCCAGAAGGATGATGACCTCAAATTACAAGTTACTTGAGTTTTCCAAAAGATTGGCCTTCTGATGTTGCAATGGACATAGACATCATCGTTATGATTTGTGAGTGTGTGCCTTCAGGGTGGGGGCCATGTACGAGGTATGTCTAAAGAGTATCTGAGCTATGGCTGGGAAAAATAGATTATTTACCTGATGGGATTGGGACCCTAATCCCCTTCAAAGTAGTCCCCTTGCGCGTTCACACAGTTAGGCCACCGCTCTTCCACTTTTGAAAACAATTCTGGAAAGCTTCTTTTGGGATGGTGTTCAATTCCACCGTTGCATTCCTCATTATCTCTTCTCTGCTCTCAAAATAGGATCCTTTCAATGGTGTCTTCAGTTTCAGAAACAACCAGAAGTAGCAAGGAGCGATATCCAGAGTGTAGGGAGGTTGGCGAATGACCGAAAGTTCATGTTTTGCCAAAAAAGTCTGGATTAGTTGCAATGAATGTGCTGGAGCATTGCCATGATGCAAGTGCCAGGTTTTTGCCCTCCAGAGGTCTGGTCTTTTCTGCCGAACTGCATCATGTAAAATTGCATGTGCAGAATCTTTATTGATCCCAACATCTTCGGCAGTCTCTCATACTGTCAAATGTTGATCTCTCAGTATCAGATCTCTCACTTTCAAAACAGCAGCAGCAGTTTGAGTGGTTTGTGGCCTCCCAGGACACTCGTCACTCTCCACCAAAGTGCGGTCATTTTGTAATCAGTTGAACCACTCTTTAATTTGTGTTACACCCATAGCATTGTATCCAAACACCTGCTGAATTTACAAATTGTTTCTTTTTGAGAATCACCTAGTTTTTGGCAAAATTTGATGCAGTATCTTTGCTCAATTTGTTCAGTCATCTTGTGAGAAAACTAAATCCGACAAACACTTCTAACAGCACCTCACTTGGTGACCTGCAGCCAGTGACTGACACATGTGAACACGGTGAGAAAATTCAAGCATGCACCTTAAGGTTCCACCGTGCAAGTGACGCTACTATAGTTTGTACGACAGAAATTAAGGTCGGATACTTCTTAGGCAGGCCTTGTATGTTCTGAGAAATGTCCCACATTTCAGTGTTGTGTACATCAAGTTTCAATCTATAAAGTCAAGTAATTTTGTACAGTGTTTTCATTTTCTCCATAGCTAAATGCATCACCCTGTATATCAGCTGTATGGCAAATGCATATTGCAATGTATGTTTATGTTTGTCAGCTATTGCACTCATTAGATGAGGATGACAGGAGTCAAGGTCCAATGGATTCACCAACTCTAAACAAAGCTATCAAAGAAGTCCATAACAGCATTTCGCAGGTAAGCTTTAAACTTGGAAGCTGGTCTCCAAATGAAGGGTACATGGGAAAAAAGGGGGCAATTTGAAATGTAGATAATGTTGTCTATAATAATACATGTACATAAATTGTTATATTATTTAAGGTTAGCCAAATGAGTTGGTATTGTGTGTGGATAGTAATGAAAATGTAGAATTAACGTGTATGATTGAACAAAAATGGAAAATTAAGTAAATACACATTTGTCATGAAAATAAAGGGAAATGTCAGTGTTATCAACACAGTATCACGGAACTAAAGAGAAATATCACTTTTAAACAAACCATAACAAATAACATTTATTACATCTCTCAATAGTGAGGAAGTGTATCAATGAAGGATGTTCTCTGATCCACAAAATTATCTATGGACTTGCAGATCAGTAAATTTTGATTTAGAGATTGGATGTAAACCTGAACTAGAACCATCAATATTCCCAGCATGTTTGCGAATATGGAGCAACTTCATGTACAGTAACTCCTGCATTTACGGTCATAAGATGTCTTCGGAAGAACAAACTCACTATCTGGTTTATAATGAAAATTGAGTCGGATTGAAACACTTAACATGACTTACATGTAAGTAATCTTGACTGGTTTCAAGAGCTTAACTTGCTTCCATCATCAGAATTAACCGACTGGTTCTTGTTGATGTTGTTTGATGTGTGGTTGATTGGGCTGACATCTAGCAGTGGGCTGATGAACTTCCATAAAGGGTTTGGTGGAGGCAAATCAAAGTTCACTACGTGGATTCTAAAGTAAGAACAAATTAGAAACTAAAAACTTCACTTATCTTAGTAATGTTGCACATTCTTTTTGCACAAACTGACTTTAGAATCTTGTTGCTTCACTGTTAATAGCTTCAATTTTCCTTATTTCACTACGTGGAGTTTGTTTTTTGTGATGTGAATTTTCTTCCAAGTATCCCACTCTGCAGCATTTTTGTAGCTTTTAAAAGTTTTATGTTTGGCATAATGTTGTGGTTGGATGTCCAAAAATGGTGTGGAACTGCAGATTTATCCATCTGTTTATATTTGATGCATCTCATAGTCTGGTCTCTAAATTCCTCTTGGTTTTCCCTATGTAAAACTGGTCACAATCTGGGCAGCTGATTTGATAGATTCCTGCTTTTTTGTGCTGTGGTATTTGGTGTTTCATTCCGACTCAATTTTCATTATAATTTAGATTCACATCACTGTTACTAGCTTATTCAAAGATACATAATCATGATCTGGTGTTTCTGGGAAGTGTAGTGTTGATCTTGGAACATTTACAACAGGCTCAATGGAGATGACAAATTCCCTTATAGGCCTTGTTTTAAAAGGGCAAACTTTTCTTTACAAGGGAGTCAAAAACTTGGTCCATTGATGAATTATTGTTTGGTGAACCTTGATTACATGCAAAGGGAAGGGCTTATTTCTGGCACTCCTAAAATGATCTGCCCAGTCTTTTGGCATTTCAGCTGCAAATTTCTCATTAATTAGTGCCATGTTTCTATTGTGTTCTAAGTACAAGCCCATGAATTGAAAACACCATTTTTGCAGAATCAAGATGTTTGGTATGATGTACTACAAAGTGAAGAAACCTGAAAACAGTCAAGTTGCTTTATTACCTCAATCATTTGACTCAAACTATGTCTCTTCTTGGTTGATGCCATACTTGTGTTATCATTCTCTTCCTCAGACATTGTAATTATATGCAAAATAAGAAATAAATCGCAGTCGTGAACAACTAAAACATGGTAAGATGAAACAGCTGACTCAACGCAGCATTGTGTAAAATAGTGCTGCCACATACAAAGCTGACATTTCTCTTTCTTTTATTCTTCTGTGGTGACATTCCTCTTCCATCAATTGTACATGATTTCTGAAACATGTTATCTTTCAATGACGTTTTGCTTTAGTTAGTTGGACATTGTCTTAAAACTATTCTTCCACCCATGAAGTATAACGTGGTAGTGTTACTTCAGTTGTTCTTTTGCATTGACATTCCCCCTTATTCCCATGTGCTCTTCAAATGTATTCTTTAGCAGATGTGCACAAGTCTGAGGCACATCCAAGTAAGAGAAGCAATGAAAACACAAAATGGAACAAAGTAGTTAAAAGTAAAGATTTAAAGCTTGTCCAGCTTTTGGCTATATAGTGTGGAAATTGTATGGAGGTCCATAGCTTAAATCAGGTATGGCGAAGTGCATCCCATAAGGGAGGGGTAGCTACCCTTCTGTCGGAGCAGTGCCAAATGTGACTCCTAGTTGTGAAAAGCTAGAGAAACTTTTTATTAAAATGCTGGGTATGCATTAAGTGACAAAACAAAATCAAGTGCTTTATTATTATTCATTCAACAAAGGTTTGAAACTTGAAATATCTTTGAGAGGTAGAACTGGAACTTAAAAATTCAATGGCACAGCTGGGATTTGAACCACAGACCCTCCGCTTACTAGGCGAGTGCTCTGACCATTAAGCTACTGTGACAACCTGCCAGAATGACATTGAATTCTGAAACCAACTATGTTAAGTAGATTTTCCGGGCTTGTGGGCCGAGGTCGAGTTGGATTGCCTTCCTCCGACGTTTTGCTGAAAACTGTGTCCAGCATCTTCAGGGTGATCCAATTAGTTCACATAGTTGACAACGCCGGCCGTGAAAGCCTCAGCACTTATAATTCTGAAACCAGTTTGTATTTCTCCCGGTAAACCAGTTCTACCTGTCAAACATTGCCCACACACGTCTTGTGTGTTTAAAAACATCAAGAGTAAGTTTGTTGGCATAAATAAAATAATAATTGAAATATCCTACGTATCAAATTTAAGAAACAAGTGTAATATCACTTAAAGATGTGTAGGAAAAATGAACAAACAAAATGCAATAGTTCTAGTTTTTATAGTTAATAGATATAATCTTCATTTGATGTTGGCTCACTAATTGGAGCCAAGGTATCTCACACTTTTTGTATTATTCTGCACAAAATAGAAATGAAATAATTCATATATTAAAACATTGGCCCTCAGTGTTATTAAACGTTCACTAGCCATATTGAAAAATCATTTGAATGGTACAGAAACCAAGTTTATTAAAATACATTGTTTGGGAGCATCTCTCAGTTTCTATTGTTTTATTTGGGTCTTGTAAGGAGTGAGGCATAACTACTGACCAGTGAACTGCTGACAGTTGCAATGCAGGGCTAGAGGCATGGCACTGTAATGAGGACAAGGAAAGGTTGGGGGGGGGGGGATAAGATATACCTGGCCTGGTAAGAAAGCATTGCTTTTATTTTCTTCAGATTTATCTCCAAATTATTGATGCCTATTATGGAAAATGTAAACATTGCTTGAAATAAGCAGCATTCATTGACTTAAACAATTCTGTTATAAGAAAAACTTCTAATTTTTTATACATGCTTAGACTTTTACGGCTGGCATTAATCCAATAGATGGTAGATTTCGGGCTTGTAGGCCGTGGTCCAGTCGATGAATTATCTGATGTTTCGCCCAAGACTACGTTGGGCATCTTCAGAGAGTGACTCCTGGCTGGTTAACAACTAGAGGGCGATTGATGGAGCACCCAGCTTATATATAGGTGAGAGGGACCACCTCTCATCTCCTATTGGTTGTTTGTATGCCAATCACTACTATGTGACTGTGGAAACTGCCAATCATGTGGCTTTACAGTAAACATAATTCAATATTACATTGAAAAATATAAAAACGTTTAATCCTTCTATAAATTGTGGCTATATTTATACTGAAATTGAAATTCATATCAAAATAGCTTTAAACATACGTATGTTTTTGTAAGCTGGTTACACTGATGTGAATTTAAATTATAATGAAACTTGAGTCAGATTGAAATACAAAGCATCACTTACATATATAATTAAACTTGACCGGTTTGAAGGGCCCAACTTGCTCCCATCATCAGAATTAAACAACTGGTTCTTATTATTTATTTATGCCAACAAACTTACTGTTGGTGTTTTTAAACACACAAGTCGTGTGTGGGCAATGTTTGAGAGGTAGAAATGGAACTTAAAAATTCAATGCCACAGCTGGGATTTTTAAGTTCCAGTTCTACCTCTCCAACTGGTTCTTGTTGATATTGTTTGGTGTATGGTTGGTTGAGATGACATCTAGCGGTGAGCCGATAAACTTCCATAAAGGGTTTTGTGAAGGCAAATCAAAGTTCATTATGCAGAGCTTGTTTTTTATTATATGAATTTTTTCCCAAGCATCCAACTCTGCAGCATGTTTTGTGTTCAGCATTAAAAAAAAAACACCAACAGTAAGTTTGTTGGCATAAATAAATAATAATTACCCTTTATGGAAGTTTATCGGCTCACCGCTAGATGTCATCTCAACCAACCATACACCAAACAATATCAACACCAGTTGTTTAATTCTGATGATGGGAGCAAGTTGGGCTCTTGAAACCAGTCAAGTTGAATTATATATGTGATGTTTTGTGTTTCAATCCGACTCAGTTTTCATTATAAGCTTTAAACATGTTTGTCTGTTACATTATATTGTAATGCAGTTTCTGCTTTCAAATGAAGGGTTTCCTTCTAATACCTATGCAGTAAAGTGCCTTTCTTGTGTAGTATTAAAACCCAGCATAAATTAATAAACTCTGTAGGAGTGTAATTATTATTTATTTATGCCAACAAACTTACTGTTGGTGTTTTTAAACACACAAGCCGTGTGCAGTTTGTCACAATAGCTCAGTGGTTAGAGCAGCCGCCCGGTAAGCGGAAGGTCTGTGGTTCAAATCCCAGTTGTGGCATTGAATTTTTAAGTTCCAGTTCTACCTCTCTGTAGGAGTGTATTTTAGTATAGTATTCTGTATTTTCAAACAAGTGTCTTTTTTGGCTGGCATCTCGGTTTGGGTATATTCTGTGGTAATAACAATAAAAAAGTGCTTTTATGAAATAATCAAAAGCATTATCGTCTGACTTTCCACCATATGCCCAGTTTTCTCCTATAGACATTAAATAAATGTAGTATTTCCATTATTTAAATTGGCTTATGTGTACAGCATGGTGTGAACTAAACAAAAGTTATAGCTTAATGAGTAATGATTTAGTGAGTCATCAGAAGAAGTAATAAAAAGTTCCCCTTCAGGCCGATATATCATTGGTTATTCCTGCCCATTGCAGCAAGTAGCATGAATACTGCTTAGTCATTGGAGAGGAGTAAAGTGAGGAAAAGAAGGTGAGGCTAAGAAGGCCTAATTAAATAATGTTGTTGGCTAGTGCTGGATTTCTGACAATGAAGTCATTAATCCTCTTGCTCTCCAATATTTTTCACTGATGGATGGGAAGGGCGCTAGAAGTGGCCAGGCATATTTGAAGGTGGTCTCGGTCCATTTCCTCTTGCAGATCACATAGAGGACAGAGTGGTGAAGAATATTTCCCAATTCTGATTAAATGTTTTGCCAGACAATCATGTCCTGTAATCAACCTGAAGGTTGCAACTGCTGTTTTTCGAGGATACTCGGGAATTACTATTTGATTGGAAAGCTATATAGCAGTAAAAGTAACAGCTTTTTAGAGAGCACCATTTTTTTACGTTTTGGCAGTCACATTGCTTTCTCGCAACCCCCAGAATGTCTGGAGAGGACCACCCCTGTCGTTGGTTTACAGATGTTACCAACCTGACCATCAAAATAAATTCACAGACAATATCCTCTTATTACCAATCAGAGGCTGCATTACTTGCCATGACAGGTCAGCATGTTAGGGGTTAAGAGGTTATAGAAAAATTAAAGAAGTGGAAAGGTTGGAAAAATAAAGACTCCCTAGCCCTTGGGTACCCTAATAGCATCGGGGGTTGGAAGAGAACAAGAGATGACCAAAGTAAGGTCATAAGGTCAGATAGAAAATATACAGTGAGGAAAATAAATAAATAAATAAATAAATAAATAAATAAATAAATAAATAAATAAATAAATAAATAAATAAATAAATAAATAAATAAATAAATAAATAAATAAATAAATAAATAAATAAATAAATAAATAAATAAATAAATAAATAAATAAATAAATAAATAAATAAATAAATAAATAAATAAATAAATAAATAAATAAATAAATAAATAAATAAATAAATAAATAAATAAATATTTAAATATTTGAGTGAGTGAGTGAATGAGTGAATGAATGAATGAATGAATGAATGAATGAGTGAATGAATGAATGAATGTATAAATTAATGAATAAAAAGTAAACACACACACAGTAAAAAAAATAAATAAAAAATAATAAAATCTGAAAAACTACCATCCCAATACCTGATTTCTAAAACCGGGATGTGTTTTCCAAATTCTAAATTTATTGAAACTGGTAAAACAATTTCTAGAGAGATATTATATCAGATAACAATAGAAATAAAATAAAAAAAGTAAGAGAAAGCTTGTTCTGATTGATTAATCTTGATCCAGGACATCATTGTTGATAGCCAATCTCGCAGATCTTCGGGGTGGTTGGATACCTGAATCAACACTAGTTGGTGAAATATCATTTCCAATAGTTTCATTCCAAGCCAATTCACTAATTTTAGTTGCGAGTATCTCTAGATGTTTATACAACTCTGAATATCTGCAACTTGAAAACCTCTTAGATTATTTCGATCTTCTTCAGCTGCATTCCCATATTTGACGCATTCAAATAATGTGTGCTCTGGAGTGCCTGGAACTTTACAACAGCTAAAATTATCATCAGCTTGTGTATTTATTTTCATCCAGTATGTTACAGTGAGGAGCAAAACACCAGTAAGTGGAAGTAATGTTCTGCTCAGCTTGGGTACCTTGTGGTCGCTATCCACATATCCCTTAGACGGGGACCCCTGAGGGTGTTAATTATGATACCTTGCATTTTACTAAATTTGCTTTCTGCACATACAGTAATTGACTCTTAAATACAAATTTGTTTTAAATAAGCCCATTTCCAAATACACACATTTGTTGGTTATAATTATTTTCTAATAATGTTTTATACAGTTGCAGGTTTGTTATTTGTATTGGTTATAATTCAAATGATGTATTTGTATCTGTTATTGTTACTAAACAATATGACAGCCTGCAGTGTGGGGAAGCTAAATTTGGTAGTATCATTGTATGCAACAAAATGTGAAAGAACCCATTCTTCCCTGACTGTCAACTATCTAAAGTGGAATGCAGCTCATAATTTTGTACAGCTGTGTTCCGTTACTGGATGGAACACTTGTGTGTGTGTGTTGCAAACAGCAAAAAAGAAAGGGCGGGATGGAGGTCATTTGACATGTGCTGTTTCTGCTGATTGAAGTATATATAATAGCAACTTTTCATTTTACTTACGCTACTACTTACATATATTAAGTAGAGGAAGTATTGCATTCCACCCAAAAATTTGATACTGGGCCTGTATTACAATTTCCAGTTAAGGTTTCGGTTAATGGTTAACTTGAAGTTACACCCAGATGTCAGTAACCTTAATCTTCGGTAAAGGGCTAACTGAGAGTTATTTCTGGAGGTACACTAACTGTAACCTCAAGTGGCGGTTAGTGCCTTAACTTGGAGTTTACTTGTGTTTCACACACAAAAATGGTATACCTCCTATCACAATTGTATGTCGACAGCGATTCTGAAGATGAAATGCTGGATTAGTATTTATTTAATACAAGAGCCGAGAGTTTCAGAATGCGTAAAGATAATTTTGAGGAGTGGAATGAGGAGGAGTTCCAACGAAGATACAAGTTATCAAAAGCTACAACATCCGGAATTTTAGCGGAAATAAGGCATCGATTAGAATTTATGACAGAATGGCAGTTTTCAGCACGTATATAACATTATACCAGCATAGTTGTATATTCTTGACGTTCTTAAAATGAAATAAAATAAACCAACATAAATTGTAGGTATATCTTGATGGCCATTAGGTTATGGAAATATCATTCTAGAGCCGCATAAGTGTAGTGGATTGATACAAAGAATACAACGTTTTGTGAAATTATCTTTACATTTGCACCACGTTTTAACGAACACAAATGTAATAAACAGAGCATGATAAATTACACATTTTGCAAACCGAAAATACACAGAAAACTATACAATAGGTCGGTACACATAAGTTCAAAAACATGCTGAACAAGGTAATTATCTTTAACTAGTAAACGTTGCATTTTATTCATTGTGGGCAGAGCGATTACCTTTTAAATAGTAAGCATTGCATTTTATTCATTGTGGACACAATGATTTTGCACTTCTTCAAAGCATTTCAAGGCTCTGAAAGAATAGTGAATGAAAGAGAAGATAGTTTTAGGTTATGCAATGTGTACAACTCTCCAAACCATCACACACATCTGTGATGAGGTTAACCTAAATGATTGCTTCACCCACGAGATAGCGTTGCAGGCACAGTGAAAGCCTAGTGAAAAATGTTACCGACTGCTTGCATGGCATCATAATCTTCAGGGTAACAAACCTACAGTCAAATTGAGTGTGTAATATGAGGCACCGAGCCTAACCATCAGCGATAACCAAAAGGTAACAAACCGGAGATTGCAGTGCAGGCCCACTGAGATTTCACTGGGGGCTCCCTAAAAAGAAAAAAGGAAGGGGGGAAATTGGAAAAGGTCTGTTAGTCTGTTGTTAGTGTCTGTCTGTGAATAGGATAACTCGAAAACAAAAGCTGGTTAAATACCAAATTTGGTATTAAAGTTTAGCATTTTCCATGGATGTGATATGAAGATTTTCAAGAAAATTTCCCCATCCCAAGCTACCCTTTACATGGTAAAGTTTTAAAAAATGTTTATTTTCTCAAGAATGACTTTAACATTTTGACTAAAATAGCATTTGTATAAGATATTTTCTTATATCTTGAATTTTCTGGAAATAGCCTCTAAATCCTCTTCATCCTAAATGACTTTTGCATAACTGTTAAGCTGTAAGAGATAGACAAAATCTTACTGTACAAACAAATGTACATCTTGTTAAAACATACACTTTACGTCAGATACTGTGGTTTAAATTTTCTAATACTTCCACTTTTCTCAAATGGGAAGTCCTTTTTTTTTTCTCTTTCATTCTGTTCTTTCTCCTGATCATATAAAGAGAAGAGATTTGAGTCATCACATAGTGACCCAGTGCTAAAAAGATCTGACTATCATTCAAGCCTACTTTATTCCCCTGTTGCTATTGTACAAAACCATTTCTATGAATGTTTACCTCGATTAACATGAAGTACATACAGGAATAATAAGCTTTTTGAAGTATAGGTTGTTGAATATGTAGAGAAACTCATGTGAAGGTAACATATGGGACTTTTTATCTTTTGAAGGGTATTTTCTGGAGAGTTAGATACATAGGACAATGAAAATTAATTTTCTTTTATAATTGTGTGTAGCAAATCTGTTATAAAAACTTAAGATAAATTGGTTGGAATTTGTATAAATTAGCAATTTTAGTAGCAACTGTCCTTAATGATATAAAATATACATGATTTAATGTTATTGTAGAAGGACAAGGAAACACTACAGCAGTGCATCCTGGCTGCAGAACAAGGGACAGATGTGACAGCTCTTCCCTCGCTTACCAATAGCAGCATTTCTATGAGGAGTCCAACCAACGGACCTGTTAGTCCATCCAGAGGTGTTTCACCTTCTGTTCCATTAGTGGAACTTAATGGCAGTTTGCGTGGTGCTGGTGAAGGCACAGGCTTGGAACCGCTATTGCCTCCTCCCCAGGAAGACCTGAAAACAATGAAAGAAGAAGAACGGAGAGTTCTTCTTCCTCTGCAAGCCCCTGTCATCGATTGCTAACATATACTTATCCCTCGCATGCTGGTTCCTAGATTTATTATGTAGTAAAAAAAGCATGCCTCTGTGATAGGATAGAATAATATTAATATTTACTTTTCCCATAGAGAAAATATATATTAAACATTAAATATTAGTACAACATGTGATAATATGTTAGGTTTACAGTCTTAAAAACCTGCATAATTTTGGAAATGTATTTAAGATTATTGCTAATCTATTAAATAGATTTAATATATGGTAGACAGCGATTGTTATTGGTGCCTATTAGCGATGGTTTTTAAGAAATACATTTCCATGTTTAACTTAAAGGTCAACTATGATTTTAAAAGATTGTATTTGTGAAGCAAATATCTTTTGCCATGGCATTCTCATTGATATAATTCATTGTTGTATCCTTAGTTTTGTTGAATGTATATCTGTTTCATACTATGCACAGTAGTTTACATAAGCCCTTTTATGAAAGCATGCATTTATGAACCAAGGTTAAGTTCTTAGAGTTTCTCATGTAGGAAATGAGTAAGATATAGGAGTTAAATAAGTCCTTGGTAATAAACAAGTCCTTGGGAGATGTTTATGTTGTAAACATGTATTTGAGAAATAAATAAGAGGTTGTTGGGAAATGTTTGCATCTGTAAGCATGTCCTTAGGTAATAAACAGGTCCTTGGGAGATGTTTGCATCTGTAAACATCAGTTTTCTGATTTAGTTGTCGCAAATGGGTTCTCATTACACAGTTTTAACCATGATGAAGTAGGTGAATAGCTTTTGGTGTTTACACGTTGGTGGCTTGTTTGGCCAATGCTGAAACTTGAAGCATTGCTGTAAATATTTACATTTTATGCTGTTAGTGCAATATAGCCTCATTTATGAGTACAACAGACTGGAAGTCATCATCATCTAAAAAGATAAAATGGAACATAGTACCATGGCCTGTAAACTGTCCATCTCCTTGTGGATTTTCTCCCAATCGGATACTACTGAAGTCCCAACTGTTAATTGAACATTCCTCCTTTGTCAATTCTAATAAATGTCAAGCTGTAACATTAATTGCTTGCTTCTTTGATGATTGTCTATGCAATTGCAAAGACTTTGACTGAAAGGTATTTAGGAAGTTGAAAAGCAGTGAGGTACAATTGAAGTATTGTCCCCATTGTTGGAGGAGAGGGTAGAGGACTAAGAGCAGCTAGGGCCTTACCTCTCTCCTGCCACACTTGGAGTAGGCAAGCCGGAACAAATAAGATCTGAAATCGATAGGGGTAGATAAGTTTGTACTGTACTCATATTGTGCCTTTTGGGAGTTGCATTTTAACCACTACACCTAATTATTCACATGTTTGTGTTGTAAAAATACGTGGTTTTACTCACAAATTTTGTTATGGTTTTCCTGCCACAATATTTGCTTTGAGCAATAGTTGATGCATTTTTTTTTGTATGTGCTTACGTTTTATTAATGTTTGTTAGTTGTACTTAATGTGTGTTATGTCATGTTTCTTATGTTTGTTTATAAAGTTTCGATGTTTTGGAGATTTTGTGCTCCTAATACGTTACAGTCATGTGTTATGTCAGTTTAGTTATAAAGTTTAAGCGTTTTGTACATTTGTACTCCTAATATCTTGTAATCATGTGATATGTCATGCTTATTATGTTTCATTATAAAATTTAAATGTTTTGGACATTTGTGCTCTTAATATGTTACAATCATGTGCAAGTGCAAAGCTGGTATTTGCTTGCCAGTTTCTGTTTAATGAAATATAATAAATATAACCCAACTTACCAATTGTTTTTGTTTTTGAGTATGGTTATATATGCATGTACTTCAGCTTTTACATGAACTATTGTACTGTTTGGCTCATTATTTGCCTAATTTGGTTGAAATACAGTTTTAAAATGTGTATTATAATACTGTAGCGTGTTATTGCACTGAATGATAAACAACAAAAGACAAGTACAAGAGTGCTCGCAAATACAATAAAATAAAGACATATGAAGGGAATGAAAAAATTCAAGCTATTGGCAGTGAAGCAATACAAATATAACTATAATAAATATTGTAACAAAACTTTACTTACGTTGTGGTATAATTATCAATTCCTCAGGACTACTTTTGCAATTCCATAAGATAAATGAGGTTTTGTTACAAGTGTGTATTATAATTGTTATACATATTTAGGAGTGTTTGTTGCAATTGCCATTGTATTGCAGGGGATTATAATATAGGGTCAGTTAAATTTATAGTAACCCTTTCATGGGCACTCTCCACTGTGCAAGAAAATTAAGGGTCACCAGTGAAATGATGCTGGCAGACACGCACTAAAATCCCTGCTTCACAAACAGGCAGCGTATCTCTCAATGTTTCATTAAACCAAATGAGTTTAATTATTCTTGTAGCACTTATCACACACTGCACACAATAGCACGGGTTTTTCTCAAGCCCAATATCGACTGTGTTCACATTAATTTGTTGAGCTAGTTTATTTACAATTTTTGAGGTGATCACTAACTGGCACTGATTTCATCTAGTTTATTTACAATTTTTGAGGCAATCACTCTAAACTGTCACTGATTTCATCTAGTTTATTTACAATTTTCAAGGCGATCACTCTAAACTGATTTCATCTAGTTTATTTTCTGTTAAAACTGATCTAGAATTTTTCTTGTCTGACACCAAACTTGAAGCTTCAAATTTATTAATAATCATCTGAAATATATCACTATGATCTGAAAATTGTAGTATGGAGTGCGATAAGTTTAATGAAACAGTGCAAGATATGCAGCCTGTTTGTGAGGTAAGGATTTTAGTGCACCTCTGCCAACAACTGTTGGTTCCCTTGTATAGTGGGGAGTGCCTGCAAATGGGTTATCGTATTTTAGTGACCCTATAAAAGCATACTCTATATCATTGCACGTCAAACAAGCCCAGAAAGAAAATTAATTATTGCTGTATACATGTTGCAATTTTCAGAAGTTTAGCTTGATTTTTGACTTAACCAACTGATCAACTGTTCACTTAATGTAATTTAGTATAAGTAGTAAACATTGTACAAATAACAATAGCAATTAAGGCATTGATAAAGGAATATAACATAGAAAGGTAGTTCATATATAATGTTTGGTAGTTGGAAACATAATTAATGAAGATTTTGCCAGTATTCAGATACTGCAGTTTTTATATTTATTGTTATTACTGTGGCATTATATGCTCTACAGCGAATTATCATGGATTAAAAGAATGGATTTGTCACTGTTAGAGACTAATTAAAAGAACAGACAAATTATATTTTGGAGCTAGAAAAAATAGTTAATGATATCCATTGAGGTACAAATTGAAGCAAAGTAACAACTAACGAGTATGCGTTTTACTGTTGAAGGTTTAGTGGAAAATATGTTTGAATACATCAATATAATAATGATTCCTTTTTATCTTTTTATTTGCCGGTGAAATTATTTATTTTTTCTCATGATTGTACTCATATAAACTAAGATCTTTTAAACAGTGGTGCAGCAAGGAGGGTTCCTGGGGATTAACCCAAAGACCCCAGAAACAAAACAAAACAAAGTACATCTGACAAAACAGTGAAAAAGTGACAAAATACATTACCCAATCTGTGGTTAACAAGAAGGACCTTCACCACACTAAAGTCTGGCAACCCTCTGCTCAAAGTGATTTGTGTGTCAAAATGGCTACTCTACTTAAACTGGGATTTCATTTGGGCTGGAAGGTGGAACAGTAACTTTAGAATTTGCAGGATACTTAATATCTATTGATTTTTACATGATTTTCCAAGTACTTCTAATATGAATGAGTCCTTTGTTTATATAAATATATGTAAAACTAATTTCTTAAATATCTGTTATAGAAATCTTGTTTGTCTTTCTAGATCTCTTCTTGTTTCTTCTCAGATTTCGTAGTCGACAAATAAGATATGAAGTAACATACAATTAGTATGTATTTAGGCTAAGCCACTTACATGAGAAAATGTTTATCACAGGCTCTTTGCCCGTCATATTCTTACTTACATTTTTCACCTTACATTAATACTTTTAAATCTACTCCATATCTTAAATTTTATATCTCTTTTCTTTTCCAGTTCCATTTGCTCTTCACTTTATTAAGAAACTTTCCTAAATTCTTCTATATTTTGAAAGCATTCCAATTAAGGCTGTTTTCCTGTCCATCTTAAGCCATTTCTGAGCAACAAATGCTTTTCTCCATATGTCAGTTCCCTTACATTCAAACATGATGGGTTCATCTTCATTCTCCCCACATACAGGACACTGGTTCTGTACAATAACATTCCTTGATCCTTTTGATCTCCATATTCCTCTTCTTATCCAAGCAATAGCTTCTCGTTCTTTATTTGCCATATCCTTTTACCATACTTAATTGCATAATTATTGCCATCGCATAATGGTTGCACCTTAATTTATAGAAAAGCAATTAGGAACTTAAGCAACTTGCTGCATAATCATTGCATTAATATTCCAGGTGTTCACTATCAAGAAATATTGAAAAATAATGTCATCACTGCAACCTTGAGTACTGTTTGTCCAGTTAGATTCACTGTGTGACGGTTTTTTATGTGTGGCGGGTTGGCAATGAGCTCTTTTATTTCAGGTCGTTGATGGGTTTGTGGATAAAAGAAAGCAAAGACTTATATGTTATCAACAAATATTCAAGTTTCTGCTGAAATTAACTTTATTGCAACAAAATACAACATTACAACAAATTGTTTCTCTCTTCACAAATAGAGTGATAAATTTCCGAAGCTGTTTGGTTTCCATTGTTGAATATTTTTCTCTATAATTCTTGCGTATGCTAAACTTAATATAGGGTCTCAATTTCTTAAGCTTTCTCAGCTATTCTTGTAAAATAGTACAATCGTGTGTAGTAAATACTCTTGTGCAGTGCTTCTCAGAATATCCTACGGCAGTCCAATCCTCGATTATGAATTGTCGATAGATAACCTGTTATATGCAATTGCTTAAATACATGTCTATACTGCATGACGTTTTGATTAGTAGTGTATCGGGTCTGGTATTTACTCTTCCTAGTTGCATAGCCAACAACCATTGTTTATCTTTTGTTATCAATCTGAACTTTTTCTTACGATCGATGTTGGCCATGTTTCCTTCCGTTGAATAGCTTTGGATTTTATACTGACATTTACAAAATAGCTACAATATTCATATAGCAAGGAATTTATACATATTAAAAGGATATTGCTTGACATGTGAAATATTAGCATGAATTTTCTCAGTTCACTCTGATACATAATTCTTGGTACAACAGTTCATGTTACAGTGTAAGTATGCAGCCCATTCTGATGCTCAGCGCCCTAAAGTTATTGATGCATCATTGAAGATACATCGTTGCATTGAAGATGCAATACATTAGGATTATCCATATTGATGCCATCAGCCTGTGTCGATAGTGGCTAGCTCAACAATGAATTTGATTGGTTCAAGTACCTAAAGCACAAGAATTAGCAGAGTGGTAAGCGAATGGACCGGCAAGGGGTGCAAACTATTTTACATGTGGTTAGCATGCATTAAGTCAATTATCTTATTCTTCAGTTGCGTACAGCTGTTTGTTTCTATACTTATTCTGACGAGTGCCTATTTTACGGAACACTAGTATGGGGAAACACAGAAATTATATGGTAGGTTTTAATTAAGAGTGATTGCATTTGTGGAACAGAAGGGCTAATTGAGCTGCAGAAAGGAAGTTCACTGTAAGTGAAAAACTTGCAAGAGATTGGTGCAAAATAAAAGTGCAACTGGAATCTACAAGCTATTAAAGGCAGTCTCTTTGTACTCCTAAAACCTGAACATTGCTAGAAATTGATATCAAGGTGCTGGTGTATATTGGAGAGTTGCACAATGATGGATGTTATGTTTCATAGTCAGCAATCCGATATCGGCTCCAGTTAAGAAGTACACACGTTTTAACAGTATTGTAAATGCTTTTGTTAATAAAAGGTGATTGTCAGTTCAATAAATACAGTCACTATTTATTTATTTATTTATTTATTTATTTTGTTTATTTATTTATTTATTTATTTTATTTATTTTATTTATTTTATTTATTTTATTTATTTATTTATTTATTTATTTATTTATTTATTTATTTATTTATTTATTTATTTATTTATTTATTTATTTATTTATTTATTTATTTATTTATTTTGTTTATTTTGTTTATTTTGTTTATTTTGTTTATTTTGTTTGTTTATTCATTCATTTATTTATTTATTCATTTATTCATTCATTTATTCATTCATTTATTCATTCATTCATTCATTTATTTATTTATTTATTTATTTATTTATTTATTTATTTTCTTATTGGACTAGGTGTTTGCATTGGAGTTTCAACATCACACAGTATTTATGTTTCCCTTCCTACCCCTCTCCTTTCCTTTCTTTCCAACTACAAACAGCAGAGTGTAGCCGTATTTGAATATGCTCAAACTCATTGTTACACTTGTAATAACTTAACTTGCCAAAAACTCCAATATGAACATAGAGTATAATCTAAATTTAACCCTTTCACTGCTGAGATACTTTCCACTTGATGACCCCTCCTTGCTGAGAAATTTTTAAAATTTAAAATGTTTTCTATTCACACAATAACATGCAAAGAGAATATAAATATCATGAAACACTCACCTAGGAGGCTGTAGACTGGTTAGATAATCCAATTTCTCAATTTCAAAAGCTTTATTTAGGCCACATGTAACGCACGTATCCAAGGGAAGTTCTCAACTACCCTTGTTCAAAACATGGCAATGGTACGTAGACGACGTCTTCGCAATAATACCAAGGAAACACATTGAGGATACACAAAAACTGCTAAACCTACAGGAAAAAACTATAAAGTTCACCATAGAAACAGAAATAGATGGGCAACTTCCATTTTTAGATTTAAAAATCATAAAAGCAAAAAATAGAATAACCCTTGGGATCTACAGAAAACCAACACAGACAGATAATTATATCAAATGCAATAGCTTCAACCCAAGACCACACAAACAAGCAGCTTTCAACAGAATCCACAGACTAGAGAACATACCACTTTCAACACAGGAATATCAAACAGAACTTAAAGAAATCATTAGAATTGCAGAAATTAATGGCTTCTGGAAATCTTGGATATATAAAAAAGTGAATATAGCAAAAAAGAAGAAACTAGTAAAAGAAACAACCACCCTAAGCAAGAAGAAATGTCATTCAAAAAATTCACATATCACCCAAAGACATTTGACAAATTTAAACAGATTTTTAAAGAATACAATATACAATTGGCTCCAATCAGATATAGCATTACAAATTTACTTGGCTCAAACACTAAAGACAGCATTGCAACAAATAAAAAATCTGGAATCTACCAAATAGAACGCAATAACTGCAACCAGATGTATATAGGAAAAACTAAGAGGAATTTGGAAATGAGAACAAAAGAACATTTCAGATGTATAAAACACAAACATTTAGAAAAATCAGCAGTTACCACCCATTTTTGGAAAGAAAATCATGACATTAATCTGGATCCAAAATGATTAAAACACATATCAGGAAACCAAGAATTGCCAACTTAGGAACAGATATTCGTCTGGAAAAACAAAGACCAAGTTTTCAATTTTGATATACCACAAGGCGATCCATTATACAAGTTCTTAAAACCACCACCAGAGCAAGTCTACAGGAGATATCAGCCCTGGGAACCAGCCTGTGTATTTCAGTTGATGTCCGGTTGATAATGGAGGAAAGCTAGCCTCCGAAACATGTACTGGGAAATTTTAAAAGTGGGTGTTGTTCAGTGTTATTAATCAACGTAAAATTACTATTTTAATGTGATTCCAACAACACTGTCATAAACTTCCAGTATTTATTATTACCTGAATTATGATTATCAAAACCATGATTTTGTGGAACAAAATTGCCCTTCAGCCATTGAAACATAGGACTGGTAATCATCCTCTCTTTGTGTGTGGCACATATTGTGGTGGTGAATCACTTTCGTCACTTTTCTCACTGTCACTTATTTCCCCAGCATCACTATCAACACATTCACTTCCATTTTCACTTTCCTGATTACTGTAATCAATATCTGACATATCAAATGGCAAAACATCAAATTCAGCCAATAATTCATTGTCACGAGAAACATGCACATACCTGCTAGGCCCAGCCATGTTTTGTGAACCCATGAATCCCCACAATCATGTGAACTACACCAGCCTACCGCTCTCTACAGAGTAAAATGTATATGCAAGCCTTTGTAGGTATTTTAAGCTGCACATATCGCTATAATGCAGAGAGCTCTTTGTATACCCTGTTCAGGGTCATTTGAGACAGTGGAAGGTTATATCTTCCCTTTCTATTTTCTCAAAAGACTGATCAAAGTATAAGTGCATCTTAATAATCCCAACAGATGGCAGAACATGTTCTTACAACTCAAAGTATGCACAGAGATTTTGTTCAGTGTCTAATAAGGCTTGATTCTAGTGAGTAGCTCCCACCGTCTACATTCTGGCCAAGCAAAGAGAGATTTAAGTGCCCTACCATCTATGCAATGGCCAACACAGTGAAAGGGTTAATAGAAGAAATGCTGAAATCAGAAATAAATACTGAAGTAATGAAATTGGTTATCTTTAGAGTCTATTAATACTAGATATCCCCTACAAGCCTGGCTTCACAAATATACTGATGGATCCTTGATCTCTATAGAACAAGGTGCTGGTGTCATGTGTGCTGTCTCTTCTCACTTTATACATCTCTTGGATATGGAACACGTTTTGATTTAGAAATTATTGCAATAAGCGAAAGCCTGAGGAGTCTCCTATGCCACATCAATAAATTTAAAACTGCAGTCTTATTGTCAGACTCCAAAGCAGCTATTCTATCAATAGTCTCTAAATACACATCATCATCTCAACTGAAATAATCACAATGCTCTTCCAACTTACAGCACTCAACAAAAGAATTGTATTCCAATGGATACCATCCCACTGTGGAATTCTGGGAAATGAAAATGCTGATGCTTTGGCAAAGAAGGGCAGCTCAGCTATTTATACACCTGTCACTAAAACAACATATATAAACATCAACAGTAAAAATTTGGTAACACAATCCAAAGGGAAAAATGATGTCCCCTGCTTCAAAATGCACAGTTAATTCCAGATTTTCCATGCAAATCATCTGCAGCTACATTTAGATTGTTAACAGGTCATGACCGTTTGGCCACACATCTACACAGAATTGGAATATACCAGTCTCCAATCTGCCCGCTATGCAAACTAAATCAAGAAATGGATTTGGAACACCTCAAAATCTGCACTTCTTTAGCAGACCATGAAAATATCTATGAAGAATATTAGAGTGCAAGAAGACTAATGACTTTATTGTCAAATGTCTGGCATTAGAAACCTAGCACCATGCACTTAACCATGTGTTCAGTAAGATAAAAAAGGATATTGAGGATATTGGTGGATGACGATTCCAAAACGACAAGGTGAAAGCTGTATCCATCAGGCGGTTACAGAGCACTGGAGGTGATCTCTACACATCTGGAATCGAAAAGTTGGTTGCCCGATCTGATAAATGTTTACAGTTTCTTGGGGACTATGTGGAAAAGTGAACTTACATTGTATGTTGCCATTGCCATGTTGCCTATGTGTGTGTGGTTTAATAAATGGCCATAACTTGGAAGTGTAACATACTTTTTGATTCGCTCTCGTATTAACACAGAACTTTTACGTCAAGGGGAGGATTACATAAGAATTAATAATGAACCATTATTTCTTTGGCTGACCATGAAAATATCTATAAAAGATATTGGAGTGCAAGATGACTAATGACTTTATTGTCAAATGTCTGGCATTAGAAGACAACTACTCCTGCAATTGTACACTAGTCATGAAAGTTAACATGGCTAGTCTTAAATAATTTATTCTTCAGTAATAGGTACTCTCTGTGTTTTTATTTTCTTCAAAAAAAAGTAAAGCATAAAAGTGTGACAATTATGCAATGAAATATGGTATGTCTGTTTCCTGATTGCTTTTCATTTGAATATAGGACAGGGAGCTCTCTTCTTCCACTTCAAGGTTAGGTTGTAAAGTCTGTTTTGACACAAAGATATCTTCCCATCTGGTTCCAGCTATGTCTTTGTGCAATGTGAGTTTAGAGATCTCCCTTGGTCGAAACAGGGGCTCTTATTTGCTATAATACTAAATTTTTATATTTCTGTGTACTAATATCTTTTCATTGCTGCTTTCCAGAAGCCATTATTTCCCCTTCCCCTTCAAATCCCTCCCTGCCTCAGCAAATATTAATAAGTATCTAGTGATTAAACCTCACTTATCTTTGGTAATTGTGAATTAAATTCCAATTCCAGACATGTTTTGCAAGTCAATTACTCGCATCTTCACCTTCTACTGCTGAAAGTAACACAAATTTATTGACAGAATCAATGGATTTAAACCTCACCATTGTGACACACTGGCTAGGCTGTGGTAAGGTTTTGGCTTCAGTGCTTTGAACCAAGAAATGCAATAGGATCATGGATGCACATAATGTGCCAGTGCCAAAGCTACATTATGTAAAATGGATACATGATCTTGCATTCCTAACATGTCACTGCACATTTAAATGAGCAGAATGTTTCCCTTCAGAGAGAGGGGCAAATCATCATGCAATTGTGTGACAAACTGAAGGAATTGAAATTCAAAATGTCGCTTTGGGGGCACCATTTGACTAGTAAAACTACAGCCTATTTCACACAACAGCATACGAATGAATTAAATCTAATGATTTTGAAAAATATGTGCAGGTAGTACAGAATCTTCATGAATTTGAATCAAGATTCCATAATGTCAATAAACTTGAACCATATTTTGAAATCTCTGCAACACCAATTTCTGTTGATTAGACACAGTTGATGCTGAATACCAATTGGAGCTCATTGACCTTTAATGCGACAGGGAGCTAAAGTATCAGTTTCAAACCCACATTTTCCTTGTTTGCATAAGCCAACTGTCCGAAAACTAGCCTTTTTTGGGTCAACCAAGGTATGAACAGTTGTTTTCCTTAATGAAAATTACTGAATCCAGCCACAGAAGTCAAATATTGGATCATAATTTGAAGTTTACTCTTCGATTCTTTAGACTCAAAAGCTGACACTGAATATTAAAAACTACAAGCAGTTAGCGGTAAACCAATTAAAAAAAACCAGAAGAAAAGTGACCATGATCAACAAACAAAAGCTTTAACTGTCCCATAATTGTAAATATAATTGTGTGTTAAATAGAATAATTCATTACCTTTGTGTTAATCTCACAAATGTACGCCTTAAGAAAGTTAAGGACATGTATAAAGCGACATATACAAATTATATTTTACTGTGTATTATTGTTATTGTTGTTATATTATATTTTTTTTAAATTTTATTTTTATTGTGGGTAAGTTTTCTGGGAAGCAGTTTTTCAACTAATGCTATTTTGTATATTATTACTTGTCATGAAACCATTAGATATTGTATGTTTTGCTTGCTTGTAGTAACATTCTTCAAAGTAATAATGATGATGATGATGATGATGCTCATGCTCATGCTCATGCTGATGCTGATGCTGATGATGATAATGTGTTAGTAATACATTTTCAACTTTATGGGTTAACAGAGCAAAATATACCTTTTATAATGTGCAAGTATTACTGTAAGGAATACTGCGTATGCTTTGTTGAGCAGATTCTGCTGCTGCTAGACATGTTTCACCCCCCCCCCTCTTATCTGCCCCCATATTCCTCTTTTTATGTTCCATAGGAGAAATGGGGCATGGGTGCCTTGGCCAGTGATGTCACAAAGCACTGCGCTTGCAGGACGCTGATTAAACCATCACCTGATGGAACTTGGAAGTTCATAATTCAATGCTTGAAACTATTTATATGTGTTCTTTCTCACAAGCTATGCAGTGGTTTTAGCAGCTTGACTTTTTGTTCTGTATTGTGATTTCTTTCCCAGAAGTGATATACTAAGCCTGATTTGTCTGTTGTATCTGATATTTCTGAGGTGTTCTTTAGTCTGGTTGTGTCCTTAGTGCAGTGGTAGCACTGCTGCTTTCTGAATGGGAGACCTGGGTTCAATTCCCGGTACCAGCATGGGGATTTTCTTCAACTGGGAGACCTCATTGGGAGTGCACTCAGCCTCGTTAGGTCTCTGAGGGGCCAATTGAGGAGCTACTTGATTAAAAAGTAGCGGCCCTTGGTTGCAAAGACCACATAACTAGCTGGGAGGGACCGGAGTGCTGACCACGTCCCACCTCCAGTACTGCACCCCACTCATGATTCTTCTGGTGGGCAGAGGTGGGGAACGCAGTGGCCGGGTGGCAGGCCTAGGTCCAGAAAGGGCTGTTGCACCTCAGGGTTAGCTTGTGGTTTTGTGCTTGTTTCTCTTGGTTTTTCCAATATATATTTTGTTGCAATCTAAACAGTATTTTACATATGCCTGGTTTATTTTCTGATGCAATTCTGTGTTCTGATTTCAGAATGCACTATGTGCAAGTTCCAATGATTTTAAGTTTAAAGTGACATGTTCTTAGGCATCCACTGCCAATGTACAACACTATCTTCTTTCCTGCTTTCATCTGCAATTAAGTTCAGTCTTTTGTGAACTGAAACATATTGTCTATCATCTGAATGATCTTTGTGATATAGGACCCATTTCTTGGCTTAAAATTTAAGTGAACTGAACCATGTTCTCTATGACTTTCTTCAAGAAACTCTTTGAACTGACAGTGATGGAGAGCAACAGATCTGATGGCATTTGCAATCTTTACAGATTCCTTCACATTGTTGATGGAAACTTTTTTACTACAAAGGTTCTGCTGGTATATGATGCAATGAACAGAATAATGTCATGGGGAACATTAAGATCTTTCATTTTATTCTTAAAATACCCTACCAATCCACTATTACTACCTAGCATAGTCAGAGCCCCATCTGTCACCACAGATTTCAGTTCACTCCATGGTAAACCAGCATTTTGTACTGCCTCCTTTATGCCCATAGTTCTGTTCTTCATAGCAACTAGGTCCAACACTTCCTCTGTAATGTTCAAATTCAAGTTGAGCAAAAGCACATGTCGGTGCTCTCATCAGCTGCCAATAAATATGCAATAAATGTATTTGATGTGTAAGTGAGCTATTAACTAATATTATGAGCAATAATCTTCGCAAAAGTTAAAGGCATATGGAGGCAGGCCGTACTACAGACTCCAGCGAATCCTAAGCTTGCCCCTCCTAGCAGTGCTGCCGAATATGGTACACGCATCTTATGTATAGAACCTCTGCTGGTACCCGCACTACGCTTGACAAGAGCGCTCCTCTTGAGCATTGGCCAGCGTTCACATGCCTTTAACTTTTTCAAGGGGTATAGATCACATTACTCTAGTAGCACTCAAACTAATCTGTTAATTGTTTTGGACAAAGTTCCTCTGCTGCTACAATTAGACAGTCTTTTATAAATGTCCCATCACTTAAATGGTCATAGTTTTCTAGCTATCTGTAAGCAAAGCTTATAACTTAGACATAAGACTGATTCACTAATAGAGCGTTTGCTAACATTGCGCCTTTTAATTCCTTGATTATATTTGCATGTTTCTCTCCCATGTATTTGTCATTCCAGTGAATGATATGCAGAATAATGACACTGACACTGGGGACACAGGAGCGTAATCTTTGTGCCCACTTTTACACACGTAATATTTGCACACGTTTGAGATCTAAACATACTTGGCTGAGACACTTGCGTTACATCGTCCATTCAGTTTTCCAAGATGGAAGCTGATGTAGTTATTCCTGTAGCGGCGGCGCCGTGGCCGAGTGGTTAGCGCGCTCGCCTACCACCTAGGCGGCCCGGGTTCGATCCCAGGGACCCGCATGTGGTATTCGTGGTGGACGAAGCGGCGTCAGGGCGGGTTTTCTCTGGGTACTCCGGTTTCCCCCGCCATCTCATTCCACCGGTGCTCCATCTTCATTCCATGTATCATCCGTGTCACCGCCTGCGGTGCCGTAGTAGTAAAAGCGGGCGTTAAACACTACAAACAACATTCCTGTAGTGGGTCTTGCCTATCTCGTATTAAAGGAAGAAAAAGAGGAAGAAGGTGGTGGGTATACCCAATTAACAGTGAGAGACATTTGCATGGCAATTTGTACATACTGTATCCTTGACTCCATGAAGATAGTAACAAATCTTTTAATTATTTTTGAATGTCAGCTTCTTCATTTAATGAACTTCTTTCAAATATAAAGGGACACTTGTCCTTGTGTACATCACAAGCAGTATCTCATAACACAGGATGAATTTCAACCTCACTTGTTAATCTTTCTATGATACATCTTTGCATTTGTAGAGGCACTTGGAGAAGCCGAATGCAAACTAAATGCGCTGAATGTGAAGTATTTCACGTCTCTTGTTATGCTAATGAGTTCAGTTTCTAGATTTGTGTTCTAGCATTTCAGTTCTCTAAGATGTGAGTTTATGCTTGCTTTGCTTTCATGACCTTGAGTATGTGCTGAGTATGTGCGCTGTTCCATTAGATGCCTAATGAAGCTAAGCTGTGTGCATATTACATGCCTAAAACACATGCAGAATAAATTCTTGTGTGTCCCCAGGGTGAAGGTTGAACTTTTTTACATGTTGAAGTATCCTGCAACATGCTTAACATTTCACCATTCCTCCATTGTCAAACAAGCATAGGTCTTTTCACACAGACAAGAAAATGTTTGGAGCCAATGGTCTTTTGTTGCTAGATACCTCTTCTGTTGGCATTTTGGTTAGAAATAATGTAAACTATTACAACATGGCGTGCAGCTCTGAACACTAGAGTAGTTGCTACTACGCTGACTGGTTGGCAAGAGAACTCCACACTGGTAAGCACTGAACATGACAAACAGGGCAGGTGAAAATGGATGATTTATTCTCTAAATTCACCAGCCCATACTACAATTAATCAGGGAAGAAGAATAGCGAATCACTAGTTAGTCAATCAGCAGCCAAAAATAGGTCCTTGAAATATATTCTACCAATAATTTGGTAATGGAGAAATATGAGTGCTTATGTTGATTTATTTTCTATGATTAAGTCACTTATTATGCATTGCTTATGCATAAATCCTTGTACAGAATAGTAGGCCTTGTTGCACGGATATTCTGTAAAGGCAAACATGTACTTTGTGGAAAAATTGTCAGAAGTTGGAAAACTTATGTCACTTACTTCTGTTTTTGTGCCTTGACCTGCTTCATGATTTTTTCTGGTGTCCTAACAAAAGTTAAAACATTAAATAAATGCAGAGTTGCAATTGTTTTTAACTCTCATTATGTGATTGGAGCTACTTCCTGTAGTATCTGACTTATATACATGAATCACAGTCATGGAAAACTCCAATAACTTTTTAAATGTTCAACAGTTTTCAAAAACTAAGTGTATAAACTAACAACAATATTTGAATCAAAAGATTCCATTACAAATGGTATAATAGACCAAATCAAACTTTAACTGTTTCATGCATTTCCATTATATTATTAAAATTTATGAAATACATCAACATATTCTTTAGCACATAAAACATGTCAGTTTAAAAATTATAAAAATATTTACATATAATATAAAAGGCTTTAAAAGTAGGTATGTCAATCCTATGATATCTTCAACCTATAAGATAAAATTACCCAAGTATAGAAATTACATGAGAGTTATAAGTTTATGTAAGAATGTACAGGTTAATTTAATTCATACTTTATTTTTATTTTAATTTATAAATGTTCCCATAATTATGGGTTGCCTTTTAAACAAAGAGTACAATTAGATCAAAGCGAACAATTAAAAGGAAAAAGTAACAGCAGTAGTAATAATAATAATATAATATATGAAATTCAGGTATTTAAGTATTTATAAATAAGTATGTTTTGTATAAAGCTCACATTGTTAATTATTCTTTACCTTTTTATAGTAAATATTGACATTTTAACATTTTTTGGGGGAGTTTGTTAAAAAAATGGTACTCCTATTTGGGTCCTTATTTATTGACTTTGAGTTTCTTGTGCAACTCCTGCTTAACTCTAGTGTTCTGTAATCATTAGGGAATGGATTATTAGGTAAATAAGTTATTTATGGTGATTGTAGTTACATGAATCTAAATGTAAATGTTGAACATGTCATTTTTACAAACATAACATCTTATTTCACATGAAAATATATAATTTTAGAATTATATTAATGAAATTTTTTTCATAATTTAGTTATTAGCACATATTATTTTATGCGTATATTAGTAATAAACTGTATTTTCTGTTACAGGGCTTTCTTTCCCCTTTTATTGTTTGGCAAACATGAGTATGTGGTTTATTGGAAGTGCAACTGTGCAACCTTCTGCCATGTTGTGTAACCATTTCATTAGCTTACGTATTGTCAACAGCGTGCTGGCATTGGTTTCAATTGCACTCTGTTATAAAAATATACAGGCTTAGTTAAAAGTCCCGCACTACCTAAATAACTTGAAGCGTGTGGCTGATTAACACAAAATTCGATATATTAAAATTTTTTTGCCACTTCTGGTTTTACTGAAAGTGACTGCAACTTTATTTAAAATGAAACACTTCTCCAGATTCAGATAAGTACCGTTCAATAGGTTTTCAAAAAGCACCCACAACAGGTACTTCTGTGAAGTTCATTCCTGTTAAATAGATGAAAAAAAATAGTGTATGCTTAATGGAGTAAAACATTTTTCTTTTTTCTGTGATTTCTGTCGTTTGTTTTAATCCATGAAAGCACATTTTTAAATTGGTTAATGTTCATAGAATGTAAATTTATTTATTTTAATGATTTTTGCTACTTCTGGTTTAGCCAGAAGTGTTTGCAACTTTTGTATTTTAAATGGTACATCCTACATTTTTTCTACAGATTAGGATAGTACTCTTCAACAGCCCTTAAACAAGTACCCACAATAGAAAAAGAAAAACAAAACAACAGTAAATAGGAGCAAACAAATACATTTTGCCTAAATACTGTGTTCAAACCGGTAGTCCTCAACTGCATGACAATATGACAGTCGATCATGAAAACCATTTAAGGAATTACTTAACCAGGATTTAGAGTGTCTCTTGTTGCTTCCATTGTTCAATGTTCCAGATCATCTAAGTTGTTGGATCTGTCTTAATATAACTACCACTGATTTCCAATGCCCCCACAAAAGAAGTCCAAATCAACAAATCTGGGGATCTTGTTGTACGTGACCTCTCCTATCAATCCATCGCTGTGGGAAAACTTTATCCAAGTACTGATGAACAATATGTCCATAGTGAGCTGGAACTCACAAAATTTAGAAGGTGAACTGCATTTGTTTATGCTATCCAACTCCTAAAAGACAAGAAACCTAGGGTGTACCATTTAAAATATGAAAGTTACAGTCACTTCCAGTTAAACCAGAAGTAGTAAAATTCATTAAAATAAACACATTTATATTCCATGAATATCAAGAAATGACAAATAAAGCACTTTCATGAATTAAAACAAAGGCTAGTAAAATCACGGAAAAAAATAACATTTTACTCCATTAAGCCTACAGTGTTCATTTTAAAATTTAACAATAATGAATTTCACAGAAGTATCTATTTAGATACTTTTTGAAAAGCTGTTAAAGATTACTATCCAAATCTGTAAAAGCATATACGTTGTTCATTTAAAAGAGAAAGTTGCAGTGACTTGTGGTTAAACTGGAGTAGCAAAGAATTGTTAATATAATTTTTGAGATTCCTGTAAATCAGTATATCTGTGCATGAGTTTTGTGTTAATTAGCCACATGTTTCAAAAGTTATTCAGGTGAAATTGGACGTTTAACTGACCCTATATTGTTGGGAAAGAAATTTTACATGCCAGAGTGTTGCATCATATGTTCTAAGATCAACAGGATTCCCATTTCAGTTAGTTATTCTTATTGTTCCTTCAGTTGAGAAGTGCCCAACAATGCTGAACTTAAGTATTGAGTGATTTGTTCTCACCAAAATATAAATAAAATGTAGTGAAAGTTTTTGGTTGCTGCAGTATGTTAGAGTTCTCAGATAAATTTAACAGAACTGGAAAAAAAAGTCTATATTTCAACCTTGTGGAAAATCTATAAAAACCAATCTATGCTCCCAAGTATGGGTTATTGTTGCTAATCGTGCAGTCTACATGCTGCGAAGCATATACTTTTAGGCAAAACAGGATCCTCAAGCTCATATTCAATACCTTACATATATTGTGAATTTTCTTCAGATGTATGCAGATGTTTTGTTTCATCAGATATTCCTTTATTTAAAATGCACAGTCCAGGAAGGCCATCAAGTAGATAGTAAGGCTGCAAGTCCTAGTGGCATGTCTCTTATGAAATATGCAAGGTAAGAGTGACTTCATGTGACGTAGGTACATAGAACCATCATTCTTCCGATACTTGGCAATGCTCTGTGACTGCTGTGGTTCTCAGTACTCCATAGGGCATGGAAGATTATTTGTGTTAAGAAGCCTCTTTATCATACTTGAGGTTCTCTTACATGCTCTAAATCTATGACACGGGACCACCACCTTTACTTCCCTTCTGAATTAAAGCATGCTAAGGAATTATTGTAAAATAGAGTTGGTGTTGAAATACTTAACATCACTTACAGTATTTGTCTTGACCAGTTTCAAGAGCTACTTGCTCCCATCATCAGAAGTGCCTGACTGGCTGTTGTGGGGTGCTGTCTGATGTGTGGTTGTTTGAGTTGACATCTGGCGGTGGAGTGATGAACTTCCATAATGGGTTTGGTGGTGGCAATTCATAATTCATTAAGTGGAGTTTGTTTTTTATGATTAGAATCTTCTCCCAAGTATCCAACTATGTAGCATGCTTTTGTGACTTTTAAAAGTTATGTTTGTTGTGATGTGATTGGATGTCCAAAAATGGTGTGCAAGTAGCTCTTGAAACCAGTCAAGATAAGTACATGTAAGTGATGTTAAGTATTTTAACACGACTCAATTTTACAATAATTTAGATTTACATCACTGTTACCAGCTTATTCAAATATATGCAAAATGCTATTATGATCCATTGTCCTCTTCTGGGTTTGAACCTGTGACCTCAGGAACTGTAAGCTAGCATGTTATCCCTGGACCACGGGGGACGATAGACAACTCAGAGATGATGTGTGTTGTGCACCATAATTAAAGAATTTTCAGCAAATTGACATGTCATGTAATCAATTTATTTTTAATCTTTTGACAAACGTATTATCAGTTTTTAATGTATAAAAAATAAATAAATTTACCACCTAAAAATCCATTCCCTAGTAATCATACACTTCATTGTTTTTTGTATGTCTAGCTTTGATTTAGGTAATTTTGTACATATATGTATTCCTTAAGTATCTTTTGAAGTATAAGAATTCTGTTTATGCAAATTTGTGTACTAACTCCCATAATACTATACCATGTACCATAAACAGGTAGATTACTCTATAATAGGCAGTTTTTAACCCTTTAATGGGCAGCATGACATATGAGCAACATTGGCTCTTTCTTGTTATGCTCACCTAAATAAGTAGAATTCAAATATTTGCAGCTGTCTCATATTGTAAAAATATTAAAACTTTTCAATAAAAAATTGAATTTTTTTAATTTAAAGAATAAGAAACAAAAATCAATGCAGCTGTAGTCAAATGCAACCCCGTCAGCTTCAAAGCATGTTGCTACACTGGTTATTTTACTTGGGCCCTTCCCTTCCTTTACCTCTGGCATATTTGACTGCAGTTGCTGGGATTCAAACTCACAATGTTCGACTTTAAATGGATGCCCAGTCTATTACGTATCGCTCTAACGCTCACGCCTATTTGAATCACTTGGGCTGAGGCAGCTCTAAAAGCGATATGAAAACTGGTCTAGGAATTAGAGGAAGAACAGCATATATAGCAGAATAACTCGCCAATTAAAGGGTTAATGTATCTAAGTGTACAAATTTGGAAAACAAAGTATGTACCTTTAGCTATATTTTTACACACTGTATCTGTATGTTTTTTTTTTTTTCCATGTTTTATGCTTGTCTTTACACAGTCTAAGAAAATTAAGCAAGGTATTTTCATTGATTTGCTTTTAATGTACACTACAGAAATTGTTGCATATCATTATGGTTTTGTAATGAAAATTTAATAATTGCTGCTTTGTATAGATTTATTGAAGGTATATTTATATAGTTAAAGTAAGTAAATATCTGGTTTTCTGATGAGCATGCAGTACTAACTAAATAAACACCTGATTTGTCCCTGCATGTATAATTATTTTACTTTCACTAGTGTTTCATTATGTCATTAATATATACCAGAAATAGAAATGGCCCCAATACAGACCCTTGAGGGACTCAACATCCTACTTTTTCTTTACTGACTTAATACTAATTACCTGTTTGTGATAATATATCTCTGTATATCTTAGAGTGATGAAGGTTAAAAGGCTTTTGGACCCACATTTCGTTGTATCATTAAGGTTGACGCACACTGGTCCGTCATGAACGGAACAGAAATTTGCAGCTGTCTGTCTTCCATGGAAGCTTAAATGCTCACTGCTCGCAATATCCCGACTGGAAAATTTAGTTGGTCATCAAACATGGATGGATACAACAGCGAAAGCAGCAGTAAACTTAGTTTAATGCTTACTTATTTTTACCTGAATAACCCATTTTCCTTCCTATTTCCTCCCAAATAACTTCACAGCATATCTGGTTATGGTAATTGGCATTTGAAGCACCATATAATTCTTTATAATTTTGCACAGTCAATATAAGAATTTCATTATCCATTATCCCAGATGGCTGGCGTCTGTTTATGAGTATGTCTAAAACAGCGCATGTTGAGACAGCCGAATGCATACGTAAAGATAACGAGTGTTTACAAAGGCCACTCATCATCAGCGGAACTTCTGCGAGGGTCATATCTCAAGTATCCTTCCCAGCACAATTGGAAATGAAATCCTTCTGCTTGTGCCAGTGTGCATTTGATCATTGAATAATATGAATCCAACCCTCATGGAAATTTCCTGCTCCATTCCGTTCTGGTGGTGACTGACCAGGTTGCGTCAACCTTTAGTTGGCAGCTCCTGTTATGTTAAATTTATGCACACAGCGGTATAGCTAGGCTCAGTGTCCTGGTGCAGAAGCTTCAAATGAGGCCCTGGCTACAATTTCCACACCTAATTCAGGATTAATGAATCAGTACTGGAAGTTGATGACTGTTGTTGGAGTGACATTGAAGTAGAAAATGAGTTGATTAATGACACTAGACAACACTTATCCCGAATATGTTTCAGAGGCTAGTTTCCTCCATTATCCACCAGACATTGACTGGACTTGTTTGTAGAGGCTGGTCCCTCTGTAGACAGCTCTGGCAGTTATTCTAAGAACTTGTACAATGAGTCATCCTGTGGAATATCAAAATTGAAAACTCTGTCCTTGTTCTTTCAGATGAAGATCTGTTCCCATGTTGACAATTCTTTGTTCCTTGAGGTGTGTTTAAATAGTTCTGGATTTGCATTTATGTCATGATTTTCTTTCCAAAAATGGATGGCAGCTGCTGATTTCTCCAAGTGTTTGTGTTTTATACATCTGAAACGTTCCTTGGTTATTTCCCGGTTCCTCCCAGTTTTCCCCATATAACCTCTTCTGGCCCTGTGTGTCGTATACGACACATGTCTTAAGTTTGAGAGATAGAACTGGAACTTAAAAATTCAATGCCACAGCTGGGATTTGAACCACAGATTGTCACAGCAGCCCAATGGCCAGAGCAGCTGCCCGGTACGCGAAGCCTTGAGATCCCACCTGAGTCTTAATTGGAAGGAACTCACAGAAGAAGTTATCTGAGGTAGGCATTTGAGTGAAGCATTGCCAAAGGTGTTGGCCACGTCAAATGTATCAACAGCTCCTGTAGCTGTTTTCAAGCCTACAATTGGTCTATGGGTGGATTTACTGGCTACGCACTGAGGAATGTGCATGTTGGTTAACTGAAGGCATAAAAATTTGCTCCATAATGCCCTTTTGCTATTCTTAATTACTTGCCTGGACTTGGTGTGTATTTTCTTGAATTGGATTAGGTTATGCAATGTAGGGTGATGTTCGCCCTAAGAGCATGCTTCGAGCATGAATAGCATTCCGACATTCATGTCCACCAAGGGACAGGAAATCGACCGGGGCAGGAAGTTGACTGCAGAAAAGATTGCTCAGCAGCAGAAAGAATCCTCTTGGTGAGATGCTGCACCAAATCATTAACCGAGTCATACTTATTGTAGGTAAACACTGCCGAATGTGTGTTCCGGTTGGCATGGTTCAAGAGCCATCTAGGCTTATGTGTGGAACATGTATCTTGCATTAAGAGACTAATAGGACTTAACAGCCTCTTCTGGTGTAACTTCACATTGTACTAGGGTGTATTGCCTTAGTTGGAAAATGTCTTGTGGACGCAGCTTAATCTCTTGCAAACATGCGACCAAAGGCTCATTCTAACAGAGCAGAAGTGTGTTCTAATCCCACATATGTTCCAATGTAGGATAGCCATCCTAATATTTGTATGGGATACGTATTCTAAAGTAACTCTTCATTACCTTGGAGTATGTGGTAGTAGATTCAGTTTCTCGCCTACCACCTAGGCGGCCCGGGTTCGATCCCAGGGAACCGCATGTGGTATTCGTGGTGGACGAAGCGGCTTCAGGGCGGGTTTTCTCCGGGTGCTCCAGTTTCCCCCGCCATCTCATTCCACCGGTGCTCCATCTTCATTCCATGTGTCATCAGTGTCACCGCCTACAGTGCCGTAGTAGTAAAAGCGGGCGTTAAACACAACAACAACAACTCGATTCAGTTTAGCCCTTTTCTTATGTGTTGGGCTTACGCTCTATTCAGAAGCTTCATCCTGCCTCTTTTTCACTGGGATTCTCGCAGTATTGGCAGGATCTTCTTGCATCTCCTCTATCAATGCGGTCCGTTTCCCCATAGTGAATTTCGGTTCCAGAGGCTCAAACCGATTGGAAATGGTCACTGGCGATGATGAAAGTTGCCGGTGTGTCTCCATACCATAAGATTTCTCAGAAGAGGATCTTTGAGATGAATGCTGGGCTTTGTTTCTCTTAGATTTACTGGGAACAGAAGATGTTACTTTATTTGAGAAAGTTTTTACATAATGGGTTCTAAACTTTTTTGGTAATGCATCATATATGACGGACTTACTGGCGCTGTTGCTGGAGATTGGCAATTTGGATAGTGACTTTGTAGAGATGTTCTTTTTATTAGCTGACTTGGTAGGTGACTGAGATTTACCTGTAGATGTTGAGGGCTTTGGAACTGTTCTTTCTACGAGAATCCTTTCGGAAATTGTGGCCCTATTATAATCATTAGTTTGAGCAGCGATTTCCCGCTTCAGTACGGCTTAGCTGCAACTGAGCTATATGTACCAGACTTTGGGATAGAGGTTTGTTGGGTACACATTAGTTTATGGGCTTCTGAGAAGGATACCTTCTCTTCAACCTGGATCGTCGTTTCCTCTATAAAACTGGGACATTTTTGGGAGCTAGCTTGATGTTCTCGA
Source organism: Tenodera sinensis (assembly GCA_030765045.1). NCBI lineage: Eukaryota > Metazoa > Arthropoda > Insecta > Mantodea > Mantidae > Tenodera > Tenodera sinensis. Next base: position 301,128,276 of record CM060962.1, read on the forward strand.
CTGCAGTTAACACAACTGGGAGGTGATGTACATTGATCATCATGGGCGATGCCTCCACAGTTCATGCAGGTAGCTCTACCACTGCAAGAGTCACCTGAGTGACCAACGTTTATACTATCTCGATGGGTTTGGAGTCTAAGGCCTAACTTCAATGGCCTCATACTCTGCCTTAATCCCTTATGGGACATCAACCTGATCAAAGGTAAGGAACAGGGTATGGGCAGGGCAGATATTTTGCCTTGCTCTTTTCTCTGAACCTGATTAAAAGATATCACACCTAGACTTTCATTTTCCAGTCTTTCTTAGTGTAATTATGGAGCAAATTTTTATACCTTCAGTTAACCAACATACACATTCCTCAGTGCGTAGCCAGTAAATCCACCCATAGACCAATTGTAGGCTTGAAAACAGCTACAGGAGCTGTTGATACATTTGACGTGGCCAACACCTTTGGCAATGCTTCACTCAAATGCCTACCTCAGATAACTTCTTCTGTGAGTTCCTTCCAATTAAGACTCAGGTGGGATCTCAAGGCTTCACGTACCGGGCGGCTGCTCTGGCCATTGGGCTGCTGTGACAATCTGTGGTTCAAATCCCAGCTGTGGCATTGAATTTTTAAGTTCCAGTTCTACCTCTCAAACTTTGCCCACACACAGCTTGTGTGTTTAAAAACAGCAACAGTAAGTTTGTTGGCATAAATAAATAATTACATGTCTTAAGGTTCTTATTGCTTATTTCCTTGTAGCTACAAGGGAAATATGGAAATAAGTAGGCTTTGAGCTGTAGTAAAATGTTTTAAAACTTTGAACTTTTAAATCTTTGCACGGCTAAGATATAAAAAATGAATAATGATCTTCCATTTGAGGAAAATTATAAGTATTCTAAAACTCACACAAGTAACAAGGAATATCTCCAAAATGGTTCACGCTACAAAGAAAATTATTTGGACATAAATTGTGTGTTTTAGTGCAATCTACATGTTTTGTACAGTAAGATTTGGTCTATATCTTACAATTTACCAGTTATGCAAAAGTCATCCAGAATACAAAGGACTACATTGGCTATAGCCAGAAAATTCAAATTATACATTTCATTTGCCATAAAAATATCTCAAACATATATCATTTTAATAAAAATCGTTTGAGCCACTTTCGAGAAAATAACAATTTTACATGTAAAGGGTAGTTTAAGGTGAGAGGAATTTTCTTCAAAATGTTTGCCACACCTTTGAAAGATACTAAACTCAAATACCAACTTGGGTATTGGACTGACTGACTGACTGACTGACTGACTGACGGACGGACGGACTACGCACGCACATCTTTTTCTAAAAATGCTTTTTTTTGGATTCAGGGGCCTCAAAACATATATCCGGTGAAATCTTGACACCAAATTTTTGGGTGGAATACAATACTTCCTGTACTTACTATACGTAGTAGAAAATCTTAGTGTAGCTTACGTAATGTGACAAGAATAGGTTCAACCAATGGACGCAGCAATGGATGAATATTGCATCCCTGCAACGTTCTCTCAGTGTAGATTGCAAACTTCTGTTTTCCCTGTCATTACAACAGCATCATCACTTTACATTTGTGGCACTAACTTGGTTTCACAATCAAAATCATGCAAGACATTTATGGCATGCAAAAACAGAGCATCCGCTGTATGATCCTTACATCCTTAATGTGCAGAAACCTTTCTTGTATGATTCCTTTGTTTGTCACGTATCTCAGAACAGTTGATAACTGATCTTTCATGGATATGTCTATCGGTTTGTCACAATTTAATTCAATGAACGTTGCCTCAGACATTTTTGAACTGCATGTTGAGATACAGAAGCTATTAAGTCATTCTGTATGTTAAGAGATAACCCACTAAAACACCTTCACTTTGTAACATTAATTGTAAGTCAAAATCATAATAGGAAACACATTGCAATATTTCTGTGTAGTTACCTCTGTTAGCTCAGGTTCAAGACTCCTTGTGAGTACGAAAACAATCCAAGGTTTCCTATTAAACAAGCGACCCTATCAAATCAGCGAGCATATTTCTGTTTTTCCTAACTTCTTCATTAGGTCGTTCATTGGACATCCTATGCTGATAACTAGGGCTCAGAATTTTAGGTAAGTACATATTGTGTTTTCTTCCTGATTCGAACTTGAAACTGAGTTTAATGTTTTGGATATTCACAGTGGGGTAAATATTTTAAGTTTTATTGCACATAAAAAGGCATATTTCTTCATTTTATGCAAATAAATATTTTTGGATATACACATAAATTACACAAAAGTTGCATAAATGAAACCCCCTTTTAAAGTTATTTGCACATATTTACAGAAAATCGCTTAAAAGTAGCAGCAGAATTATTTTTAACAAGTCACCATCCACTTCTTTAGTGCTCAATGATATTGGCCAGATGTCACAGTTTGTTATTTATTGTTCGAAGAACTGATATGTCAGTTATAGTATACCTTCAGTTGGAAGAAATCATGAACACCCTGCTTTCTCAAGCTACATGAACCTGCAAGAGAAGAACAAGGCTTTCCTCCACTGCCATGTGCTCTGTTATATCTTCAAAGCCTGAGAGTCCATACACTGATACCTGTTAAACTCTACAATCAATTAGTAATTTGTGGATCCGCAAAGTGTATACAACCTTCTAGGTGTGTTGTGGTGTTTTGAAGCTATATGTTGACAGTTTTGAGTTTACATTAGGTTGATCATGCCGAGAGTGAAAAATAGTGCAAATTACCATGTGCAACAATATTCTGCAGAATTTAAAGGTATTTTCAGTTGTGATGGTAAGATCCTGTATTCCTGTATTGTCAGCTGTGTGGTAAAGCTATAATGGCAAGCCAATGTTCACAAGTAACACATTTAAGTGGTAATAAACATAAAGCAGCTATTTCATGTTTTACAAAAAAAAATTTATTAATGATCCAGTGTCAAATACTTAAGCAGGACCTTCCAAATTTACAGTGTACTATGAAGATTTGTGCAGAGCATTAGTTTCAGTGGACACACCCATTTTGAAAGTGAAACAACCTCAGTTTAATGCATTACTGATCAAATATACACATATTGACACACCTTGATGAATCAGCTTTGCCAAAACATTACTTTCCCAAGTGCTACAAAAAATTGTCACATATATAAATAATGCCAATGAAAAACTATGGGTGAGCCTAGATGAAATTCCAATTTCTACTGGCAGGAAAATTGGAAATATTGTATGGATATTGAACAGTGAAACTGAGATTTCAAGGTCATCTTTTCTACTGACCTATCGAGACATGTCTGCTGCAAACCACATGGCTATTGCCAGATTAATTAATGAAACAGTTCAGATGTTGTGGCAGTATAGTGCATGTATGTCAGCAGCACGACTTGTAGGTAGTTATCCTAAAATTATTTATGTCAATGTGTTATGCATGGATTGCCTAGAATAGGTGAGGAAATTAGAGCCATGTTTCCTGACATTTACAAATTGATCTCTAACGGGGAAAAAAGTGTTCATCAATCACCCAAAATGATTGAAATTTTTGAGAACAAAAATCCAAACACTCCACTGCCTCCTGCGCCTGTGGTTACTCGCTGGGAAACATGGTTGGCCACAGTTCATTACTGCGCATAAAACCTGGATGGTTTTGCTGCTGTCATAAATTAACTAAATTCTAAAAATACCAGTTCAATTAAAGTTCTTCAAGAACTTTTAAGTGGCACTGTGTTAAGAAATGACTTAGCATACATTTCTGCAAATCTGTTTTCTCTGTGATACCATGCAGGAAATGGAATCAGTGCCTTTGAGAGAAGCACTTCAAGTAGTTCAGAATGTGGAAAAAAATGAATGTTCTTTCTGGTCCTGCAGCACAAAACTTAAAATGCAAGAATGTGTTTGAAAATAATAGTGGATTTAACAATGTGCACATTTTCAAATGTGTTGGATGGGCAACATGAAGAAATTATAATGTGAATGAAATGCCACATTGATAGGCGTCGCCAAGGGGGGGCCGCGGCCCCCCCTTGGAAAAGAATAAATGTAATGTGCAATCAATTACTGTTAGACTATTGCTTTAATTTTGAGGTAAAGTACACTTTTTATTTAGCATAAATTAACATGCTTATCCATAACAAATACTATAACTCAATTTTTACAGTTTTTGACAACAGAATAATGAATTAATTGCAAACTTCCAACATGCGGCCCCTCCCTGAAAAAAAGTCTGCCGACACTCATGGCCACATTATGATTATGCTAAGCTTACTTCTTGTGATGTGGACATTTTCAATATTCAAGGCACTTCTTCATGACAATCATCAATCTGTTGTGATGTAAAATTTGAGGAAGCATGTTGTTGTATACAGTACTTGGTGATGCTTGCCAGGAATTATATGTGGGTGTACCACATATATTTACATTAGCTCAGGCATTCAAAACTTGATATTTTATTTGCTTTGGCACATTTTTTTACATTTTCATCACATAAAAAATAAATATTTCCCAAGCTTTAGTCCCTAAAAATGTGAGCACTATTGATCACTGAGACTGATTTCGATTCTACCTTTTCCAAACTTTAAATTCTTCAGACATAATAATGAGCCACTGTGAGAATGCCTATTTTGTGATTTGTAAATATTATGGAGATCGTCAAAACCTGAGCATCTCTAATATTTTTACTTTAAAAATAGAAGACATGGCCAAGAAAACATTTTTTTTAAAAATTTTGGGTGAAAATGTTCTGTCCTTGTGGCTACAGTTATTTTAAGGCCCTGTTTGGGTCGCCCATCCTCTATAACTCTCATCAAAAATGAGTGTGGAGAGTGATTTATTTTTTAATTCTCCAATTGCACAACCAGATGAACTATAATCTTCGCAAAAGTTAAAGGCATACGGAGGCGGGCTATACTGCAGACTCCAGCGAGTCCGAAGCTTGCCCCTCCTAGCAGCGTTGCCGAATGTGGTACACGCATATCATGCGCTCTTATGTTCAGAACCTCTGCCGGTACACGCACTACGCTTGGCAACAGCGCTCCACTTGAGCGTTGGCCAGCGTTCACATGCCTTTAACCTTTTTGAGCAATATAGTAATGTGTTGCAAGTATTTGAAGTACTTGGTTGGTCAGAGTTTGAATCACATGATGTTAACCATGACGTGATTCTGGAGAAGTGGTAAACATAATGTAGTCACATCTCGATGTGCCCAGCAGCTACGTTCTTCACTTCTTAAAACTGCTTATTTCTTGCATTGATAACAGAACATTGTTTTTACACCGCTAATATACGGAAGTGCGCCTATGTTTTCATTACAGATGCAATTTCGGACTGCACCTCGCCTGTCCAGGAATCTTGGCATGTTGGTGTTACTGCAAACGGTGCGGAGATGACTTCGACTATAGACGAGGGGTGTGGAGACGAAACATAATCCGGGTGGAAGAGGCAAAGCGCCTGTTTTTCCTGAGTTGTCTGATCGGAATGAAATAAGTCTAAGTCCCATTACCACTGCTAATAGTGCTGCCTCTCGCATACCATACAAACTCCTTCCTCTTAAATGGAATTTTGTAATTTAACTTGATTATAAAGGAAATTTAGTTCTGAACTGAATTAGTTGTAGCTGTATAGTGTTGCATATTTCCGATAAAACGATGCCAAGAAAGTACATTCATACTACATTCATGTTGGTAATTTTGCTATACCCCTCGAAAAAGTTAAAGGCATGTGCACGCTGGCCATGCTCAAGTGGAGCGCTGTTGCCAAGCGTAGTGCGGGTACCGGCAGAGGTTCTGTACTTAAGATGCGTGTACAGTGGTATTTTTTAGAGGTGGTGCGTGGCCTTGGTCGGATGTGCGCGAGTGACATCACTCAAAGTGATGGTGGGGGTAAGTTTCCACCAGCAGCCTGCTGGCTAGGGGGTTAGAACTCGAAGAGATACTAACCAGACACCCCTTTTATCTTGCAATAGACAAGTGGACTAGACCATCAACTATTGCGCAACATTACGTCACACGCCACCTCTAAAAAATACCTCTGTACTACATTCGGCAGCGCTACTATACCACTCGCAAAAGTTAAAGGGATGTGAACGTTGGCCAATGCTCAAGCGGAGCGCTGTTGCCAAGCGTAGTGCGTGTACCGGTAAAGGTTCTGTACACGAGTGTGTGAGATGCATGCACCACATTCGGCAGCGCTGGTAGGAGGGGCAAGCTTAGGATTCGCTGGAGTCTGTAGTATGGCCCGCCTCCACATGCCTTTAACTTTTGCGAAGATTATAGCAATGACACATTGGATACATATTACCTAATAATGTAATTCGCTGTGCTTGGAAGTAGTTATAACGGTTAAACAAACGCAGGTTTAGCAGCGCTTTCCACTAGTGTGAACCTTCACGGGGAGCTGTGAAATAAGCAGGCGCGGATCCAGGGGGGAGGGGTGCCAGGGATCCCGGGCCCCTGTCATATCCTACTTTATTGCTATAAATGCTATATGTGTTACCTCATCATCACGCAAAATGGACAAACCGATTTCTATGCAAATTGGTATAGGTATGTACTACCTTTAAACATTGTTTCTTAGTTAAATATTTAGCTAGTCATGTTTTAGCATGAATTTAATTATTAAGAAGTGGTAGTGGACCGGAACCGCCCCCCCCCCCATCGAATATTTCTAGATCCACGCCTGATCATAAGCAGTGTAACTAATATACTCAGTGTGAGTGTAACGTGTTTTACGTTCTGCACGATGCAATTTGCAGCACATTTTATTACTTTCTCTACTGGTAAGCAGGGGAAGTATTGTATTCCACCCAAAAATTCGATGTCGAGATTTCACCGGAAATATGTTTTGAGACCCCCTGAATCCAAAGAAAAGCATTTTTAGAAAAAGGTCCGTGTCTGTCAGTCTGTGGACAGCATAACTTAAAAACGAAAAGTCGGTTAAAAACCAAAGTTGGTATTTTTTTATGTCTTTCAAGGATACGACACGAAGATTTTGAAGAAAATAGTCCCACCCTAAACTACCTTTACATGAAAATTTTGATTTTCTTGAAAATGGCTATAACGATTTTAATTAAAATATCATGTTTGAGATAGGTGTATGACAAATGAAATGAATATTTTGAATTTTCTGGCTATAGCCTATGCAGTCCAGTTTGCTCTGGACGACTTTTGAATAACTCGTAAACCGTAAGAGATAGACAAAATCTTAATATACAAAAAATGTAGGCCTCGCTAAAACACACAATTTATGTAAAAATAATATTTTTTGTAGAGTGAACCGTTTCGGAGATATTCCTTGTTATTTCTGTCAGTTTCGGAAAACTTAAAACTTTCGTGAAATGGGACATAGTTGTTCATTTTTACTTTCTCTACTGGTAAGTGACTGCCCCTCTTGGTACGCCAGCTTGCACTATTCACTCATGTGAGGTGGAACGGCCTACATGATCGTAGAAGAGTCTGTTTTCTAAAAAGCTATGAATTAAAAATGTATAATTTCGAAGACCGGGGAAATTTTGGTGTAGTTTGTAGATTATGCCATCATGCTAGCACGGATCAAATACAATTTCTACGCCAAATAACACAACGTGGAGTACCCCAATTACAAGTTTCATTGTTCTGTGTCTAGTTTAGCTCAACTATATTGTACTTAATTGTAAAGAAGAGTTTGCTTAAGAATAATAAAACAAAAACGTGGAAGCCTCATTGTTAAAATGTTCAGTGACGTCGTCAGCAATCGTTAATAGCTGTAGTTCGGCGAAAAAAGTATATTTCGTTGTTTAACGACGCTATCAATTGTCAGGATCACATCAGCGTCACCGGTGTGCCGGAATTTCGTCCAACAGGAGTTATTTTACATACCAGTAAATCTACTGACATGGAGCTGTCGTTTTTAAAAGTTCGGTGAAATTACCTTTTCTAAAGCAAAACTGCACATTTTAGTGTTGTTCCATTTCTGAGACTTGTTTTTTTTTTTCAGCCGAGAAGCTATGTCTTTCGAACAGTTCGGTTGGGGAATTTAATGTCATACTGGCAAGTTGGCCACGGTAGCTTAGTAGTTAGAGCAAGCGCTCGATAAGAGGAAGATCCGTGGTTCAAATCCCGACTATGGCATTCAATTTTTCAGTCCTGATTCCACCTCTTGAACATTTCCCACACACCCCTTGTGCATGGGCGTTGCGAAAGGGGAGGCAAGGGGGGCCGCGGTCCCCTTGGAAAATAATAAATGTAATAGCCAATCAATTACTATTCGACTATCACTTGAATGTGGATTTAAAGAACAGCTTTTATTTAGCATAAATTTATATGCCTATTCGCAACAAATACTGTAACTCATCTTTTACAGTTTTTGACAACAGGATAATGAATCAATATTGTTTAATTGCAAACTTCCAACATGCCCCTGGAAAAATGTGTGCCGATGCTCATGAGCTTGTGTGTTTAAGAACACCAGCAGTAAGTTTGTTGGCATAAATAAATAATACTTATAAGGAATTATCAACGGAGTTCTATGACCCCAAGACAGCCCACTCTATATTGAAAGTGAAAGAATCAAATCCATTGATGTGAGTGAAATGATTAATACCTTGGCATCACAAAAAGCACACCGTATGGTTCAGTTTCACTAGAGATCAAGACAACTACAGAGGTTTCATAGACACAAGTACATCAAACAGCAGATGGAAGTATATGCCATTGATTTAATTGATAGGTATTAATACATATTTGTGTTTGTACAATTATGTATTAAGTTAATTCATCTGCAGCCCTTGGCAACATTTTGTTTAGGTTTTTATTCTTCTTCTTGCAAAAATGTAACCAAAAGGGATCTATTTCGTTTCATTGAAATAAATTGTGTTACTTGCACTTTAACTTTATACCTATTTCCTTTAAAGTACCTGCATTTTACAACAGGTTATGGTCCCAGGTAAGGCACAGTTAAAGAGTAGTAGTTCAGTGCAAGACTTAGGAAAAAATTGTAGTTCTGTTTTGTGTGATGTTTCATCAGCCTAACTTAAAATGGCTTACTTCAATGGTAACATCGTGAAGTTAAATAATAATTATTTAAACTGTAAATATAAGGTACAATTGCTTTTGATCGAAGAGAACTTATTTAACAAGGTTATTGAAGGCGAAAGACCAAATCGAAAACTGATTGAAAAATGGGATAATGCTGACAGGCAAGCACTGGCATATGTCGGACTGACGTGGAAGATAATCATCTTATTCGTATCCGGGAAAGAAAGTCTGCTAAGGAAATGTGGTTCGCTCTTCAGGGTTATCAAGAAAAGATCACGTTAAAATAAAGTGCGTCTGATGAGGTTAATATGTTCTTAAAAACTCGAAGGTGGCAGTATTATGAATCACGTAACTCGAATACAAGAACTGTTCCTGAAGCTAAGAGACATTGGAGAAAACTAATAATTGGACAGTTGTAGTGTTGCGATGTTAAGTAGTTTACCAAGAAACTGTGGTCCCTTAATAACTGCATTGGAAACTTGTTCGGAAAACGAATTCACGTTCGCTGTTGTCCAGCAGAAGGTGTTTTCCGAATATAGACGTAAGCAACACGCAGAAGAATATAGCAACTCTAGTGAAAGGGCACTGGAATTAATTTCAACCAAAGATTCGAAGAAATTCTCCATGCAAAATTCTCCTTTTGCAAAATAGCTACGTGAAACAGAGCTGCAAGAATTATATGAACTGGAAAAATAAGCATCCAGATACAGCACCAATCAAGGCTTTAAGTGAAAATAAGGTGAATACAGTTGAACTTAGAGGAGTTGTTTTCAGTCGGAATTCACTCTAGCAGCTGGAATTTGGATTCTGGAACTATTCGTCGTGTAAGTAATGACCAAAACTTTTTCACATCAATAGATAAATTGCATCAAGGTAAAATTGAAGTTTTTATTATTTCTTTATTATTCATCCTTTTAGAACATATACATGTTTTTGGATATATCAGGTTACACACACATACACACACACACACACACACACACACACACACACACACACATAGACACACACACACGTGTTTCAGGCTTCGTCAGAATTCACTTTACAAATAGTTTCTAATTTACTCACAAATTAGTCTTGATTTTTTATACAAGTAGTAATTCTTAGTTATTTACATTTCCAATGAGTATATATTTATTATTTACAAATGTACGAGATCGCTTACACTATGCACAATCTACAGTTATTTGTAAGAGTCCAAGATCATTTACGCTAGCACTACTTCTATATTTATTTGCACATGTATGAAATATCACTTACACTAAGCTCTACCTACAAATTTTTCAATTCTATACAGTCTTTTACTTATTAGATAGTTTTTAACTTGTTCTTAAAGGAATTCCCTTGAGTGGATTTGATGCTTTCAGGAAGTTTATTAAATAGTACGGTACCTCTGATGTAAGGATCTCTGCTTGTTGCAACTTTTGTTGTGCATACCCTATGATATTTAGACCCCTGGTATTATAAGCATAATGTTCTTTATTTTGACTAGTTCTGTTGTCCCCCCTTTTAACTAACAATATAAGCTTATAAACATATAATGATACTGCTGTTAAGATACCTTCCTTTTTAAACACTTCTCTAACAGAGTGACAACTTCTTAAATTGTATATCCACCTTAAGCATTTTTTTGTATTATCAATACTATATTTAAATCATTTATAGACACTCCCCCCCCCCCCCCAAGATTTCAATCCCATGTTCAATGAGCAAGTGAATCACTCCGTAGTAAACTGATTTTAGTAACTCGCCTATATGGTTTGTAAACTTTCTGAGTAAATAAAGTCGAGAGTTTAGTTTCTCACAAAGATTATCAATATGTTCATTGTAGTTTAGATTTTTATTTACAGTAATCCCTAAAAATATTGTGCTATTTACTTGCTCAATCTGCATATCTTCATGCTCTATTTTACATTTATTTTCTTGATCTCTGAGTTGAAATAGAATACATTTTGTTTTATCAACATTGAGCTTGAGCTGTGCGGCTTTCAGGTAGTCGGATATTTTTAAGAGAGATGACGTTGCTTTAATTCCAAGTTGATTTAAGTCTTGGTTCGAGCATACAAACGATGTATCATCTGCACAAGAAATGAGCTTATAATCTGGAGACAGAGGCATATCATTTAGTATATGAGGAATAGAAGAGGACCTAAAACTGAACCTTGCGGCACTCCTGTTTTAACTACATCGTATTTAGATTTACATTTACTCGAGCAGTTTCCATTTTCCAGTATATTTCAGTGCATTGCCCACGATTTTGCAAGTACGAAGAGAGGAGGTCGTGCATCTTACCTCTTATGCCATATCTAGTAAGTTCCACCAATAAGAGCTCATGGGATGCACTGTCAAAAGCTTTGGGCAAATCTAGGAATACCCCGACAGATTTTTTCATTTTGCTCAATATTTCTTAGTACCTCACGTATAAGTTCAGATGCAGCTGTAACTGTTGATAATCCCTTACGAAAGTCATGCTGATATTTATTTAGTACACCCTTTGATTTAAAGAAACCTATGAGCCTTTTATATATTATCTTTTCAAAAAGTTTAGCAATTACAGAAGTTAATGTTGTTGTTGTTGTTTTCTAGTGCCTTGCATCTGGCAATGAAGCCATTAGCATTCGTGCTTTCCAATACTTTTGAACTGTAGTTTCTTCTGATCTTAATGCTTCACAGGTCTTCAAGTGTTCTTCATTCATTTCTGCTGGATCGTTACACAGGACACATATTGGTGAGGCTGAGATACCAATTCTGTAGAGATGACTTGCTAAGCAGTCATGATTTGTCAATAGTCGGAAGGCTGCAACAGCTGTTTTCCTTGGTCTCTGGGGGATTATATCTGGATTGGAAAGTAGACAGAAGTTAATGTTAATGGGTAGTAAGGGGTAGTGATGCGCCTCCTATAGCCTCTCCTACCCAATTCCCATCCTCATCCTGCCCGTGGTGCACCCTGCTTTTAACAGATGAGGCTCTGGGGACCGAATCACAGCGGTATAACTGTTTCATCTAAAATGGAGAAAATGTCATTTACATATGTGCTGGCCTATCACAGCACAACAGCGTCCCTCAGAGGCACATGAGGGGAAGGTCGGTGGATCTAAATATCATCTATTTAGTCCTCCCGGCTAGGTCCGATGGACCCGTTGACCAACGATAGGTGTGGTCCCCCTTGCAAAATGGGGGTTTAAGTCGGGTGATGTAACTGCCACATTGTAAAACTGGTGCCCGTTAAGAAAACAGTTACATGAAAGCCACATACATGAATATGAGTCCTAAAGATAAACAGAAGTTAATGTTATTGGTTTATAGTTTACCATTAATTCCTCATTTCCTTTTTTAAATATTGGTCGTACAATACTGTTTGTAACAGATCTGGAAATGTTGCATTTTGCATTGAAGAGTTTATTAGGTATGCAAGTACTTTTAATAGCAAGTGTTTGCCAGTTTTGAGCATTAGTGGCGTAATATCATCCCAACCAGCTGCACTGTTGTTTTTGAATTGGCTTACTATACTATCTACTTCTGCTTCGTCTGTATCGAAGAGAGCAGTGGTTTCTAATACTTTGACTCTATCTGGGGTTTTGCAGTTATCCCCAGTATAATTTACAGTATTAGGAATTCCACCCATAATTACAAAATACTAGTTAAAGAAGTTGCAGATGTCATTAGGATTCTCAATAAGATGCCCATTTACATTTAATTTAATATTCCTTGTTTCATTATTAGTTGATTTGACATTTTTATTTGCTATAGTCCACATTTCTTTAGCACTGTTACTTGAATTTTCTATTCTACTTCTGTTTCTTTTTAATTTTTGAAATTCCTGTTTGTATATTGTTTAGTATTTGTGACAGAGGATCTTGTAACTATCTAACTTGGCCATTTTTAGAAATTCATAATTATCCTTCATTTTTTCACGAATTGCAATTATTTCTGGAGGAAGCCTTACCTTCTGTATTGACAAGATCTTTTTGCTCTTTTTTAATTGTGGACATGTTACATTAAGATGTTTGTTAAATGTATTAAAAATAATTTCCATTTTCATCTGTGGATTCTGCTGAATACACCTCATACCACTTTTCGTGTGCTAGACTTTCCTTTAGCTTTCGCAGTTTTGAGGCACTTGTATACCTAACATACATATATTGAGGTTTTGGGGTGTTTATACAGCAGTTATGTACATCAATAATCTGTGCTGTATGATCTGATGTGTGAAAATCATTATTTATGGTGGTGAATTTGGATTGTTTTAGATTTGTTATTATATGGTCTATTGCACTATGTGATTGATCTATGATTCGTGTAGGGCCTATCGCTAAATCTTTAAGATTAAAGCTATCTAATATATCTGTTAAACCCTTGTTTCCAAATTCAACATTGAGATCTCCCATGATTTTTATTTTACAACCTTTATTAAGAATTATTTTTAGAAAGTCTTCTAGATGCATAAGGAAGTCAGCTAATTTTGAGTTAGCTGATCTGTATATACCAAAAACCATTACTTTGTAACGGTATTAAGAGTAATACCGTTGGATATAAGAAATTATTATAGACTTGGGAACAGCCAGAAGGGGTGTGTCCTGAAAGTGGAACGGTTAGTGTTCAGGTAAACAGTGGAGTTGAACAGAAGAGGACGTGGAAAATGGAACTGTCTGAAGTTGTCAATCCCCAGTATGCATTTCCAGTAGGATTTGTATTAATATGTGCCGTTCTTGTATTTGCGTTTGTATTCAAATCTGCGGAACAGACTACATTTGCCCAGCTCACGTATACAGGCGATGACCGAAAACCAACTGACAAGAAAAGAAAAACTAAAGATAAGCAAAAGTCACATGTTGGGCAAGGAAATACATCAAGTGATGAACAAGCAGATATAAAAGGTACCACTAAAAGATGCTGAAAAAGAGCAATCCATAAAAACTGTTTCTAAACAAAAAAGGCAAGAAGCTTAACTTGTAAAGGAACAGAAAAATACAAACAAGGATGTTACCAAAGTAATTATTGGTAAACAGCAAAAGACAGTAACAAACTAGGAGCTAAACAGATAAAAGGAAGATCTAATGAAAGTAAAGGAGAAGAAATTAAGAACAGCAAGCTGAAAGGAACCAGGGACGTACTCCTGATGGAATTCTACCAAGATAAGGAATCAAAGAGAATGTAATTCCATTTTCCGTCATGATATAGGAGCTTTCAGGGTTTTGTGTTATATACTGTTGGTCAAGTTTAAATGTTTATTTAGTGTAGGTCAAATTTATTGTAAAAAAAAAGAAGACCTTGTGTTTTTTAAGTTTGGTGTAGTTAGGATAAGTTTAAAAAGGATTTTAAAATGTTTGAATTGTGTATATGATTTGTTGTTTTCTCGTATTCTTAATTTTATGAGATACGATATAATGTCAGAAAGGTTTTACTTAGCATATAGATATTGTTTAAAACTTTTAAGTTATTTCAATAAATTGTTAGTTATGCACGTGTTGTTTGATGTGAACTTGCGCTATCCTGAAGATTCGGCGGATAGGAATTAATCAAAGGAGAGTGATATTTAGAAGGGTAATTTAATAACTTATAGCTGAGTGTCGCAACTTTTACGTTTTCAATGTGAACTTTAGAAGTTGTTATTTCAAATGCCGTTTCTGTGCAGAATTTACTTAATAATTTTAATTTATTCAAAGCTAACTTTTTTAGAGAATTCATATGCTCCTCCACCTTTGTGCTCCTTTCGACAAAGGATGTCTACGTGGTTATAATTTACAAACTGAGCTGATTGTGACTGCTCATAGTTTAATCCATGCTCAGAAAAGATAGCTATGTGAGGATTTACTTCATTTAGTACTGCTTCTAATACATTCATCTTATTAGCTAGTTGCAAATGGTGAAATGATTGATGTTGGGGGAACTGGGTGTGGCAGCTTGTTGTTTAAGAACAAAGATAGATTGTTCACATGTCTTTGTTTTGTGGTGTGTTTTATGCTCCACAATTTGTAAGCAGTTTGATCTCTACTAGGCAGATAACCCTAGATAACTTCTCAGTTAATTTCCACGATGATTGCTGTGAAATTTTAAAGAATGAAAAACAGATCGGAATTGCGTCTCGTTTGGCAACTTGTAGAAACTGCGTAAACCGCAAAAAGCCAATGTAGCGATTGAACATAAAGAACACGCCATCCATAATTGGCATCGGAAAATGGGACATAAGATCCAGGACTGTGATCCAGAAGCAATAAAGACAGTACATGCTGAGGAGCTAATTGATGACTAAATTAGACGAGTTGTCATCGATAAATGTGACAAGATACTGCTGGGTATCATAGTCCGCATTAGGCCACAGATATTCGTATGACTCAAGTCCACTTTTTGTTTTATTATTCTTAACCCTTTCGCTACGAGTGTTGCTTCAGAGCTACGTCAGTTTCTTGAATTAATTTAAAATACAGTATTTGAATTTCCCGCTGAATATCAAGAAGCCAGGGAACCCACCTCTGGACCCTCTGGATTAACGGACTTGACTCTGCCATCTAAGTTGTACAAAAATGGCGTCGGCTGGTGATTTATGAGGTGTTTCCACACGCTATCCTTCGTATTGTTTTCTATGCCTTTTAATTATTGTTTCTTATAACAATTCCTATATAAGTTTGTCTTCATATTAGCAAAGCGAGTGTTTGAAAACTTTTATTTGGGCAGTATAGGGAACGGGAATAAATCTAATAACGCGTTGACTGTGCCGTGTGTTTAACCACGTGTTCATGTTTATTGTGTTCCATCTAAGGTTATGGCTACGTTAGCCGTATAGTGTGGTTAATTTATATGTTTGCAAATACAATTTATATCACGATTACAGTGGTGAGAGGTTGTTGAAGAAAAACTGTTCCAGTAGTGTACGTTATTGTAGTCATACCTCAACCTAACCTCAAACATCACAATGCACCGTAACTGTTGCATTCGCGGATGCAAATTAAAAATCAGAAACTATAAGACAAGAGGTAAATTGAAACGTAACGCTTGTAAATTATATTGAATTACTATAAGTTGCAGCGTTATGTGTGTTGCCGGTGTGTATATAACATGGAGAATAGTTTTATTTTTTTTAAAATTAACGTCCTCCAACATTGCGTCATTTCGGACGAATGGTGAATAGTGAAAGACAATAATTTCGAGACGCCGCCATCCTACAGTTTTACCCATGTAAGTAGTATGCTGCTTGTATTTATACATTATGTTTTGTCTTTGTAATTTAAATGTGTGGCTGTAGTTTAGAAGAAATGTGTTATGTTGATGCATGTAAAACCGTAGACTATAGCAAAGTTGGGAAAATGTTTACAAAATCGGCCGCTCGAGAAAACGAATGAAAGATTGTGCAATGGATACAGTTTTTATTGCTGATTACGATTTGGTAAGTTTTATTGTGCGTTCAAGCTTCGTTTTGTGTTTATGAGCAAATTTCGTACGTGCGATGCAGTGGTTTTATTTCGCTTATGCGGCGGATATTTAGCTAATAAATGTGTATAAACGAGTATAATATATACTAGAATGATTGATTAATGCATTTACGTTGAAATGATTGCATAAACACTGCCCAAATTGTAAATATTTCGATAACACAGGACCCTGTCACCCCACTCATATACATACACTAACCTAACCTAACACGGGCAAAATTTCGATAACATAGGACCCTGTTACTACACTCATATACATACACTAAACCTAATGTAACATAGGAAAAACGAAAACGAAGCTTGACCGGCAAATAAAACTTTCAAAACCGTAATCAGCAATAACAATTTCAACGTAAATACATTAATCAATCATTCTAGCATATATTATACTCGTTTATAAACATTTATTTTCTAAATATCCGCCGCATATGCGAAATAAAAACACTGCATAGCACATACGAAATTTGCTCATAAATAAAAAAAAACGAAGCTTAACGCATAATAAAACTTTCAAAATCGTAATTAGCAATAAAAACTGCATCCATTGCACTTTATTTCATTCGTTTTCTCGAGTGGCCGATTTTATAAATAATTACCCAAAGTTGCTTTACAATGCTGATTTAAGGTTACGTGTTTCATATATGTATTTCATTTACAGTGCTGTTTTACGGTTATTATTTTTAATATTTCATCTGCTTTTGTGGATTCCCCCTGTAAATTAAAGTGTCATGAAGTGCTGAGTAATATGTTGTTGCAAACTGAGTAATCAAAAGTTTTCCGTAATAGTAACAGCAAATTTCCACCCTAAAGCTTTTGAATTTAGTAGGTAGCTAATTATTCTAAATGGCAGCATTTGTATATCAGCCATCCAGTATAGTATGTTTTGTGTAGGTATATAACATTATGTACATTATACAAGTGTGACAAACAGTGTAAACAATGATTAATAATTGAGTCAACACAATGTCAACACTTGTTTTATTTAAGTAACATGCTGCTTGCAGTTTTGTCTGTCTTCTTTGTAATTTGAATGTGTAATGCAGTTACATAATGGCATGTAGACCTGTAGATTGCATGAATGATATTTAAGGTTATATATTTCATTGCCCATGGGTTATCGTTTAATATTAAATGTCATCCTTTTTGTTTACTTGAGGTTATGTTTAAGACAGTGTTTTGTGTTTAAGTTGTTGTTGTTGTTGTTGTAGTGTTTAACGCCCGCTTTTACTACTACGACACCGCAGGCGTGACACTGATGACACATGGAATGAAGATGGAGCACCCGGAGAAAACCCGCCCTGACGCCGCTTCGTCCACCACGAATACCACATGCGGGTCCCTGGGATCGACCCCAGAGGGTCCTGCCTACATCAGGACCTCCTAAATACCGGACCTGACACTGTGATTCAAGATGGCGGCCTATGTGGTGGGAACTACTTGTAAACAACTCGTCTACAGGCTACGATTTCAACGCAGTAAAATAAAAATGTGGTGTAATAACACGCCTATTTTGTGAATATGGGCTGTGTTAAACACAAAAACACTGTCTTAAACATAAACTCAAGTAAACAAAAAAGAATGACATTTAATATTAAACGATAAACCATGGGCAATGAAATATATAACCTCAAATATCATTCATGCAATCTACAGGTTTACATGCCATTATGTAACTGCATTACACACTCAAATTACAAAGAAGATAGACAAAACTGCAAGCAGCATGTTACTTAAATAATACAGAAGTGTTGACAGTGAGTTGACTCAGAATTATTAATCATTGTTTACACTGTTTTTCACATTTGTACAATGTGCATAATGTTATATACCTACACAAAACATACTATACTGGATGGCTGATATACAAATGCTGCTATTTAGGATAATTAACTACCTACTGAATTAAAACCCTTTAGGGTGAAATTTTGCTTTTACTATTACTGAGAACTTGATTACTCAGTTTGCAACATATTACTCAGCACTTCAGGACACTTTATTTTACAGGGGGAATCCACAAAAGCAGATGAAATATTAAAAATAATAACCGTAAAACAGCACTGTAAATGAAATACATGAAATACGTAATCTTAAATCAGTATTGTAAAGCAACATTGTGTTAGCTTAGGTTAGGTTAGTTTTGCATATGAGTGGGGTGACAGGGTCCTGTGTTATCGAAATATTTACAATTTGGGTAGTGTTTATGCAATCATTTCAACGTAAATGCGTTAATCAATCATTGTAGCATATATTACACTCGTTTATGCACATTTATTAGCTAAATATCCGCCGCATAAGCGAAATAAAACCACTTCATCGACCGTACGAAATTTTCTCATAAATAAAACACGAAGCTTGAGCGTGCAATAAAACTTACAAGATCGTAATCAGCAATAAAAACTGCATCCATTGCACTATGTTTCATTCGTTTTCTCGAGCGGACGATTTTGTAAATATTTACCAAACTTTGCTATAGTCTACAGTTTTACATGCAGCAACATAACACATTTCTTCTAAACTACAGCTACACATTTAAATTACAAAGACAAAAGATAATGTACAAATATGAGCAGCATACTACTTACATGAAACAAACTGTTGGTGTTGCAGATGCCACTAATTGAATTCACTCGAAATTATTGTCTTTCACTATTCACACTATTCACCATGTTATATACACACCGGCAACTAATACACATAACGCTGCAATTTATTGTAATTAAATACTGAATTTAGAAGCTTTATGTTGTAATTTACCTTTTGTTTTAACTGAAAGTTTCTGATTTTTAATTTGCATCCGGGAATGCAACAGTTACGGTGCATTGTCGTGTTTGAGGTTAGGTTGTAGTATGGCAACATTAATATACACTACTGGAACAGTTTTTCTTCAACAACCTCTCACCACTGTAATCGTGACACAAATTGTACTTGCAAACAGATAAATTAACCACACTATACGGCTAATGTAGCCATAGTCCTAGATGGAACACAATAAACATGAACACGTGGATAGCACACGGCACAGTCAAAACGTTATTACATTTATTCCTGTTCCTATACTGCCCAAATAAAACTTTTGAAACACTCGCTTTGCTAATATGAAGACAAACTTACATAGGAATTATTATAAGAAACAATAACTCGAAGACATAGAAAATAATACGAAAAACAGCGTGTGGAAACACCTCAGAAATCATCGCCACCAGCCGACGCCATTTTTGTACAACTTAGATGGCAGTGTCAGGTCCGTTAATCTAGAAGGTCCTGACCCTACTAATGAACTTAGAGAGCTATCCACAGCAGCATCATGCCCTAGAAAAAGGAAAAGAACATTTATTTTCCGTAAAGTTGATTTTACAGCGGAGGATACAACACGGAAGTTCACAATCCCACTCCCTCCACAGGATGAGATGACACCATACAATTATTTTTGTTTGTATTGGTCAAAAGATGTATTTGAACTACTTTACGAGCAATCCAGTATGTATGCTCATCAAACAGATGGTACAGTGCTGAACTCCTGTGTAGAAGACATCAGAAACAGAAGAACTTGAAATCTGAATCCTCCCTAGCGAAGTTTCAGGCATATATTGGCGCAGCACTAATGAAAGCTGGCGTGTCAAAAGGACTACGAAAACGCTCAGGGGAAACCACATCAAAAGCAACAAAAAAGATACAGTTTGCAGTTAGACCTATTAATGATGTTCGTTATGATGGATTCCAACACTGGCCAGAATATGCAGCAAAAGGGAGATGTAAATACTGCATCAATGGATTCACACGAATGACATGCAGAAATTGCGGAGTAAATTTATGTTTGACACCAACAAGAAACTTTTTATTTGTTTCATTCTAAATAACCATTTATTGTTTTAAGTACTACCAATGTTATCTATATACTATTTCTACAGCTGTTAAGTGTGGCAGTATTATGCGCAATGTAGTTTTCATTTGTACACTGGCAACGTGCAAGTAAGGAATATATAAAACTTATTCAGTTTTTAATGATAAAGCTATACAAAAAAATGGGAAAAGAAAATTTCTAGTATTTTGAGTTCCATATTATTAAGTTACCCTGAAACCCCAGTGTAGCTCTGAAGCAACATGTCATAAAATTTAAACCCCTTTGGGAAATTTTTCAAAAATCATAAAAATGTGTTTTAGTGCATTAATTTATCATTATATATCAAGATCAAAGTTCTAATTTAAGTTTAAAACATGTTGGGGTTGAAAGGGTTAAGCAAACTCTTCTTTACTCAAGACCGCATATATGTATTAGGAAACAAGTCAGAGGTTTCCGGAGTTCTAAATTGCTACTTAGAGGTGGTGAATAACAAGTTTGAAAGAAAAGTGGAACTAGTGGAAGTTATTTTCTCAGATGTTGGTGGTGAATATTTAAGTACAAACTTAGATATATTTTGCTGAAGAAGGTATAAAAACTCCGCTAACAGCAGATATTTATTTTTGCAGACGGGTCCGTATCTCATACGTTACGCCTCTGATGGCAGCGGGATGTTGAATTTTTGAATTTGTTAATAATATATTATTATAACACACATCGTTATACTATATGTATTTGTCCCATGAGATATATGTGACTTGTCTTTATTCATTCCATGAGACAATTTTACCGGACTCAAACCAAGGACAAACCAGCATTATCGATATGCAGGCTTCCGCAACATACGCAACTGTGCAAGCAGTTTGAAGCATAGTATTCCTCCGCGATAAATAGTTTGGAATAATTTGTGTCTTAATTGAAATATTTTGAGCAGTTTTGGGGCCATTTTGCCGTTTAGAATTAAACTTAGTAACTTAGATAGCTTAGAATAAGTCTTACTGAATCTTGGAAACATTAATGTGGCATTTGGTAATATAAGTAGAGGATTGAAAGTAGTACCAGAAGCGAGGTATAGGGAAGGTATTTGGGTGACAGCTTTGTTTTTGTGTAAGCTGTAATTTTCTTGAAATTGCACATATAGTGTTGGTTAAATGTATTTTTAAAAGTTCGCAATTGTATCGGAAGCGTTCGTGTGGAGATTCTAGATTGGATTGTATGAGCACTGTATTGAAGATCTAAGCATTGCCTGGCCAAAACATGTATGTAAATTTCTCTCTACCCATAATGAATGTATTTATTTAAGCGAAATACTGCCATTATTATAGCATTCAAGAAAATACTGTGTGGAAATAGTGAAATGATTGTTCAGGAGGCATGTATTGCAAGGAAAAGTAACATTTAAGGGCAACTAATGTACAATTAATGATTTTTTGCTAGTGTGCTTACAACGAGTAAATAACGTTGCAAATTTCTTTTAAGGTACCGTAATCGCGAACGGGAAAGAGG
This sequence comes from Tenodera sinensis, assembly GCA_030765045.1. Taxonomy (NCBI): domain Eukaryota; kingdom Metazoa; phylum Arthropoda; class Insecta; order Mantodea; family Mantidae; genus Tenodera; species Tenodera sinensis. The sequence goes on from CM060962.1 coordinate 301,150,059, forward strand.
ACGTGGAGGAGATGGTCGCCGTGGTGGATTTAGTGGCGGGGGCGGTGGTGGAAGAGGATATGGAGGAGGCGGCGGCGGAGGCAGTGGCGGTGCGTTTGGTGGTGGCAATAGCCTTAAAGGAAAACAACCAGGCGATAGGCTTCGCAAGCCCAGATGGGACATGAGCTCACTTCAACCATTTCGTAAAGACTTCTATGTTCCACACGACAACGTTGTGAATAGGTAAGCACTTGTAATAATTGAAATGGACACTTGCACATGTTGCACAAAACTGCCAATAAGCATAAACTAAACGTGCATATCTCATATGGTGTACCAATTTTTAACTTACCCATTGTTTGAATTTATATTTTTGTACTAATTTGTAATAATTTAGAATTTTTGTTTAATTGTAGGTTAGAGTAGGACTATTGTACCCGGCATGTATTCGTATAATTTGTAACCGCTGCACATATTAAGGTACTGGAGATACAGGGAGGGGAATTACCAATGTGAGATAAAAAGGCACAGAATGCAGTTGCAGTAGTATCAATATTGGTGAAATGTGACTAGTTCAACAGCCTTTTCAAAAATGGAATGGAAAGCTTTCATGTACCAGCTATGAAAACAGATAGCAATCACAAATAAGTGTTTGCATGTGTAAAAGTACTACTTGCATACTTTTATCTTGAGCCCTGGGATCTAATACTAGGAATGGTCTTAGTCAAGGCCTGTGCTTTGCCAAAGTAACAATTGAGCATTGTTGTCCATACTCCAGTGTTACTACTAGTGCATTTCACTGTATCGTGTTATCTTTGCTCCTGCTGTTTGTCATCATACTGGTTTACTTTTGTGTTTTATTGTGGTGTTTAATCAGTTCAAAAGTAGTTTCATATCCTTAATGCCTGAAGCACACCCAGCAGTGACATTGCAATTTCCTGTAAATAGTATAATGATATGCCACACTTGTAGCCTTTTACGTCAGCCATTGGCTAATCTGTAAGAAAGAACTACAGTTCGCAGTCTTCTAAATATAATTTAAAGTACAATTGCATAAAATAAATGAAAAGTCCTGTTATTGTCTTAGAAAATAATGAGCTCAAGATACTATGTAAGTAGTACTTTGGGTTGGTTATCCTGTAGATTAGTGGCTCCAACCGTTGTACCTGATACTGTCTTCTGTTAGACAACGAGGGCGTGGGTTGTTTGCCTGGAGTATTGCCAACCAAAGAAACATGAACATGCTGAAAATACCAACACTGCATCAAGAAAGTGGCTGCATAACAAAAGTGGTGATACTTGAATCCTTAAAAAGCTGTTTCTTCTTTTCAAATTATGGTTATTACTAATGTCACTTAACAATTATGAAGTAATGATAAGAACAAGAACTGGCACATACACTTTTCTTCAATTCATGTTTCCTGTGGCTGGCAATATTCACTTACTTCTGCAGATTTCACAGTTCCACCATTGGCAACATCATTGCCATGCATAGCAGAAATTAAAGATAATGGAATGAGCTAGGCTATGCAATAGATTAGCAGAGACCGCTATTAGCAAAATCACTGAAAACAAAACAAATTGGTCAGTGATTAGAGTGAGATAGAGAAATGTCGAGGTAACAAGATCAGCTTGCTACTGATATCTAACGCATACAAAGCCAGTTAGCAACTGATATAAATGGCAAAATAGACGTAATCAGGTCAATGCAAATTAAATTTCTGACAGACTGAGTGAAATAAGACATATTTAAGAGTAAAATCGAACAGTTGAAATCTAATTATGAGAACATAAATGATAATATAAGAAATGCAATTGCAGTAGTTGCTGAGGACTTAGAGCCAGAACTGAAATGTATACACAAGAAGAATTGATTACTAAATTAGCAGATAACCAAAGCAAATTAGAGACAGAAATTGATTAAAAGTTGATTCAAGGAAGAGTCAAATAGAAATAGATTGCAAGAAGTTACGGATATAATTAATGTTTGTAATGTACGCTCTTTGATAAAAAAAATCATGTCTGGAACGCAGGCTACCTTAATTTCAGAGAACAACTCCATGAGTACCAAGTAACTTGCAGTTTTCAACTATGTCTGTTGTATATGTATGTACAGTTCGATTTTTAAAAGAAGATACATGATAGATGTCAAGCAAGGGGGCTAAAGGTAAGAGGGGAAGGCCATTGTTATATGAATGTAAACAAACCTAGTCACATTAGTCACACTGATACAGAAGATTTGTTCCGAGACGATCCAGAATCAGTTCTGTCATGTGCACTACCTCAGCAGGATTGCAACATGACAAAACTTCCGAGCTAATTCTGAATGCATGGTCGATTGTGCATGTGCATAAGAAAATGTTTGTATTAGTTTCAAACATTTTCAGAACTTCTTGTTGGAACAAACCTACAAGAACCATCATTACTCTCTGATATTGAATAACTGTGCATGCGTAGTAGGCTATTAGTCTATACAATTTGCACATGCCCAGAATTTGGAGCTCCTGCTTTTGACCAAGAACCAATTTCACTGGTAATGAACTAGTTCCCAAAATATTGGAACAGGAAGTTGGAAATTCAAAACCAGGTCTGAAGGATTTTCTGTCAAGTTGGAAAACTACTTAGCTACTGCATATGGTCAGATAACAGAAGTGATTCTGGATCGTGTCAGCACAAACCTCGTATAGCCTACAACGCGTTCTCAGGTAATTCAGAATCACAGATTTAATGGTTCAAGTAATGTTGCAACTGTACAGACTTCTGAACTAATTTTGAGAGTGTGCTTGATTGTGCATGTGCCTAAGAAAATGTTGGTATTAGTTTGGAAAGAGTTCAGAATACACTCAAAATTCGCATGTTGGAACAAACCTATAATTTACTCATGTCGGTTATTGCTAGTTGTATGTGAGAAACTGAAATTGTTTGGATGTTCTATTGCATAGTGTGTTGTTAGCCTACTGTGTTAAAACTTCTATATTAAAAGACCTAGTTATGGAAGCAAGAATTGGTGGATGTGGAGGTGAACACAGAGGTAGACTGAGGATTCATGGCCAAAGAGAAAGATTAGGTTCAGGTTGGGGTGTTAAATTGCACAGTCAGGCTAGAGAATTTGTCTTCTCTTATTGTGAAGAAACTACCTTTGTTCTGAAGGTAGGCTAATACAGATTACAGCTGCATGTTTTCACTGACGTGAGATAAACCCAAACGTTTGTGTCTCAAGTGTTGATGCTTATCTGCTACATGCTTCTTGACAACACTGGAGCTCTCCACGTGGAGAAGCTGACATGTCATGCATCTTCTTTTAAAATCAAGACTGTAGGGACGTGTGTATGTAGGTAGGTATGAGTTCCAGACATGACTCATTTTTTGACTGTGGGTTACATAAAAATAGGGATAACAATGACGATGATGTACTTAACAAGTGCAAACCAATAACATAGAATATCTTGGAAATGAGACCTCCAAAATTAAAAAAAAAAGGGTATTTGACATAAATTGTGTGCTTTAATAAGATCTACATTTTTGTATAGTAAGTATTTGTCTATCTCTTTTCGGAGGCTATTCCCAGAAAATGCTAGATAATATATATATTTCATTTGTCATGAAAATATCATAAACGTTGGGTATTTGGCTCTGCTTTAGATTATTTCCCCGCAACACTTTACCATAGAAAATGTAAGTCCAAAGGTTCTTACTACGTATGCGCTGGCGGTCTGTAGCAGAATCTCCTAGAATGTGCTGGTGGTCACTAGTACACAAGTTTAATTGCTGCCAACATAGCTCCTTCAACCACACTAGTTTTTCTTGCCAACATACTAAACACAAATGCACAGCTAATCTGTTTTTCTCATCTTGCCACCACAGATCCATTTGTTACTGGGTCCAAGAAATGCTCGCTCGTTTTATGACCTGCACGGCTGATCTGTTTTTCACATCTTACCGCTACAGATACATTTGTTACTGGGCCCATGAAATGCTTTCTCGTTTTATGACTTGTTGAGAATTTTATACAACGGGGTAAACCTTTGGGATGTCAATCAGTTTGTGAAAGGGGTTGGCTAATCTGTTTGAGAAATCTAGCCATTGCTCTCAGATATGACTTGCCTACAAACTCCATATAATAACTGCAGGGCCCCAGTAGGATATTCATTTTCAGATTTAACAGTTGTGGAGGTTGGGAATAAATGAACTAGTGATGTTGGCAGTGCTGCAGTTACATGGCAACTTCAGATTTTGTAAGCCCTTGTGCATGCCTCCCAAATTGGACTCTTAACAAAATTCTTGAGGGACATAATCTAAAGTATATGCAGGTATTCTAATCAAAGTTTTTAGGGTCATTTTTGAGAACATCGTTTTCAAAAACTGTTCCATGTAAAGGGTAGGTTGGGATGGGGGATTTTCTTGACAATCTTTGTCATTCATCCTTGGAGGAGAATGAGCATTTAGTATTGAACCTACTTTTCAGTTTTGAGTTACATTGCTCGTGCACACAGTCCTTTTGCTTTCTCTACTACGTAGATACAGTAAGTAGAGGAAGTATTGTGTTCCACCCAAACTTTGGTACTAAGATTTCACCAGACTGCCTTAGTTAAAAAAGAAAGCATTGGTTACTATGCAGAAAATGGGCTGCTTGAGAAATAAATGGAATACAGTGTAAGAGATAGATCTTTTGCTCCTGATTATGATTTTAAAAGTTTTATTTTGTGGTCAAGTTTTTCCTAAGGCACATTTCCTGTGTATGGTGGCATGGTTTTATCTTGCTTATGCAGCAGATATTTCTCAACTAACTCTGGTATTATATGCCCAAAAATGGCTTTATAATTATATACAAGGGTGAGTCAAATGAAAACTTTAAATTTGTAATAACAAATCGAAATTTTGGGCCGTTATCCTGTAAGTGTGCTACAAGCAGCATGCAGAATGGCCTGTAGGTGGCAGCATAGTGCAGATGCACACATACCTTCGCAGTATCAGTATAAAGAAGGCCGCTTCACTTGCGACTTGCACCAGGGAAGAACAGCGTTCTGTTATTCGGTTTTTGCGTAGTGAAGGTGTGAAACCTATTGAAATTCATCGACGAATGAAGGTTCAGTATGGTGATGCATGTTTGTCACAGGAGCAAGTTTACGAATGGAGTAGGAAGTTCGCAAATGGTGTGACTTCAGTGGAAGATGCTCCACGTCCAGGTCAGGCGCGAGTTGTGACTCCACAGAACATTGTAACAGTTGAAGACAGTGCATCATGCACAGATCTCCTAAAAAATCATCTGCGGCCTGCAATCAAATCAAAGCGACATGGATTGCTGGCAGCAGGTGTCCTTTTGCAACGTGACAATGCAAGACCCCACACTGCCTGTACAACAGTTGCAACAATCACAACCTGCATTTTGAGTGTCTTCCTCATGCACCATACTCATCAGACCTTGCCCCAAGTGATTTCCGTATTTTTGGACCACTCAAAGATGCAATTGGAGGAAAGAAGTTCCGTTCTGATGAAGAGTTACGCCACGTGGTGGATCAAAGGTTGCGCGGGCTACCAAAAGAATTTTTTTCTAAAGGAATTTATGCACTTTGTAAGCGCTGGAGGACTTGCATTGAGTGTGGGGGAGATTATGTTGAAAAGTGATACAGCTTTGTACCACTTCTGCACAATAAATATTTAAAACAATATTAAATGTTTTCATTTGACTCACCCTTGTATACATGCTGATGTAATTGCATAAACACAGTATTTCTAAAGAAAAACTTCAGGTTTCATGGATAGCGGAAGGTGCTGAAACTATTGATATGCAAGAAAGTCATTTCTCGAGTTACAGATTACCAGATCATGTCATGCTTTACACATAGGCAGAGAGCAATCTGTGGGCTCTGATGAATGCTTTTTAATGTATAGAACAAATTAAATTAACATGCATGTGCATTGACAGTTTTTGTACTTAATCTTTCGGAAGTTTTATTAACATTTTGTTATGCTTCTGCAATGGTATTCTGAGCACTTTACCTCTTTTCCTTTTTTTACGGTTGACCAACCTTATATGCCTGACAGGTTCCTGTGTTTGTTAGGTTACAATGTCTAGGTTAAAGTGTATATATAGATGGGAATGCGGGGTTCTGGGTTATTGAAATTTAACCAGTGGTAGGTTATGATGCCTAGGTTAATATGTGTGTACTGGGTGTCCCCAAAAAAAAAAACACTGACGATGCTTGTGTATGATGGTAAAATGATTGGTTTTCAAATACGAACACCTGTCTGGAAATGTATGGTTTGGACGCTGTAGAACATTGAAGTTTGAGAACACTATTGTGAAAACTTAACTTTCATTTTGGTATCTTAATATGGAAAGTATGCAAGCCTTTAAGCCATCTGTGTACTGGATGAATGACCTGAATATTATAACATTCCTGTGTATGTGCTAAATTCCTCCATAGAGTCCATGGTGCCCATCCTACTGCATTACTTGTGTAGTTTCCACTAAACAAACGTTTAACAGCAGTGCACCACTACGCAACTGCTGGAATGGCCAAACTGAACTCCAACGCACTTTGATTAAATGTGGGGAATCACCTCAACATTGCATATCCAAGTCGGTGGATTGGTAGAGGTGGATCGGTTCTATGGCCAGCACGGCTGCCAGATGTTACACCTCTCGACTATTTTCTGTGGAGTTGTATGAAGACTATGGTGTATGGCACTGCTGTAATGTCAGCGGAGGACCTTATGGCTCAATTCCATGGGGCGATTGAAAATCTTTGAAGACAACTGCAAGGTATTGGGTCATGTGTATGGGCTCTCCAATGATGTAGGAGGTACACAGTTCGAAGCCTGTTTGTAATGTAGGCATCTCGATGTTGGGTTTATTGACGAAATGTGAACGTATACCCATCTCACACATCGGTGCGCTACAGTGTCCAAACCGTGGACAGGGATTTCTATTTGAAAACTGATGAGTTTGCCATCTTGCGCAACATACTATTAAGTGTTGTCAGTGTCTTTTTGGGACATGCTTTATGAATGGGAATACAGGGTCCTGGGTTATTGAAATTTAACCAGTTAGGTTATGGTGCCTAGGTTAGTGTGTGTGTATATGAACGTGATGACGGTTCTAAATTAGTTTACTGTGAATGAGTGTATATAAACTGATGTTAATGCTTGAGATATTGTACTAGCAGTGGGCAGAAAAACATTTTGACCTGCACTGATCTTGTAAACCTCTTCACCTGTTACAAAGGTGTGGAATACACAGCAGTCAGTCCAAAGAAACTTTGTCCAGAAAAACTTCAAGCAAACACTGTTTCTGGCATTAGATGCATATGGGAGGTGTTATCAACAAAGACTTTGAAACTGTATTCTTTCCTCTTCCTTTTTGCAGATGTTAATTTCTTCCTGCACCTGACACTTTGTGTTCTAATTTGCAATCAGAGGAGCACCAAAGTTTGTACAGTTCCGAGAATTTGACAATACACTGTTGTTGATCAACAAAGAATGTAGTTTTTCTATGTTTGGCACAGGTTGTATGAATTTCGTAGCTTTAACTACACACCCATTTGCAGGAACTGAAGCCATGTCCTTCTGAAGAACTCAGTTAGATTTTACAAATGCAATTGCCATGTGTTATCTGTCATGCAGTTTGATGTTTGGTCAGGCATATGTTGCTCTTTGACCTGTGATGTATGAAGTCAATATTGTGGTTCTGTAAACACAGTAAAATAACGTTTGAGGTCATTTTGAGTTACTTTTCTACACTCACCTTCATTAAATTGTTTGTTTAAAATTGTTTTAAAAATTTAAGTGAAGGCGAGTGTAAAAAAATGACTCAAAATGACCTCAAACATTAAGAATACTTCACTGTTATTAGTGCTTCTATTTTTAATATTCACAGTAAAATAAATTGAGGATTTGAGTAACTCCTCGGAGAAAAAGGAAGTAGCATTACAAAATGACCTGAAATTTCATGAATAAAGGAAAGAAAAATTTACGCTGGAAGTAAAATATGACTTTATTTCGTAGTTCTTGTCATGTAATTAAATGAGCAGTTTGACATCAAGCTTTCGCATCGTAGTGGATAATAGAGTGCAAAGTTGGAGTCTGACAGATCAAGTCTTGCAGGTAAATTCTAAAACAATGTACAATCAAAACTGATTATAGTGACATCGTTTTAACGATGTATTGGCTGTAACAGCGAAATCTAACGATCCTGTCAACCCTATGTGAATGGTGTATTTAAAAAATCGCTTAGTACAACACACATATAGCGACTTATATAAAACATTTTTATTACCTTTTCAGAAAAATATATTGGCTATAACGTCTGGTGTTCATTTCAGTTTGTTACATATAGCAATGTACTTAGGTATTTTTACATGTAGTGAATGACCTTGCTGGGATCTGTGCAAGCGACATCGTGCAAATTGATGGGGGGGGGGGGGGGGGGTAACGTCTCTGTTTCTTTCCTGGAAATGAACAAGACACTATTGATGATGTGAACGACACTTTATCTAAACACACAATTCTGCTGGTTTTGTTATACGGAAATCAAAGAGATACTAACCTGCAAACCGTTGGTCCCTTTGACGTCGTTATAACTGGTTTTTACTGTTTGTAATTGATAGTGTGTATAAGGGCACAGAAGGAGAGGACATAAGGGAAAGATGAGAGAGGAGGAAGGGAGAAAATTGGAAGGTGGGAATTGATTTTTCTTTGACAGTTCCCTACCCAAAACCCTTTGTTCCCATGTTCGTCCTGTTGGTGCATAACTGGCCTATATATTGAGGCAGAAAGTGTTAGGGACCTGAGTTTTGCATAATTACCAAAGCATTTTTAGGTGTGTGCGTGCATGCATGCCTGTGCACACATTTTTCGAAATGTTTGGTTTTCTTAAAAATGGCTCTTAAGATTTTGATAAAAATTCTTACGTTTGTTATTTTTGGTGCTGTTTTTATAAAAAGTAATGTGCTTCGGATTGAGCAATGAGACGATTATTTCTCTCAGGGCGTGGTACTAGATGGAATGAATAAACACTCGATGTTACTTCACTATAATATATTACTTTATTAACACTTTTTTCGTCGTTACAATTGAATTATCTTTCGTCGCACAAATTTATGTTATATTGATAGTCTTTTCACTTTTCTAAAGTCTTTTCTACCCACTTGCACGCGCATTATAGAAACACGTCTTCTCATCTCAAACACAGACGCTATTAACAATTCCTGCGCCACTTCACATGATGCTACCTTATTTGTGTACATCCGCGTATACGTTCATCAAATAGTTCCCGTATTGTTAGGGAAGCGATCTTTAGCTATTCTCCCTTCGCTTTTAATATTAAACACATATAATTCTTTTATTTATACATATATATTAAATTTAAATGTGGAACTTAACATTTATGACGTTTTTAAACAAACTTAATTTTTTGTAACAATGAACAATAGCAACACGTTTTCGTTACTCAACTAATTCGTATCAACACCAAAAATAAATTACATTTTCAATAAATATTTACATAAAGGATTTCCTTTTGGGGTCTTACAATATTCTGTCTCATTTTCATGACAAATAAAATTTATATCTTGAATTTTGTGGTTGAACATTTGAACATGATAGTACAATAGGATGGTAAGATGAGACCCATATCATAACTACAGTAAACTCTCGAATTAACAGACCTCTGTTCAATGGACTTCAGATTTATCAGACTAAATTTGGCGTTGGTTATAAAATAAATTTAAATGAAATTTAGAACATTTGCGACGATTAAATTGTGGCATTCCTCTGTTTTATCGAGAAGACTAGTTCACGCGTCTTTGCTTACATTTGTGAAAATTCGTGTACGTGTTACACGCTCAAGAGCTCATGTGACTTAGCTTCAGTCTGAATTGGGCCTTCTCGGGGCATTCCCAGGTTACCAGATTCTGAGTCATGAAGAGATCGCTGCAAGTGTTCTACGAGAGGAAGAAGATGAAGATGACGACAGTGATGATGAATCTTTGAAGTGTGTACCTAAATTATCCGTAATAAGAGACCACATGGGTGATGTGATTTCTTACGTGGAAAGATCTTCAGACCCACAAGTGCTAACCTATTATGAACATTTCAGACAGTTTCGTACCTTAATCATAAAGAAGCAATATTCAAGTGGGAAGCAAATGGGTATTGACACTTTTTCAAACCCACAAATCATGTAAAGTAAATGGAATGTACCAATAAAACAGTTTCAATTGTTTTTGCTTAATTTTCATTCATTTTGCGATTTAACAGACTTTCAGTTTTGCGGACAACTCCTGGCACCATTAGGTCCACTAAACTGAGAGTTTACTGTACTGTTTGTGAAAATTGTAACACCAAGAAGGAAATGCATGATTGAAATGAAGTGGGTACATAAAAATACACAAATGATTAACTTTACAAATCTGTACGTGACTAGTTTAAACCAGAAAGGTAAGTCAATAACACTACACAACACTTATAATTTACTGAACATGTTTTGGAGGCTGACTTTCCTCCATTATCAACCAGACATTGACTGGTTCTCCCTGGTGTGGTGTCTGAGGTCTCCTCTGGTGGAGGTTCAAGGAGCTTGCTGAAGATATCCTTCTCAGGGATGTCGAAATTGAATACCTCTGAAAGGTAGAATTGGAACTGAAAAATCAGTGCTACAGCTGGGATTTGAACACAGACCCTCTGCTTACCAGGCAGGTGCTCTGACCATTAAGCTACTGTGACAACCTGCGTAACATTGCCTACACATGGCTTGTGTGTTTAAAAACACTGACAATAAGTTTGTTGCCATAAATAATAATTGAATGCCTTTGTTTGTTGTCCAGTTGATAATCGAGGAACGTCAAGCCTCTGAAACATGTTCCAGTAAATTAGAAGTAAGTGTTGTGTAGTGTTATTAATCGAGTTACCTTTTTGGTTTAAATTGAGTATTACAACACTGTTTTCAAACTTACAAGAAAGAAGATACTGTACATGACTGTTGAGCCTGAATATTCGGTATTTGGTGTAGCAATTAGAGCTGCTAAACGCCATGACATGGAACCAAAAAGGTTCATGATACATTCCTGGGGTATCTCCTTCCATGCTCAGTATGAAGCCTACAAATCATTGACACTGGCTACCTGAAGATCGTGACAAGTTGCCCACCAGGCATATCCCAGATGTGCTATGGGAGTCATCTCAGGCGAACGTGCAGGTCAGGGAAGCAATGGTACCTGCTCTTCAAAGAAGGCTTGTACATTCCTTGCAACATGTGGCCAGGCATTTTCCTGTTGATATATGGCATGTGGAGATGCCCGAAGTAGGGGGAGTACCTCTGGGTCTAAAACCTCCCTCACTTAGCAGTTGCTGTTCAAATTGCCCTCAATTCACAGGAGACAAGATCAGTTGTAACCAATGGCACCCCAAACCATCACACCTGGTATTTGTCCGCCGTGCCGCTCAACCATGCAGGCCTCCAGAATGCACTTGCAGTGGTACTGTGGCCATCTCTGTAGCTCAGTTTGAAGTGGGACTAGTTTAAAAAGACTACACTTTGTCACTCAGCACACCAGTGACCGCATTCACAAGTCCGTTGTAGTTGGAGGCACTTTGGTTTCTGTACAATGGAAGTCGACGTGATGTCAATGGGCAATAAGTCCATTCTACAGCAAACAGTGACGAATTGTCGATGCTGATAAGTTCACACTTGTTGCAGTGCTCCAGCATCGAGCCAACATAGTAGATGAAGCTGTGCGGTCCATTATGGCCATGCGGACAAGGTGGCGGTCATCCCGTGCTATGGTCGTATTGCATTGTGCATTACCCAATCTTATTGTACAACCCTCTTCTATTGAATGGTTCCATACATGCATCACTGTCATAGCAGCATGCCCTGTATGAGCTGAGAAGTCACGGTATGACGGAACTCACATGCTGATATTGTGCCTTTTTGATGTCGAGGCGTGGTGGCACTTTAATCTTTCCACCTTGTTTGACAGTTATACACTGATTTTACTGTTTGACCTTGTCAGACATACACAACAGGCCTCTGCTCAGCCTTTGTCTGCAATCCTAATCACTTATTGCTTGCACACTGTTCTACAAATTCACCAAGTTGAGATTCATTAGGGGAATTCTTTCATGGTGTTGCAGTTTTCATAAACAGTAGTGTACTTTTAGAGAGAGAGAGAGTGTGGAGGGAATGTTTTGGTGTTAGGAAAGAATCTTTGACATTCCTTTTGAATCTGCCTGGCGAGCATGTACAACACAACTCGGATTTAAATTCAGATGTATCACTCATAATGCAATTATTTGTCCTGCAAGTGTTTCATACTGGAACATTTCAGTTAGTTACAATCTTGTAAACTTTCACCATATGCCTGTTGGTCATGTCTTCCATTATGTTGTTAGAGCACTTTTAGGGTTGAGAGCAATGTACAGAAATATATGGCTATTCAAAAGATAAATGGCAATACGTCAGTTCTGCAAGTTTCCTACATTTTGTAGGTGCAATTGAGTGATGCATGCTCTTATTTTGTGTTCATCTGGTGAAAATGGTGAACTTTTCCAGAATCTTGTGGATATTTCTCCATCAGTAAACAAATGATCTGTGATGCAAGTATGAAGATTAGGAGCATTATTTCCAAAGAATTTTAAGCTGCTTTTTAGTACGTTTTCCATTGCTCGCAGCATTAAAATCATCCATCACGACTTTCTAAGCATTATCTCCTTTGTTGACATTTTTTCTCCCTTTTCATATTCCACATAACTTACTCCATGATCACTTAAAATAAATTGCATAAACAAAGGAATACTCTGAGAGTAAGGAGCTTTATTTATTTTATCAGTAACTAGAAAACTAAATTGTAGTTGGACTGTCTAATGTGGTGCACACTGGGTATATTTTTGGTGGTGTACTTTTCCCATACTAATAACTGCTGATGCGTCGGCACATTTTAAAAGTTTTATTTCCTGTAATTAATGTGTGTTTCAGGAATGAAGAAGAGATACATTGAAAGGTTTCACTCTTTATATACTTAGTTATTTTCTATCACTTTGGATGCTCCTCAGAATTCCTTCTGTTCCGATTTACCTCTAATCAAATCTTTTATAGACAAGAGACAAATCAGGGGTGGCACATATTATCAGTGTCTGTGGAACTGTATATTTTGTTATGCAATGCATCAAGTTGTTTTATTTATAGTAATATAATTGTGATGTTCTGTTTGAATATTATTTTAAATTATATAGATACGATGTATTTCACATAGAAATTATGGATATGTACAAAGAATGCTCAACAGAATAAAAATTCTAACTAGTACGTTAAGAACTTTGTAACTATAATTCAGCTTACCTTAGAACAAGAACTTAGTTAATTGCTGGCCTACTTATCCCATAGTCATGGGTTCAAACCCAGCCCAGACCGGTGGTTTTTAAGCGTGCATAAAAGTGACAGCTCCATGTCAATAGATTCACTGGCATGTAAAAGAAATTGTGCAGGACAAAATTCCAGCACACCAACAGGGCTGATATGAACCTGGTAATTGTCAGCATAATTAACAAATAAAATATATACTTTTAGAACAGAATCTGATATAAACAAAAGCACATGCCAAGCTGTGTGCGTTGATTGCAGGTTACGTGGTTCCATGTCAAACTATGGAAATTAATTTTGCTTTATATGATTTAAAGTTTATGTTGCTAAAACACATTGTTAGAATATTAAACTTTAGTTCATACAGCACTTAAGAAAACATTTGCCATTAATAAAAACTTAATGAATGGAAATGTAGATTTACACTATTTTCTATTACTAAAATACTGTTTGTCAGTCTTGTTGCATTTAGCAGTGCCCGCTTGTTTTCAAATCATTAATTACAGCATGGTTAAAGTTAATAATTATGAGTAATCAATGTATATGTGAAACATCCCAAAGGGAACATTTTGAAAATAGGTGAAAAAACTATTGTACTGAATGTTTTTGTTTGGACTTGTAAGATTTTGTTTGTGAGAAGACAGAGGTATCCATGTTTTCTGTGTTCTTTGCATAAATACAAGCTTGGTCAGTAAAATGTTTAATCTATTATTCCAAAGTGTGTTGTGAAATGAAATCGCAGTGTTAGTGAAAAGAGGATAAAGAAATCTTTCAGAAATAACTGACGTGCATTTATGTCAGTCCGGTCAGAAGCATGTGTCTTCAGATAGTGTGTATGCTTCGCCGAGAGCATAGTAATACAATTTGCATGCCAGTATTTTGCACCTAGGTTCCCCTTTAAGGTTGATGGGATTATAAAAACTGTGATGTATGAACCTGATTTATCATTTATTGCTTCCTTTTACTATATGTCAGATTTGTAATTGTTTTTACTTTATTTACAGGCCGTTCCATGATGTGGTCAAGTATAGATCTGCAAAAGAAATAACAGTCAAAGGAAACAATGTTCCTCATCCAAATTTGTCATTTGAAGAAGGAAACTTCCCTGATTATGTAATGGGGGAAATACGGTAAGTATATATTATTGGTGGCTAATTGATGGAGACAAGTCTCCAAAACATGTCACAGTAGGCTCTGGTGTAAAAGTGAAGTAAGAGTAATAAACGTAGTTTTGCAATATAAATATATTATTGTTTTAACAACTTCATGTACACATGCAAATGTCTGAGATAGCAGTAATTGTCATCTACTTTGCTAAGTTGATTGAATTGGAAAACTTAAAAGGCCTTGACCAGGATTGAAACAAGATATTTGCTTTCAAAGCTGATTCAACTGCTAGTTCCAGATTAACATTTGCATAGTCAATCATCACTGTCCCCTAATTCAATGTCGGTTGTATTGCCATTTACAGTGAGGGAGAAATTACTTTGTGATTGACACAAGCTCCTGCCAGAGGGCTCATCTGCATAACCAGTGATTGCTGACCAGGGAGTTCATCTTCCTATAGTTATTGGTCTGAGATATATTACTCCCACTGGCTGACTCAGAGGAGCGTGTGTCTATCACACAGTAATTTCTCCCTCACTGTAAATGGCAATACTACCGACATTGAATTAGGGGACGATGATGATTGACTATGCAATGTTAACAATCTGGAACTTGCAGCTGAATCAGCTTTGAAAGCAAATATCTCGTTTCAATCCTGGTCAAGGCCTTCGAAATTGTGAAGATTATTTTGAATAAGAAATTCAATTATTTATCTCTTGATTTACCAGAGTCTTGATTTATTCCTTCCAGGGAATTTATCTCCAGCTGTGAAAATCTTGTATGTGTAGTTGAACCCCTCTTTTACATGTTTCAGGATTCAGCGAAAGATGTTAGAAATTTAGAGTAATTACTTAACCACATGGCATCCCTATTCAACTTTCCAATTTAATGCCTGTACAGAGCAAATGTGAAAGAAAAATCATCAAAGCATATATTAGCCATCTGTATTAGACCCTATTCTTAATAAAAACTTGAACATGATATAGAATAAGTCGCGTTCACAATGAAGCATAACATAAGGATGGAAGCTTGGTTCATTTCGCTTGAAGTTCTAGATCTGTAAATTGCATGTAGAAATCTTCAAAGCTGATACAAGTTTCAAATTGAATAAAATCGCAAATAACATCCAGTATGAAAATCATCCATAAACAGGGCATAAGAAGGTGCTCTACCCAGCAAAGAACAGAGCAACATTTAAAATGGTGTGGCACAGCCAAATGGAAGAGCAGCATGATTTTACATTAAATGGCATAAAATCTTGCATCATGATTGTGTTCAGAAGCTGGCATTGCATGGAGAAAGAAATGCAGAGTCCTTCTTCTATGATTACAATACAAGTATAAAGTTTGGAGTTAATCTCTTGCATTATGCAGTGTGTTAATTATGTGAATGGTTCCATTAACCTCTTCAGCGATATGGACGTGAAATCACATCCATTTAAAATGACATATGAGCGATATGGGCATGTATACACGTCCTGTGCGTTCGTGCATTTAACCCTTATTTATCCCTTATCTTGGATCAACTTATTTTAATTTTCCCTTTATGAAACATTTAAGTAAAGTCTATATACTTTACTGGCTTACCTTTATTAATTAATTAAATTCCTTTATTGTCAATAGACTGCAATACAGTTTCTGACATTGTCACAAATTTATATTTATAATTTGTATTACAAAGATGGACAACCTAATGGTTACACATATTACTATAGCTACCTATCATTTGTGATTTACACAGAGGGTCTGTAATTTCAATATGGACATTATTATAGTTCATTGATACTGTACAATGTCTTTGTTATCAAATACTTCTTCAGAGCACTCTCAAATTGTTTACCTTTAGAACATTTTAAATATGCAGGTAGTTTTGCATGAAGCATTAAACCCATGACATTTGGATCCTTTTTTGAAATATTTTTACTAAATCTCTGCTGAAAATAATCATCATTGTGTCGGGTGTAGTGACTATGGATATTGCTATTTTTTAGGTTTTGTTTCTGAACTGCATAGGTTACAACTTTATAGACATACAGAGAATACAATGTTAATATCTGCTTATCCTTAAATATTCCCCTACATGATTCATGAGAGTTCATATTGAAAATCAATCTGACTGCCCGTTTTTGCAATCTAAATAACCTTTCCATATGGGTTGCAGCAGCACAGCCCCAAATTTCTATCGCATACAGTAAATATGGGTATATAACTCCATAATAAATCATTTTGAGCCCCTTCTCATATTTCTAAAATGACGGAGATACATAGATTTACTAATTTTGTCACAAATATGATTTGTATGTCCAGCCCATGTTAATTTTCTATCAAGTATTATTCCTAGAAATTTATGTTTGCTTACGTCATGAATACTGTTATTATTTACTGGTAAGGAGAAATTTGTGGTGTTTATATTACTCTGTGAGAAATGAATTAAGGTTGCTTTTGTCATGTTGCATGTGAGGTGATTATGTTTAAAGTAGTTAATAACTGAGTCAATGGATTGCAGTAAGTTCTCCTTTAATATATCAACATTTGCCCCTTGACATACAGCAGTTGTATCATCTGCATAAGCTATTATATTTGTATTTTTTGAGATTGGTATGTCATTTACATATAAAATAAATAATAGTGGTCCCAACACCGTACAATAGTGTTGATTGTCTTCTGTCTACCAAATATGTTCCTTGTATGTACCTTTATATGTTCCTTGTGCAGTGATATGCCTCAAAACAGGGATAAACACACAAGGGTACATCACATTTGCGAATTCCCTTCTTGCGGCACACGAAATACTTTCGAGATGGGCGGGACTTCTTTGCTGTTGGTGGTATCCTTTTAGGATAATGTTTTCCTTGAAGTCTGAGGGGTGCAGGGGTTCTGGATTTTCTACCCCCAACGTGGTATTGTTCAGTTAGGCTGCAAGCTATTGATAGTCAGAAGTCCAGGTAGGTCATTGTCCTGTGTGGGTTTAGAGCTCTCCAAATTACCAAACAATTATATATGGTTATATCCAGTTGGTGCAAAAATACCTTTTTATACCACTTCTCCCTTCAGCTACAAGCAGGAAAGTATATGTATGTATTTCAACAAAGAAACGGAGTCTACTAAGTTACAAAACACGCGCAAGCAAAAGTTGCAAACATGCTCCATTCTGATGACTCAAGAGACCATGCACACACTAGTGCTTTATTACACAGTATGGTGACGCACAAGCCACACATACAATTGGTCGACTGTTTCTTTCAGAGAACTTAGATGTGTTCGACAGAGCAAAGTTAACTTTTCACCACAGTGAAACAAAATAGTGCCATTTCAACGTTTTGTAAATGCAACTCAACTTTGCTGATGACGTACATGTATACTGCATATAACAAGTTTTATACCAGTTTTTGTTTCATTAAAATAACTTAATATTTACACAAAATACAGCTGTGTATATACGAAGCACTTTAAATGCCCTGCGCTGGATATTGGGTAGCAGTTCTCGGCTCGCGGACGTTTTAAATGGCCATCGCTCAAGAGGTTAAATAACAAGGCTGTAAGCTAAAATAAAAACAAATTTAGAGACTAAGAACTTCACTTCTCTTAGTAATTGCTGTTTTCAATAGTTTAATTTATAGGTTAATAAACGTAACCTTTAATAAGAAAGAATATTAACACATCAACACTGCGGTAATTAATGGTTTTAATACAGATTTTATACATAAAAAGATAGAAAAATTTAAATATCAAAAAGCTGATAAAGAAATTTTAACCCTCAAGAAAATTAAAGATGATTCTATTTTTAAGAAGTTTACTTACTATCCTTGGGCTAATAAATTTTTAAGAAACATGGAATAATTTTGGTCCCTCATAATAAATTTAATATACAAAATTTACTAAATTTTTCTAAAGGATAAAATTCCAAATTATAAGAAATCTGGCATTTATCAATTTAGCTGTTTGGATTGTGATAGAGTGTACGTTGGTAAAACTAAGTCATTTGGAAACCAGAATGAAGGACTATTTTAGAAATATTAAAGAAATATTAAATATAAGTAGATTGATAAATCAGCTGTGGCAGAGCATTTTTGGTCATTTATTCATGATAAATCTAGTTAAATTTACCTTTAGATTTAATAGTTTGGGAAAAGACTTTCATTTTAAAAAACAGTGAGCGCATTATGAATTTTGAAATGCTACAGATAGATGGTTGTTTATAGGTTTGGTTTGCTTTCAGAGTTTGGCGACACATAGATGTATTTGGTGGTTTTGCGTCTGTAACTATGGTAGCTTTTAGTAGAGATTTGAAAATGTGATGGATTCATCATGAAACATGTCTGCTGCATATTAATTCAAGAACTTACAGCAATTACTGAAATAAGTGAAGCTTTTAGTCTCTAAATTTTTTATTGTAGATTCTGTTGCTTCACTGTTAACAGCTTCAGTTTTTTCATTGAAGGCTATAAACTCTTGTATTCATGCTTCACCTGCACTTTCTTTTCATTGTGAATGAGGCTTTAATCTTTTTCAGTCCAAACCTCTTACAGGAAGTGGATAAAGGAAAGGGTACAATGTTAGAAAATGAGCTTAGTATAATAATAAATTACATAACGAAAATTGAAGCTATTAACAGTGAAGCAACAAGATTCTAAAGTAAGAACAAATTAGAAACTAAAAACTTCACTTATCTTTGTAATGTTGCATGTTCTTTTTGCACAAGCTAACCCAGGGTTTCAAGCTGTCTCCAGCTTTGAGAATGAGTTGGAGATAACTTGAAACCCTGGGTTAGCTTGTACAAAAAGAACATGCAACATTACTAAGATAAGTGAAGTTTTTAGTTTCTAATTTGTTCTTATTTTAGAATAAATTGCATATTGATAGTAATGAGCTTAGATTATCCTTAATGGCTAAAAGTTTGACTTTCAACTTTTATGTTGACTATAATCCTAGCAGGTAATTTTAAAGAAGTGCTGATAAAGGTTTAAATCCCCAATGTCTGTTTCAGGCGACAGGGCTTCGAGGAGCCCACATCGATTCAGGCACAGGGCTGGCCTATTGCCATGAGTGGTCGAGATATGGTTGGCATTGCACAAACTGGTTCAGGGAAGACGTTGGCAGTAAGTATTGTAATTATTTTAGTGAACTAAAGTGTAATGCATGCTGCAGAACAGATGCATCAGTTCTTGGGAAGGAGGTCAGTATAGGAAATTAAAGATTACATGCAGAAATTAGTGACACTCAGAAATCATAAACATAAATAATTTATTCCACATAATATATACAAAGTGATGTACACAGCGAAACTTTTCAAATGTTTTGGAAGTATATGAGTTGACCTATAGACACATGGTTTCACTTACACTTATTTTTGACTGGATGCATTTCAAAGACCAGCATCTTCATTCTTAACAGTTTCTCGACTGGCGGTTGAAGAGGAAACATCTGTTGTGGTAGTGGCTGTGCTGCTATCTGTGTTGCTGAATATAAACTTCATTATGTTGTCTCTTGTGGTATATCATAATATGTATTTTCTCCTAAATTATCAGTTTCGCTGTTGTTTTTGTGCATTTTAGTAATTTAATATCCTCTTCTATGGTGTGCTGAGTTGACAAGAAGTGATGGGCTGTGGCTGATTTGTCGATCTGTTTGAATGTTCTGTTTCTAATGTACTCCTTCAGTCGTGTTTTAACATTTCTTTTAGTTTGGCCAATGTATATTTTTGGGCAATCTTCGCATTTTATCTGATAAACACCGGATTTTGAGTTTGTTGGTATTGTGCCCTTTAATGGGTGGTTTAGCAGGTTTCTCAGGCTGGATCTGTTGTAAGGAACTAGCTTAATATACAACAAACTCAAAATCCGGTGTTTATCAGATAAAATGCGAGGATTGCCCAAAAATATACATTGGCCAAACTAAAAGAAATCTAAAACACGACTGAAGGAGCACATTAGAAACATGACATTCAAACAGATTGACAAATCAGCCATAGCCCATCACTTCTGATCACCCCAACACACCATAGAACAGGATATTAAACTACTAAAACATGCAAAAAGAGCAGAACTGATAATTTGAAAGAAGATATGAAGAATGTTCACATAGCCATGAATTTTGATATAACACAAGCAGACGACATAATGAAGTTTATATCCAGCAATCCAGATAGCAGCACAGTCACTACCACAACAGATGTTTCCTCTTCAACCGCCATTCAAGAAACCATTGAGAATGAAGATGCTGGTCTTCGAAACACATCTGGATAAATATAAGTGTAAGTGAAACTAAGTGTCCATAGGTTGACACACATACTTACAAAATATAAATCATTTATATGAACAATTTGTTGATAGAAAAATAAGATTGCATGACTTCGTCACCAAATTATAATGGTTTCTCTTCTGGAAGAGAAACTGCTATAGTCAAATTGATCACTAATAAATTGAATCCATGAAATGTAGGCCATTGGGAAGAAAAATAGATTTTAGCTTAGAATGAAACATTTAATTTTATTTGTCGGTTCAAATTGAATACCTTTTCATTGTGCAGTAGACAACTTAGATCCAACCTATGACTGTAAAGTCAGTTTTCAAATGGGTTAAATCTGCACGAGGTGATCTAGCTGCTGCATTTTACAGTGGTTTTACTGCTGTAACTATCCTGTAAAATTCAGCTAACAGCACCTGTGTTCAAAACTTGAGTATTGCTGAGATTTACTAAAAATATGTATCTGTAAATGCAATGAAAATGTAACCAGAAATGTTCTGGTAATTTTTAACTTGGTGTGCATACTTGAGGTCCTGTGCTGTATGACACCTTAGTTTGTTTTCCCAAAGGAGTTCTAATGAGCACAAAATTAAGGGGTTGAACTATTTTCCAGTTTTTGAAAAATGTTAATACACCAAATGTTTTTATTTACAGAATATTGATACACCAAATGTTTATTTACAAAATGTTGATAGATGTATAACTAAGAAGTATTCTAATGCTTCTCATCTACTACAAGAATAATGGTTCTGATTGCATTGCAAGCTTGGGATGGTGATATAGCTAAGGGATATAAAATGTGTGATTTTCAATAATTAATTCCTTTATGGATCAACTATACAAGTTGCTTTTGAAGTGTTAAAACATACTTTTTTCATGCTAGATGAACCTAATTTCAGTTTCAAGAGGTCACAGCTTATTGGAATACCCCAAAAAACTGTCATTTCCCCCCATTATGGCGCGATCTGGTTATATTTGGTGATATTCCATCTGTTAGGTTGTATTAGTACCACTAATGCTAATTTGAAAATAAATGTATAACATTGTTTATTCAGATAGGAGCCTAGTTCTGATCATTTTCCTAAAACATTGCATAAGCTTTAAACTAAAAACAATTGAAATATCTTCAGTTAATATATTAGGGATAAACCTAGTTGCAGCTTAGAAACATCCCAACATTTAGAAAAATTAAATTAGGCTTGTATAGAGGAAACAGCTTATTGGCAGTTCCCAAGAATTCAGTATAGCAGACATTATGCTAAACTGCAGGTGAAATTACACCAAAAAGCAGTACTGCCAACCTACATAATGAAAGCATTATTTCTAACCTCAAATAAACATGCTTTCAAATGATGATAATGCTTGAACATCATTACCACGAAAGAACCTACTCATTTTCAGCAAATCTTGTTCTGCAATAACACTTGGATAAAATCACTTCTGAATGCTAAATATCAAAATATATATTTAATGCACTACTGTGTTATAAACACAAAAATAACAGTAACCATAGCTGCATATTCTGCTCTAAAACAATTCAAGACAAGATGACGCACACACGAGCAGTACAATGGCATCCACAGATTAATTAACAAAGAATCTTGTTTTAAAATCTGTTGGTTGCCTTCTCTGAAATAGGTACAAAAACAAGGGCTTCTGTGGCAACATAATGGATGTAATGATGCCATCTATGGCTGTAGCTTTACCATGGTTATATTTTATGTACAGTTGGCGGTACTAATGCGACCTAACAGATGGAATATTACCAAATATAATCAGACTGCACCATAATGGGGAGAAAATACCAGTTGTTTTTTGGGGCATCCCAGCAAACTGTCCTCTATAATGAAGATTCTGTTTTCCATAGTTAAAAAATCAGAAAAATGAATCAATCGAAACCACGTATTTTAGGGTTAAAATAATTCTGACAAAAGGGGATAGAGATTTTCCTAATAATGGACATTATTATTATTATTATTATTATTATTATTATTATTATTATTATTATTATTATTATTATTATTATTATTATTATTATTATTATTATTATTATTATTATTAATAATGCTCTTCTGTAGGTTACTTGACTGAAGTAAAACTAATGATCTTTGTCATAAATGGCAGCTGTGGTCACAAAGGCATCTAAATAAGAACAGCAAAATGAGTTGTCTTGTTCTCTACAAGTAAGCATTACAGTGATACCATCCTTAAGAAAATATATGTAATATGGAGTTTCTCTAGACACATAGTGAACCAAATTCATATCTCGTATGGGATTGAAGTACAGTTAATGTACTCCACAAGATAATGCTATGTTTACAAGTACTATTTCACAAAAAAATACAAGTATCAGCCAGCATTTTGAAATGTATTCCATAATTCTGTCTAAATGCATTCATAAGCACACAACAGAAATACTGAAAATATGTCATCTATGCCGATTGTGTGATACTTATTTAGGTTTCATTATTAAAGTTCTTAGCACTCAGTTCCATTTCAGTTCACAAAATACAATTTTTTAAGGGGAAAAACAGAAGAGTTACAGATAAAGTGGCTTATTTCTCTAGGTAAGGGATGAGGAGGAATGGGAACATGTGCCTTTATTTACGTGATCTCATTGTTTTTTTATTTTTGTATTTGTTTTTTTTTATTATTCTTAAGGGGAGTTTCCCTAGAAAGTAGTAGTACAATGTCTAAGTGCTCCCTTGATGCGAATGGGCTCATGACAGCAAGGTAAATTCTTTCATATTGCTGACACTTAACCCTTCTTTCTCCTTCCGCTGACCTTCACACCATCAGGTGACACCTCCCATAACCTTGTCTTGTATAAGATGACTCTGGCGTGTAAGTATTGTGAGTGAATGGCCCGGTAAAGCCAAATGAGGAAAACGAGGAGATAGCTAAACCATGACGGGCTGAAAAGCATTTTCTTCCTTTAACCCTGGCTGTTGTCTAATGGCATATAATTTAAAAGAATTGCATAGTGATCATGAAACCTATCCCATTCCAGACCCAAAAATCAGGCCTTGCTAGTCAGTTGAATATGAATTTCAAGTATTGTTAAAAATAGCAGATCAAAATAGCATATTGTAAATGCGTACCAAACGAGAATACAGTAAACTCTTGGTTTAATGGACTGGAAAATTGAAATTACGTTAAATCGCAAAATGAATGAAAATGAAGCTAAAACAATTGAAACCGGTTTATTGGTATATACCATTTACTTTACATGATTTACTCTTGGTTAGAAGTCATTCCCTGTGAAGTTATGGGTTTTAAAAAGGCGTCAATACCCATTTGCTTCCCACTTGGATATTGCTTCTTTATGATTAAGGAGCGAAACTGTCTGAAATGTTAATAACAGGCTAGCACTTGTGGGTCTGAAAATCTTTCCATGTAAGAACTTTCACAAATGTAGCAGATGATGTGTGAACTAGCCTCCTTGATCAGACAAGCAGCGGAATGCCACAGTTTAATCATCACAGATCTTCTAAATTTCATTTAAATTTATTTTGTAACCAACACCAAATGTAGTCAGTTAAATGGGAAGTCCGTTGAACAGGGGTCCATTAAATCAAAATTTTACTGTATTGTAGAAATGTTGACATTGTTTCTAAGGGTCTTTGCATTTAGAAATAAAGATAGTTAATACTGTGCTTGTTTTAATTGTTTTCAGTACATCCTTCCCGCAATTGTTCACATCAATAGCCAGCCACGACTTTTGAGAGGTGATGGTCCAATAGCTTTAGTATTAGCGCCAACAAGAGAATTAGCGCAGCAAATTCAGCAAGTGGCATCAGATTTTGGAGCATCATCCCATGTTCGCAATACATGTATTTTTGGTGGTGCACCAAAAGGTCCCCAGGTAATGTCACAGTGGTTCAGTAATGTGTTTAGTTTAAACTTATTGACTTTCCATGATTTTAATAAATCCCTATTTTCTGTTTCAGGCACGGGACTTGGAACGTGGAGTGGAAATTGTTATAGCTACTCCTGGTCGATTAATAGATTTCTTGGAGAGGGGAACCACCAACTTGAGACGTTGTACTTACCTCGTTTTAGATGAAGCTGACAGAATGTTGGATATGGGCTTTGAACCCCAAATTCGAAAAATTATTGAGCAAATAAGAGTGAGTATGATTTGAGCACAAGTATATGATACCACATAAACTAGTTTTAAGGAGCACTTCCAGTATTCAACAGTTGTCTTCTTGACTTGCACTAATAAATTGATTTAAAGTAAAAGATATAAAGTATACTTTTTGTTTCTGTTACAGTAGCTTGTCATATGCATTTAGATGCACATACTGAATAAGAACAAGGTGTTTCTTTTTAAGAAATGATCCTGTTTGTAAATCCAAATGCCTCTTATTTCAAGATTTGAAATATTCACATGGGCTTCTGGCAAAGTCTGGTGTATAATTGTCTGCGAATGGAAACCAAACCAAAACATTGTAGGAAATACACCATGCATAGTTAGCTTAGTATGGGGGTAGGAAGAAGCAAATCTAAGAATTTTTTTAAAATTATATACTGATCAGTTTGTAAGATCTGTAACAGCAAGAACAGAAAATGCAAGACTTGAGCATTGCACGCTTCGATTCACATTGAACTGATGATGAAAACTGAGAGCATGCAGATTAATATCCCATATTGGCCTGAACGTTATTGTTTTTACCTAAAAATGTGTTTTGATAAACTGTTATATTGGGTGAGTGTCTTGTTTTGAATGATTCCCTTTGTGTACTTCAGAGCATTCATGAGCTGTTCAGCTACCACCATATTGTACAGCGTATCCAGAATTTTCTCCATGTTTTACACACTTCTGACAGTAACATAGTGTGTACATGGATTCCTGGTGATGTTGGTTTGCCAGTAAATGAAATGGTGGATTTGGCAGCAAAGGCAGCAACCACAGAACCCAGTATTACAACCTTCTGTGTTGCTTCAGAAGTCTCAAGGCTTGAAGTGCGTAGAGTGGTGCTGTTGTGCTCGTGCGAAAAGTGGCCAGCTCTTAGCGGAATAAACTTCGAGCAGTGAAGGAAATTTTGATAACCTGGGTAACCTCCTCTGGGTATCGTTGTGAGGAGAAAATCTTGGGTCGGTTGCATATTGGCCAATGCAATTTTACATACAGTTACCTTTTTAAGAAGAACCCTGCTCTTTGTCTGCTGTGTGTCAAACTTTTGTCGATCCATCATGTTGCTAGAGTGTTTCCCTAGCACACCTTTGGGACTCTGCAAGTGCAGTCTGTCTTTCAGAGGTCCCAGAGGACAATAACCTAACAGTTGAAAGCATTTTTAAATAGCAGTGGTAAACTTCCAACTAAGAATTTAGTATAATATCCCCCATGCCTTAATGGCCTACCTCATCCTCATCGGTCTGGGTGGCTCAATTGGTTAGACGCTGGCCTACTGATCCCAAGGTCGCAGGTTCAAATCTGGTCCAGACCGATGGTTTTTAAGTGTGCTTAAAAATGACAACTCCAGTAGATTTACTGGCATGTAAAAGAACTGCAAGACAAAATTCCGGCTGATGTGATCCTGGCAATTGACAGCTTCGTTAAACAACAAAATATTATGTACATGCTTAGACTTTCATGACCGGCGTTAACCCAATAGATGGTAGTTTTTGGGCTTGTTGCCAGTGCTAGACAATACAAAACTGAAGCCGCAGAATGCCAACAGATCCAATCATGTGGCAGTGCCCACAGCCACATAGCAGTGATTGGCCGACGAACAACCAACAGGAGATGAGAGGCGGTCCCTCTCACTTAAATATAAGCTGGGTACTCCATCAATCGCCCTCTAGTTGTTAACTAGCCAGGAGTCACTCTGAAGATGCCCAATGCAGTCTTGGGCAAAACGTCAGATACTTTGACTGGGTCATGGCCTACAAGCCCGAAAACTACCATCTATTGGAACAAAATATTATTACCTCATCCCACTGCCTTTTAGACACACTGAGTACACAATAGTACTTAACCAACTTGGTAACAGCACATCCTTCACTAAGAATATATTGCGAGACCCTCCCTATTGTGTTGATGTCGTTAGCAGCAGAAGGAGATTGAGCGAGGTGGTCATTAAGGGATGGGCACTAACTATATTATAGATTATCATTTATCCATGCCAACAAACCCACTGTTGGCGTTCCCAAACACACAAGCCGTGTGTGGGCAAAGCCTAAGAGGCAGAACTGGAACTCAAAAATTCAATGCCACAACTGGGATTTGAACCACAGATCTTCCGCTTGCCGGGCGGACGCTCTACCACTTTTTGAGTTCCAGTTCTGCCTCTTAGGCTTTGCCCACACACGGCTTGTGTGTTTGGGAACGCCAACAGTGGGTTTGTTGGCATGGATAAATGATAATTACCATGTGAAGGTTATTTAATCCTGGGATACAAAGTACTTGCAATAGTAAGTCACCATTGGGGTAATTGTCTCTGATGTGAGACTGCCTTTGTGGTTTACCAGGAAAAAATACGAACTAACTTGAGAATTTAATGCCATTCTGGCAGTTTGTCACAATAGCTCAGTGGTAGAGCGTCCGCCCGGCAAGCGGAAGGTCTGTGGTTCAAATCCCAGTTGTGGCATTGAATTTTTGAGTTCCAGTTCTGCCTCTTATATTATAGATATTTAGCTTTCATACTTTTTGGACTTTATAATTTGTTTTAATTCTGGCTTTTACCATGATTAGTTCTGTGTATTTGCCTTTATTTTTTAGTTCTGCTGCAATTTTTATTTTTTATTTATCCTTATCTCTGGTTTCTGCCATGACTGGTTTAATAAGGGTGCTGATGACTAGCCCTTAAATATACCTCGTATAAACCATGTCATGTTTATGTGCCTAATTCTGTTTATTAAGGAGGGCTTCTGGACATTGTTCCCATGCAGTTCTTAGCCATTCTTTGTCTATGTCTGTATCGTGCTCCTTTTCTCCTATACACAGATATGGATTTCCTTTGGGAAGCTCTTAGAGCTGTGGGTTAAAAAATACAGTATGGTGGGAGTTTCCTGCCATCTGTCATCATACATAGCATTATGGTACAGGGTGACTTCTCAGCTCTAGTTGTTTTTATAAGCAATGCTACAAGTGATTGTCGATTTATCCAGAGAATTTGATTATCACGAGTTGTATTTTTAGGACTATTTCATGATTGAAGGGTGATATAGCCAATGAAATGTTATTTAAATGTTGCATTGTATAGGTTGTGCATTTGTTCTTGACGAATGACCTTGAACAGAAATCCAGTGAGTAGGCCTACCCTTAATAAACAGGTCAGCAAATGTTTATGCTACGATAACAGACACCTCTGTTTTCCTCTGTCACGTTTGTGTATACAGTCGACTGCAAAAGTTTTGTGCGGTACGGATGTATGCATGCAACGAAAATAACAGCAATTCAGACGAGGAAGAAGACGAGGGAGAAATGTTGGGAATAGAAGAAATGCAATAAAGTTAAGGGGAAACAGTTGTAGAGGTATAGTGTATAATACGTGTGGCTGATGTTACAGGAAGTGCGATAAATTGATTTGTAGTATTGTACTACTTCAGCTCAGAAGCATGTGCATCATCTCACTGCAGACTGTACCTCCGCTCTCTTTCGATGGTAACGTTCCCGCAAAAGCTGAGCAGTGACTCGCATCCAACCTTTCATATAAAATTTTCATTCGTCAAGAAGTAACGCACGACCTGTAATTACTAACCCCTTAAAAGAAACTTGTAGCTTGAATAGATACATCAGCGTCCATTGGTTAGGCCTACAAGATTCTCATATTGATACTCCAATGTATTAAGATGTTGGTAATGTTATTGGTTGGAGTATCTGCTGTTAATTTATAATTTCATTCAATACAAAATTTGTCAAACTGATTCCAAATGTATTTCGTATTGTGTTCTGTGTTCTGAGGTTTCTCTCTTTGAATTATTTCATGCAACTAAAATAAGAACAAATTAGAAACTAAAAGAGGTAGAACTGGAACTTAAAAATTCAGTGTCACAGCTGGGATTTGAACTGGTTTGAGAACTCAATGTCATTGTGGCAGGTTGTCACAGTAGCTTAATGGTTAGAGCTTATGCCTAGTAAGTGGAGGGTCTGTGGTTCAAATCCCAGCTGTGACATTAAATTTTTAAGTTCCAGTTCTACCTCTCAAACATTGCCCACACATGGCTTGTGTGTTTAAAAACACCAACAGTAGGTTTGTTGGTATAAATAAATAATTAGAAACTAAAAGCTTCACTCATCTTATTAATATTGCAAGATCTTCCAACGCTGATTAGTTTCAAGTTGTATCCAACTCATTTTCAAAGTTATCCAAACAAGTTACCTTTCATCCAAAATTACGATTTTATTGCCATTATCAGCTTTAGTATAAATTAAGTCTTTTTCATTCAGTCATTTAATAATCTGATTATTATGACTACCTTTAGGGTGATTTTTACTCATATCCTTCAAAATTTTAGTGCATTTCGTATTAATCAAATACTTATCGATTTCATTTAAATCTTGAGTGGCAATTTCAATATATGCAACAATGTGTGTTTTTTGAAAAATTCACGCAAGTTTTCATACCTTTATTTAGGAAATTGAATTCTTTCTCATTAAAGTTACAATTTTAAAGATTAATTACATTATTTGTTGGATTATTTGGTTTCTTTATACCCAATTTATGTTGTTTTAGTCATAATCTGCATAGCTTGTTTTTTCAATTTGGATGCTCAAATAATTTAGATTCCAAATTAATCCAAAGTAAGTTTCCTAAAATACATATTAATTTTAAATGTAAGTCATATAACCTAAGTTCAATATTATTTAATTTTTTAAAGTGTAAACTTCTTTCAACTTCAGTAACTTTCTTTTCTGCTGCCTTCTGGTGAATACTATTATCAAATTTAACTTTCTTCAAACAAAAACCGGGGTTACTTTTCGTTTTAAACAAATATTAAAAAATCTAATGTCTACAAGAGTATGTCTTCTCTTCTCTTGTAATTTTAAATATGACTTGATTTCATGTTTAGTTCCATATAAGTTTAGATTAAACAAATAGCTGCTAAGTTCTAAATTATCCATCGTAAATAAAAATGGCGTCTTGTAACTAGGAACAAATGCTTCAAAATAATTACCTTAAATCAAGGAAAGATAAAGCTACTAACAGTGAAGAAACAGAATCTAAAATAAAAACAAATTAGAAACTAAAAGCTTCACTTATCGTATTAATATTGCAAGTTCTTCCAATGCTGGCTAGTTTCGAGTTGTATCC
Organism: Tenodera sinensis; assembly: GCA_030765045.1. Lineage (NCBI taxonomy): Eukaryota > Metazoa > Arthropoda > Insecta > Mantodea > Mantidae > Tenodera > Tenodera sinensis. Next base: position 301,180,013 of record CM060962.1, read on the forward strand.
AACTTATTTTCAGCATAAAATGGCTCACTGAAGCTAGGTCAGTCATTTTTGACATTTGAATATCGGCTCTATTGCGTCAACTTATGTAGCTGTTTCTCTAACCTGATCATAACAAGAAAAGCAGAGGAGGTGATAATGAAATGTGATAAATTTTTCGTGAATGAAGGTTGTCATTTGTTGAAATTTGAAATTGTTATGCACATGATTGGTTGATTTCAACCAAGTCCTGCATGAGTGGAATAGTTGTGCTCCTGCTGTGTTTGTAGTCGTGGGCATGTCAAAAGTGCATTTTGTTTGCTGTTTGGATATGTTGAAAATAAATTTTGTTCATTGTGCTCTTTGGGCGTGCCAAATGGGTTTGGTTTGCATTTCCGGTTTATGATAGAAGTTAAGTTCTTGTTTGAGTTTTATCATGAAACAATGATATGCCATCACTTTCTCTGCATAGTCAGCTGGAAGTGTTGACGCAGTGAAGTTTTTGTCAAACAAATGTACTCTTTGGCCTCTGTTCACCTTACACATTTTGGCCCTGAGTTCCTTGTTTTTTCATAACCTCACATGTTTTGAATTGCAGCATTTCATGTGTCACAGCACAACCATTGTTTCCTGTGTCAATAACCCACTTTCTAACTTTTTTATTTCTTCACACTTCCCTTCTGGAGCTGTTTACCAGGATGAGTTGATGCTTTCTGATTGTGCCAATACTGAATCATTTTAGAGTTCACAAGATGCGCTAACTTTTCACTCTTGCAATACACATTGAAGATAAAACTAGATAAGTGAATAAAGGTGCAAACCAAGCAACCACACATTTCGGTGGGAATCAGGAAAGTTTCTGTTTTACCATTATGTGGTTGACCATAGGCTGAAAGACTATACACCCACTGGATTTTATCATTATTGCTGAATAATTGTTTGTCACATAAGTCAACTTCAGATTTAGATTGATGGTAGTAAAAGTCGACTTTAATTTGGACTTCCAAAAGTTCAGTGGGGTACTATAGGCAGTGTGGTCCTATACGGTAATCTGTGTATGAAAGCATACAAATGTGCTACAGCTGTCATAATTTTGTTTGTCAGTTGTAACACTTCTACCTTACATGTTTCTGATGCATGTTGCTTTCATTATCAACTTTGATTTGACTTAATACCATGCCTCCAATCACATTTTAAATCCTCAAACTTGAACCTTTTATCTGCGTGTGTTGAGTGTTCACCATAATGGGATTCACTAGAAACAAAGGAAGCAAAGTATTTAGGAGTTACATTTGATGCCAAACTTACATGGACCAAACAAATAGAAAATGTAATACAAAGAGCAGAGAGGTGCCTTTCACTGTTAAAACGTCTTAACAGGAATGAAGTGGGATTGTTCCAGAGCAACTCTTAACACAACATACAATGTATATATAAAGCCATTATTTACTTACTGCAGCAAAGTTCTTGTAACAGCAAACACAAAAAAAATTCAAATCTTTCAAAACCAAAGTCTGAGATTAATTACAGGTGCTATCAAAACCACACCGATACCAGCTATGGAAATAGTAACTAACCAATACCCCATTGAATATGAAATAGAAAAAGCGGCTCTTATTCAACACGAAAAGTTGATCAGACTCCCATTCAATACATGGAACAAGAATAATTTTACACTTACACTAAAGACTCAGGAGAGCTTTCTTTCCAAAATTCAAAACATCAAGAAGAATGTATACCTTCGTAATTCAAAGGAAAAGTTCATATCTAAAGTGAATCCGACACAAACATTAGATATCACATATTATTTACACCTGACAGAAGAAGTTAAGAAAAGTGATACTCCAATTAGTGTTCTAAAATTATTGGCATTAGAGACAATCCATACTAGATTTCCAGAACACGAATGGCTCCATATTTGTACTGATGGATCGTTGATATCAAACCGAGATGGAGCAGGGGCTGGAGTCACGTGTCACCTCTTTTCCTATTACAAATCTTTAAGTTATGGAACTACAAACTTTGATGGAGAAATTGAAGCAATTCGAATGGCCCTACAAAATCTTTTGTATAGAATTTCACATTTTCATCAAGCAGTTATTCTCTCAGATTCCAGGGCACCTATTATAGCAATTACTTCCAAGTTGTCACCAAAAAGCCAAACAATTATAGAATGTTGGAAAATCCTTACCCATCTAACAGCACTTCAAAAACACCTAGTCCTCCAATGGATACCAGCTCACTGTGGACTGAGTGGTAATGAGAAAGCTGATTTTCTTGCTAAAAAGGGTACCGGCAATGTGCAGAATCTATAGTTAATCTACCATTTTATGCAGCTAAAAGATTAATCAACTCTGAATTAAAAAAAATTATTGCAAAATATTACTATGAAAAATCAAAAAATAAAAGATGGGAACTACCAAACATTCAAACAGTAATTCCTGAGTACCCTCGAAAAACAGCAGTTGCAACCTTCAGGTTGATTACAGGACATGATTGTCTGGCAAAACATTTAAACAGAATTGGGATATATTCGTCACCACTCTGTCCTGTATGTGATCTGCAAGAGGAAATGGACCGGACCACCTTCAAATATGCCCGACTTTCTAGTGCCCCATCCATCAGTGAAAAATATTGGAGAGCAAGAGGATTAATGACTTCATTGTCAGAAATCCAGCATTAGCTAACATCTAATTTAGCAGAAGTATAAGTTCCTTTGCTATATACTGTGTACTTTTCAAGCGGAGATTGACAAAAGTATGGTGGTCAATCTGAAAGTAATCCTTCCTATTTTTGTGTTGACTACGAGTATCCAAGCCAGATTATGTTGATATAGTATTAATTATTGAACATTCCTGCTGGTGTCATTTAGTTTTGCTGACTTACGTCAGATAGCAGCAGCACAGCATTTTTTAAACATTCTGAAAATCCATTAGACGAAATTTGTATGGTTTCCAAGAAAATGAAGGCCTTTTTAAAATATCCTGTAAAATATTTTAGTCTAAATACAGCTCATCTTGGTAACTATAAAATTACTTTTACACAAAATGTCCAAAATATAACATTGAGATTTGTCATAAATGCAACATATAACATTAAAAATAAAATGTGCACTTATATAGCCAAAGGTAACCACATTATTTTGATCAGAATGCTATGAAACTTTTTGTACCACTTTAAAATTTCAAGAAATGATTAGGGCAGGCGTCCCAAATAGACTGCCCAATCGGGTGGAAGTAAAAGCCCTCAAGCCCTGACTGTCTGGTTGCAGCCAAGAAATGGAGGTGCTACAGTGGCGGAACTAGGATTGTGTAAATTAACTTATACTTTCACTGGCGATTACATAACAATGATAGCAGTATTTTATACACTTTAATGCTGATAACTAATATAATACAAAATAAAATCTTATTGGCAGGAAATTCAATTAATGAAAAACAAGCACTCTTATAAAGCTAATAAACTAAATATATAATGTAAAATGACATAGAACTTTCTTCTTGTTGGTACTATGCAGTTCAATGATGTGTGTGGTGTGTGCCTGCCTGTCTCTCTCTCTCTCTCTCTCTCTCTCTCTCTCTCTCTCTCTCTCTCTCTCTCTCTCTCTCTCTTTCTCTCTAATGCTCAGAATTTGATACCATTCTTCTTGTCTCCCAATATTTAGAGCCTAGATCTTCTTGATTTTAGAGAATTTTACATACAATTAGGTGATCAATGTTCATTAAGTCTTTTTTTTACATAAAAGCACTGTGGGGAAGTCATTAATGCGGGGTATAAGGGATAGTGATGTGCCTCTTATAACCTCTCCTCTCCAAATTCCATCCTCTTCCTGCTCGTGGTGCACTCTGCTTTAACAGATGAGGCTCTGGGGACTGAGTCACAGCGGTATAACTGTTTCATCAAAATGGAGGAAATACCATTTACACATTTACTGCTGACTTGTCATGGCAGTAGGAACGTCCTTCATCTGGCAAATGAAGGAAAGGCTGGTGATATCTTAATGATTTGCCAAGTCTGATCCAGTGGATCCATAGACCAACGGCAGGTGTGTTCCCTCCACATTATGAGGGTTGAGAAGGAACGATTCAACTGCCTACGCGTAATAAAGAGGTGTCCATAAGAAACCGTTGAAACCTGCTCAAATAACTAAATGTCTCCTACAAAAGTTCAATGAAGTAAGTAATACAAATGAACAAAATATTCAAGTAAACGCGTCTATAAAACTACCCTTTCTTAGCCATCTGACAATCGCCATGATTTTTGCAGTTGTCTGTTTTCCACCAGCTGTTCAATACGTGGGACTATTGTTTGGGAGCTACCCAATCGCAAACATGCTTTCAAGTGTTTATCACTTAATTGGCTTCTGTGACGTACTTTGTACACTTCATTAAGGAAAACAGTGTTTTGCAAACATAGGTTGTCCCGAACATGTACAAAATTCTTCCTTCTAGATTGTGGAGTTTAGGAAATCTTTAGTGTTTTACAGAGGTGTAGAAATGGTTTATACCTTTTCTATTTTGATATTTATCTTTTAACTGAATATCATCTTTCAAATCTATTACTCCCAACTGCAGTTCAACAGGACTATCAAGGATATCCACTGCAAAGGGTATTGCAAATAACTTAAATTGTTTCTCAAGTGATATAATGTCCTGGAACCTAGGTTCGAATTCTTCGCGCAATTGTTGCAGCCATCGTAAGTAGCATACCGCAGTACTAATATGTAGTGTTAGACCACCACTGCAATGAAATCCTGGACTGTGTAGTTGTGCGGCTCGCAGTGAGTGTAATGTTCAGCCCCAAGTGCCCTCAAGTGACCTTGACTCAATTTGGGGATGCCTGGGTTAGGGGAAAATTTGTCATAGAAATTAATAAGTAAGGTATAAAGCAACAAGGTTGGGAATGGGTATTGTGCTCTGAGGTTAATAAAATTCTCTTCTCTAATTACAGCCTGATCGACAAGTTCTTATGTGGTCTGCAACGTGGCCCAAGGAAGTTAGAAATTTGGCAGAGGAGTTTCTTAATGATTACATACAGATAAATATTGGTTCTCTTCAGCTGGCAGCTAACCATAACATTCTACAGATCATTGATGTTTGCCAGGAATATGAAAAGGAAGCAAAGTAAGTCCACATAACACACTCTTCATATTGTTTTACAAACCATTGTTATAAAAGTTTGATGTTAAGAATTTCTTTGGCATAAATTGTGTGCTTTAACAATAGTGGCGATATGTCCACTGACCTTATGTTTAGCATTTGTAGCACGCTGATAATGTGAGCAGCCAGCTTTATAGTTTTTAATTTGAATGGAGAAATGTAGCAGAGAAAGGAAATGATGCCCTGCACATTGAATGCTCTACCAAAGGAGTCAAAGAAGCAAAAGTTCAATTAAGGGAAATTGGACAGAAAAGCAGAAGTTTACTGGGAAGTTTGAATCTACAGTCTGACTTTTAAAAGAAGATACATGACAGACCCCAGCTTCTCCATGTGTACACAGATAGGAAGTGTACGATACTCACCTCTCTAACCCTCAACACTCGAAACCTGAACAAGCGTTTGGGTTTATCTCACTGCAGCGAAAACGTGCTGATGGAATCTATATTGGCACACTTTAAGAATGAAAGTAGTTCTCAATAAGAATAAAGTAATTAGTTCTCAATATGAATTCACTGTGTCTTTGTATCTACACAATTGTGATTCCGAGTAGGTACCTATTTCACAGTTGAATCCTCTCTCTCTCCCCGAAGAGCAGTGTGACTAATAATAATGTGGCCACCTTTTCCTCTAAGGCCCCTTCTGGTACTTATAAGCGTACCATAAGTCCAGCCCTTTGAAACGTAATGGCCTGTATTTACCCAGGTTACATCCAACCACACTATATTCACAGGCAGTTTTTAGCTTTTTAAGATATATTTTATGGTATTTTAATGTATTGATTTTTTTTTAAAGTCAGACTTCTTTTTCATTTTAGTTTTCGAGAATTTTGAGGCTGTTCTTTTAAGCTTTTTATCGACGCACACACACGCACACGCACGCGCACACACACACTCCTTCAAGCCTTGTTTTGCATTTTTCTCAAAAACAAAGCCTTTAGGGCTACAATGTGATCTTTCTAATATCAGTTTTCGGTTATTTATATTTTTGAACTGAAGTCCCAGATCATGGAGGATTTTGTTCCAAGAGCTAAGGCTTCCCTCAAATGGTGTGCTTCTTTAACAAATGTAAGAAGGGTACCTGCAGTAAGGTGCTCTTTCCAGTTGTAATAACAATAGATGTGCCTTTTTATAGCATCTGACTGATAACTGCCCAGTTGCGTAACTGGAGTTATAATTCGTGATGGACCTGGCTATAACTGCTTCTCTTTAAAAGATTCTCAGAACACTTACTTCAGTGTACTTATTTTCCTCACTTGGTTGAAAGGAACAAGAGGATCATTGTGAAGGAGCAAATTCCTGTTCAGAGAATTCCCTAAGGGAACAAATTCTCTAGCTTGGCTCTGCAATGTATTACCCCAACCAGAAGCTGGTCTTCTCCTGGGCCCGAATCCTCGGTCTACCCCTGTCTCTACCTCCACCAGCTCTTGCTTGCATACATACAGATTTTAATATGATTTTGGACAAAGTAGGTTAACAACACACAACGCAACTTAATGCTCAAACAAGCTTGGTTTCTCGAAAACTAGCGATAACTGACCTGAGAAGCACATGATTTATCAGTATGACCAATGTGGCAACCATAGCAATGACCTTCCCCTCTTACCTTTACCCCCTTTGCTTGACATCTGTCATTGTATCTTCTTTTAGAAATCAGACTAGCTAAAAGTGACAATTTGTCAAATTCAGCTTTTCAATTGTGTTGAAGTTTTAAAAGATGTTTTAGTGAAATGTTTCAAGTAAATGCAGTAGACATCAGTAAAGGTACATGAATTTTTCATTAAATTTGAGCTGAGCGAGAAGGGGGGGGGGGGGGGGAGAAAATTATGGAAATATGGGAACTTCTGATGTAGTGAACTGCTTGCCTTCAACAATGTTTATCACAGAGTGAGCAGTCACATGACATGCTGGCACCATTAATTCTCAACTATTAGCAAAATTTGTATGTTCGGAAACTTTTTTAATTGACAGCTGTTTGAAAAATGAGTATGCATGAAAAACAATATTTCTAGCCTGCTTATGTAAAGTCTTAAGAGTTGTCTTGCAATCCTACTACGCATACTTGTACTACGCTTGCTAAGCGACATATTTACCAACTTTTGAAAACCACATCTGCACTCTTAAAGGATCACTACTTTACTGAATGGAAGTTACAAAATACATCAGCTGTATGGTGTGTGTCTGTTTTTCTTCACAGGTAGTGACATATTCTTCTCTTTATGGTCAGGCATCTTATCTTTACCTATCACCTAAACCAGATGTCTCACAAACATGGGGTTTGGACAGTTGACATCAGAAAAAATAGCTCTGTGAAATAGGGAAAACAGAATAACTCTGTGCTCAGTATCTTCTGAGTGTGGAAAGAAGTTAGCAGTAGGGTTTGGCAAGGTGAGCACGTATGTGTGCTTAATTGTACAACGCCACACGCATCTTACTGGCTCATCAGCAATAGACCAGCCATGCTTAACCCCACCTTATGTTCATTCCTATTTTACCTTAGGCAAACTTGGAAGGGTAGAATCACAACTGAAAAATTCATGCTATAGCCAGGATTTGATCCACAGATCTTCCACTCTACATTGTTAATGGCAACATGCTGGTATGGCTTAAATTCTCCAACTGATAGGCATTTTCTTGGTAGACCACAAGGGAATCTCAACTCGAGACCATGTACTACAATGCCGATTTACAATTGTAAGTACTTAAGCCCCAGTTCTTAAGGGTTGGAAACATTAATATAAAAACCTTGCGGTGGCTGATTTATCTGTATTTTTAAAGTATGTTTCTGAGGTGTCCTTTTAATCTGATTTATAAGTTTCTTTTGGTTTACCAATATCTGTGTTATGACATTCTTTACAATAGATGCAGTAGGTATTAAATGATGGCTAAGCAAATTCCTCACTCTATGTGTGTAAGTGTTGTTTATTGTTATTGACTCACCTTTTAAATTAATTTGAAATTTGTTAGTGAAATTTGCAAATGTTTAGGATATAGAGGAAACAGCTTACCACAGTTTCCAAGAATTCAATATGGCCGACATTACACTAAACTGCGGATGACATTACACCAGAAAGCAGTACTGCCAACGTACATAATAAAAGCATTATTTCTAACTTCAAATATCACAGGGTTAAAGTAACATGCTCTCAAAGGATAATAATGCTTGAACATTGTAACCACACAACACATGATGAACCTACTCACCTTTGGCAAATCTTGTTCTGCAATAACATTTTTGGACAAAATCACTTTCGAACGCTAAATATCGCAATATATATGCAATGCACTACTGTGTTGCAAACACAAAAATAACTATAACTACATATACTGTTCTAAAAGAATTCAAGACAAAATTACGCAAACACAAGCAGTACAGTGGCATTCACAGATAAATCAGTTAATTAATACGGCATCTAAACAGAATCTTGTTTTAAAATCTATCCATTGGCTTCTCTGCAACATGTTCAAAAACAAGGGCCTCTGTGGCAACATAACGGATGCAATAACCCAACTATCTTTACCATGGCTATATTTTACAAACAGTTGGCGGTACTAATGCAACCTAACAGATGGAATATTACCCAATATAACCAGACCATGCTATATTGGGGGAAAAATGTCAGTTGTTTTTTGGGGTACCCCAATAAGCTGTGTCCTCTATAAGATTTGTGTGCGTATGTGTGTAAGATATCAATATTTCAAGAAATGTAAACAAAACTTACTGCTGTTCATGTCTAATGAATTCCAGTCACAGACTATTATTTACTATTTAGCTTTAGAAACAAAAAATTACTGTAATTTTAATGAGTAACATTTATTAGCATTAACAAGTTTGCGTTAACATTGGGATTAATTTGAAATAAGAGTTTGGAGGGAGTATCCAGTATTTGTAGACAGGCATCACACTTTTTGATTTTGACCAAAAACAAAAAATATATGTGTGATTAAGTAAACATCCCCACAATCTACCCTATATTGGAAGAAAATAAACACAGCTTATGTGATGTTGCCAATTCTAACAGAATTTAGAAGGCAACGAATTGTGGAGTTCTTAAATTTGATACAAAAATAGTTGATTCTATTGAAATATGCCAAAGTTAAAAGTTGTCATTCTATTTTCAATGAATATAGCCATACATTAAGAACCTTTAATCAATAATCCAACAAGATAATACATTTTTTGGCTAAATTTACTGTTTACATGAGACTTTCTTCTTAATTTACAGTAAGACAAATTAGCTCTTAGTCAGCAGGATTATTTCATTTCCACTCTGTGTATATAATATAAATTTGCTGATATGTGTTATATACAACACTTAATAGCTATCATCTTGGTTGTTTTCAGGCTGTTGAAATTACTGGAAGAAATATCACAGGAAGAAGAAAACAAAACAATTATATTTGTGGAGACAAAGCGAAAAGTGGATGACATTTGCAGAAGTATTAGTAGATATGGGTAAGTAGATCTGCTTTGATAAGTATAGATGTGTTAAAATACTGTGTATGCCTTTTGAAGCAGAATATTTCAGTAAAAGCAGACAGATATATGATGCCAAAGTCTACCTTCCAATCTGGAGGGCCTGAATTTGAATCCTGACATGAAGTGCCTGGATAAGGTTTTTCCAAATTATCTTTTATCCTTAGAATAAATAAAATAAATAAATTGTAATAAAAAAATTAGAAGTTTTAAAAGCCCTTTGGAAACCTTGAACTCCATTTGAGCAAAATTGTTGAAACACACATATGCAATTTCTTTATGGAAAGTTGGGAAAGTAGAATCATGTTTGAGTTCAATTGATGTTTGAGTGAAATCAAACTGAAAAATTCAGTGCCATAGCTGGGATTTGAGCACAGATTTTCTGGTTTCCAGTTTGGTTTTTCTAAGTCCTCTTAAGTAGCAAATGCCATAGAGGTAACCTAAACTTAGGTCTGGAATGTTCCTTTCCAATGAGTGCCCACAGTCTGGTGCCATATGAAGTAAAAATGGGAGTTAAGCACTATTACAAAAGAGAAAGAAAAAACACTGAATTCATTTTGGTTAAGGCAGTTTTAAGATCACAACCATATACAATCAATAACTAGAAATCTATATCAATAGATTCCAATTATAGAAAATAAAATATAAACTGTACCAAGACAAAGGTTGGAGAAGTTAACATTAATTACGCATATTTATGCTTATTTTACTGTGACATAAATTACCATTTTTTATACATAAAGGCCCAACCCTGATTCCACATAAGAGTAGGGTGAACTCTAAAGATGCATAAAGTAATAAATGTTGAGCATTTAATAAATTATGTCTAAATTTGAGAGGTGGAATTAGGACTGAAAAATTCAATGCCATAGCTGGGATTTGAAACATGGATCTTCTGCTTCACGCGTGGCTGCTCCAACCACTATGCTAGCAGAGCCAGCTTACCAGTATGACATTATTTTTCCCAACCGATTCATACTTTACCGGTAGATCACAAGGGAATCTCACATCAGAGATAATACCCCAAGGGCAGCGTAAAATTGTAAACACTTTGTCCCAGCTAGCCGTGCTAGCTTAGTGGTGAGAACAGCTGCATGTGATGCAGACGATCTGTGGTTCAAATCTCAGCTATGGCATTGAATTTTTCAGTTCTGATTCCACCTCTCACAGATTGCCCACACACGGCTTGTGTGTTTAAAAAACACATAAAAAAATAACAATTATGTCTAAATTAATTGCTGGTATGTACTGATTTATGGTTAAAAATAGTGTTAATGCAGTGCACAATCTGTTGACTAGTGTTAAAATTATTCTAACATTGTGATTACACATATTTTAAGGCTTTACATAATTTTAAATTCATATGTTTTGTCATGCTTTTACAGTGAATTATTAATATTAGTGTCCAATACAACATGGACGGCGATAATTGAACTAGCTTATGAACATGCTCCAATGCACTATTGTGCATCTTTGCATTGCAGTGCTGTGTCAGTAACTGATTTTACATTAGCATGAAATACAGAGCCAAAAAGACTGGGTGTTAAGATAGAATGGTTTAAATCTACTGTCGAACATTGCACTGATACAAGAGTAGCCGACAGTAAATGACAATGCACAGATAGGGGTGTGACAGGAGTTGTGTGTTAAAATGCATCAGAGAAAAGATCAATGCCAATATTCAATATGCCAAGTTGTTTAGACATAACTCATTTGAATATCATATATGCAACGTAATTATAAAAATTGTATTTCTTAATCCATATCCCGAATCTATTGCCAATCGAAAGGAAATATGATCGAGGTCAATCATGACCATATGATCGATGCATCACATTTCAATCGATAAATAGCCAGGGTTGCTATGCCTGTAACTAGGGAAATAAATAGTTACCCCTATAGAGAGGTAATGAATCATTACTAGCGATATATCCATTGTAGGAGATGGTTGCATATTACTGTTACTGAATAGGAAATTTGTCAGGAACCCAGTGACGTGGAATATACCACTAAAGAATGTCAGACTGAATACAGTGCAGGAATATTTTCATACATGAAGTCGTATCGTGGATATTTTCAAATACTAAAGAGAAGAATAAGGATACTTCTTACGAAACCAGAAAGTTCTTATATGCAATAGCTTCAGGACTTGAAAGTACTACTGATTGTAAAAGTGTGAAGGTAATTTGTGAATCTATTGCAAGTTGATGGCAATAAAATTGAATTAGTGGGGGATCTGAATGTTTATTACAAATAATACCGTGTCCTTATTTGTCCGCTTGTACCCATGACGTTCTGAAGATAAGATTAATTCCTGCATTACTATATTACTAAAAAGAAAGCCCTAAAAATGCTACAGGGGTTATAGGGGATGTGCTGCATTGTAACTGTTTCCCATCTTTCTCAAGAAGTATTTGTTACATTATATGCCATTTCTCTGGCTTGACCGTGAATAACACAGTTTTTGTTTGTTTCTGCCATCTTTGGAACTCTTAACGAACTTACTATCACACAATAGAGTGAGCTTATTGCTCAGAATTACTCAATTTCACTGTTAAAACTGTAGACAAGTACTCTCACTCGCGCTCTGAAACAGACTATGCCTGGTTGGCTAGAAAACACATGATTGTGATGTCGTTGAATAAAGGTCTTCTGCGCAACCACCTTCATTCGTGACCATGACAATAAGGTGCATGAAAGTGTATTATCACTGATTGAGGCTCAACCAGACCAAATAATACCATGGCTCATTTCTTGAAGCTATTGCTTTGGACACCTGGATTAACCCACAAATGGTAGTTCTGAAAATACTATTAGAGTTCCAGTAGCATAAAATCTTATGCCCACTTACATAATTTAGATGTGTTTAGAGCTAGATGTTTTACTCAATGGAGAAACTATGAATAAACAAGGTCTAAATTGTGCCCAGTTTTAGACTCCATAATCACTGGTTTAGAAGCTGTTTAACCTTAAATGGTGTTATTATCGTATACAGCTGCAAACAAAAGTAGAGAGAGAAGATGTAGTTGATGCAGTTTGGTGATATCCTTGTGCATTATGAAAACCTATTACCCCCAGAAAGGTAGCACAAGCATGAGGAATGCTGAGACGGATGTAATCTCATACAGCACCAAGCCAAAAGGGCATTTAAAGTAAGCCTTATGTTATACAGCCTGATGCATCTTCCATTAGCAAACTAAATAAATATTTTCTCATTAATGCTATAAATTGCCAGAATCAGATCAGTGCCGCTGCTGTGCTGGAATTTTGTCCCGCAGAAATTCTTTTACAGGCTAGTAAATCTACTAACATGGAGCTGTTGTTTTTAAGTACACTTACTAACCAGGGCAGGGTTACTTTGTTTCTTATAGGTACAGAATTTAATTGAAAGATGGGCGCTCAGGCTTTTTCTATGTGATGAGTAAGGATTTAGCTAATCTCATTTTGAATGATACGAAGGTTGTTTCATAAGTTCTCAGAACAGACTAGAAAAAAAGTACTTATGATATGGGAACTTTTTTTGTCTCCATGTAGACTAATGCGCTTAGTCCAGCGATGTTCCAATGCCTTGATCCCATCTCGAAAATGAGATTCCTCCAGGCCTGCAAAATAGTTAACTCCGGCTATCAGTTCTTCATTTGAAGAAAATCTTCGTCCACCAAGGAAAATTTTCAGCTTCAGGAAGAGAAGGAAGTCTGATGGAGCCATATCAGGTGAATAAAGCGGGTGTGGCAACAATTCATACCTTAGTGTAATTTCGCCGTGATGACAGCGCATGTGTGCAGGCGCGTGTGCATTGTCTTGATGGAAGACAACTTTCTTTCTTACTAAACCTGGCCTTTTTTCATGTATCTTTTGGTTTAATTGGTCCAGGAGGTTAGCATAAGACTCTCCAGTAATGGTTTGCCCACTGGGGAGATAATCTACAAGCAGAATCCCCTTCGCATCATGGAAAACTTGATGTCATTACCTTTCCGGTAGAAAGAATTGTCTTTGCGTTTTTTGGTGATGGAGAATCAGCATGCTTCCACTGTTTTGACTCTGGAGTATAGTAGTGGACCCATGTTTCATCTGTAGTCACGAACTGCCGCAAAACGTTTTGTTTTTCGCTCCTAAAACGTGGCAAGCATTGTTCCGATACTTCCATTCTCATGCATTTTTGATCCAGTGTCAAGAGTCGCAGCAGCCATCTGGCAAGCTTGAGCAATTTCACACACTTTCAATTGGCGATCCTCCATTACCATTTTGTGTACTTTTGCAATGATTTTTGGGGTAGTTGCACATTTTGGCCGGCCACTGCACAGATCATCATCTAAGCTCTCCCGACCAAATTTAAATTCGTTTATCCACTTGGCAACAGTTGAAGATGAAGCAGCAGAGTTCTCTAGTGTGTTCAGAAAATTGGCATGAATCTCCTTTGCTTTCATACCTTTCTTTACGAAATACTTAATCACTGCTCGAATCTTGATTTTTTTTCCATCTTTGCAAATCACTACGCGGGAACAATAATACAGTCGCATCACCACTACAGCTGTCTTCCAAGAACATTGTGACACATGTTTACAGGCAACAGTCCAATGAATATCAGGTGAACAACCCATGGCATTATGGCTGACCTCTCATGGTGATTCTGAGAACTTATCAAACCACCCTCGTATTCTGTGCAGTAAAACCAAACCTAAAGGTGTGATTATGAATTGTAAGTTGTTGTTTGATTTACTGTATGGTTTTAACAATTTAGAATATTAATTTGCCATAATTGTTCAATGCTGCTTATGCATATATGAAATGTATATCTTACTTCACACCACGTGAGAAAATCTACTTATAAGAGAAAATCCATTGGAATTATTGCAACCTACCTTCAGTTTGGAATTAATAGAGGAAATAAGTAAATCAGACACACCAAAAGAAATACAAAAACTTCTAGCTCTGGAAACAATCAATACTAGGTATCCCACAGAAGAATGGCTACACATATATACTGATGGATCCTCCACAGAAAACCTTACTGGAGCTGGAGTTGTGTGTTCACATTTTTCCTTTTATCATTCTGTTGGCAGAGACACAACAAATTATGATGGAGAAATAGAGGCTATACACATTGCTCTCCAACAATTATTAAATCTTCCCTTAAATAAATTTAACAAGGCAGTAATTCTTTCAGATTCTAAAGCTGCAATTCAGGTAATATGTTCAAATACTACAAAGAAGTCAACAAAAATTAGAGAATTCTACAAAATGTTAACACAACTCCAAAAAGTTAATAAGACTGTTCATCTCCAATGGATTTCAGCACACTGTGGAGTCATGGGGAATGAAGCTGCAGACTCACTTGCAAAGAAAGGCACAACAATAAAACAAAAGTCTAAATTCAATTTCTCATATTCCTCAATAAAACGCTTGATCATTAAAAAATTTTCTCATTCATACCTACAAGAAATAGAAACAAATGCCAAAGATAAAAAATGGATTACACTACTTTCCAACCCAGATATAATCCCCCAGAGACCAAGGAAAACAGCGGTTGCAGCCTTCCGACTATTGACAAATCACGACTGCTTAGTAAGTCATCTCTACAGAATAGGTATCTCAGCTTCACCAGTATGTGTCCTGTGTAACAATCCAGCAGAAATGAACGAAGACCACTTGAAGACCTGTGAAGCATTAAGATGAGAAGAAACTACAGTTCAAAAGTATTGGAAAGCACGAATGCTAATGGCTTCATTGCCAAATGCAAGGCACTAGAAAACAACACCACTTCACACATAGTATGTTCATTTGTTCCTGGTATTTGGATTGAAGTGAAACTAATATAGAGTATGGTGCCTTGTGTGATGAACTCCAAGAATATTTATTATGCACATTCATAAAATCTGCAGGCTCTATGTATTGAATATTAAGGAAAAAATAGAGAATATGTTGCTGCAATTGTAATCAAGAGGTTTAATAACTTAAATATAAGTTTAATAACTTAACTTTCAAGTGAATAGAACTGAGTGTATGACAAAGGAGTGAATGAATCAGATGCTTATGTCAGTGTTGCACCAACAGGCAGATTGCTGTAGATGCATTGTTGTGCAATGGTTCTTTTTATACAGATGAGTTCTTAGTTGTCAGGGCTTATCGGATTTAGATAAAATATTTCTGATGAGGGTAAGGTTTTCTTTTTAAATGAATATTTGATTTTAAGTTACCCAACATTCGTCTGCTCAGGATAAGGGAAAACCTTATCTGAATAACTTACCCTAAGCAAGATTCGAACTCACGATCTCTTGGATGTGAGACAGACATGCTACCACCATGCTACAGAGGGGGGCACAAAGACTTATTATGTATATAGATACGGTTTACGTAGTGATCATTTTACATTATGTCTGTCATATTACATAAGCACATTCACGGGGGCCATGTTTCCGTGCATTTAATATTTTATGATTTATTATTTTATTTGGTTAGGATTTAGTTGTAGACGTTCGTGAAACACTCAAATATGACAACAATAAACAAGATTAATACAAATAACATTTCTCTGTGAATATGATGCCAACAAATATCGGTCCTACACAGACAATAAACATATCTATAGAGGAGAGAGGTAGAATCCGAACTGAAAAATTCAATGCCACAGCTGGGATTTGAACCACAGCCCTTCCGTTTTACATGTGAATGCTCTCACCTAAAGCACGGAAAGTGGAAGAACTGTGGTTCAAATCCCAACTGTGGCATTGAGTTTTTCAGTTTCGATTCTACCTCTCAAACATTGCCCACACCTGGCTTGTGTGTTTAAAAAAACACCAGCAGTAAGTTTGTTGGCATAAATAAATAATAGCAGTTGAGGTTTTTCCTTTGTAAACAATAACAATGTTTTGGGGTTACGTATATATTGTCATAGTAGCATTCTCAAACTGATTGCTTACTACCAATGCCAGATTTTTGTGCATTTGGATTTTGATACCACATAACCACAGTAATACCACTTTTGTCAGGTTCATTAAAGCAACTGAATTTGGGATTTTGCTTTCTGTGCGGCTGGTGTAAAAAAGACGTGAAATTTCTCAGATCTCTCTTCCTCTACTTTTGAGAACAACCACAGTGTATAGTGCCCAGGTTAAAAGCATCAGAATGTGGTGTTGCCATGTCCATTGTTGGGTTAGATGACATTTTAAATGCTATTTAGCTAAACACTGTATACACAGATTTAGTAATGCAAAGTTAGACATTAAGTCCCTAAACAGTGCATTGTTTTTGCACCTCTGTATTTATTCTATAGCCCTTCTTATGACCACTTTATACAGTCTGTGTCACATTATGAACTCCCCTGCTTGTAGTTTTTCAAAATCATGATATAAAGATCTTCAGTTAGGAGCAGCCAAATACAGCAACTCTCCATCAATAGCTTTGTTTGTGGCAGCCATTTTCCAACTTCTAAGGTTTGTTAAATGCTTTAACACAAGGCTGTGTTAACTTCATACAAAATTTAACAGTATTACAGCTAACATTGTTCAATGTCAAACAGAACATACATTCACTTTAGTATTAAATCATTTTAACGTTGTGTTAAAATTTAACATTGGTTGGTGAAATCGGCAGTGTATATAAATTATTCTTGTAGTCCAAATGTAATTTCAATACCATGCCATTAGCCATTTGTTGTGGTTAGTAATTTTTACAGATTATATATTTGCAAATAAAAGTGATTTAATACATAACGTTTGCTATATCACAATCATGTTTTGTTTCCCTCCAACAGGTGGCCAGCGAAGAGTATCCATGGTGACAAATCTCAACAAGAGAGAGACTATGTGCTGAATGGTAAGTTGTTGAGTTTGGAGTATGCTATTGGGTATACCAGGTGAGTCTGCTGCCCCTTATTTTTTGAGAGGTAGGCCACCCGTTAATTGATATGTGTACTTAAAGTGCAGTTTTGCACTTACTAAGACGTATTGTTTAACATTCTTAGACAAATGCACAAAATTCAGAGGAACAGTGTTTAAGGGACAGAACGTACTCCTTGCTGAAGTACACCTCAAAAGCATCTCATTTACTGAAGGCATATTCTGGGTTTCAATCTGATTTTACTAACCTTTTACTATAGTATACGAGGTGCATCCAGAAAGTAAGTCCCGATGACCGATAAAGAGAACAAGAACATCACTAAGTAAGAAATATTTATTGGAATAATTACATAGACTCACTGGCTACATTTCAACATAGTCACCACCATTGTTGAGGCATTTATTATAACGGTAGACCATTAATTGTATGCCCAACTCATAGGATTCTGCCGCCAATGTCCGCAGCCATGAAGTCACTTCATTCTGCACCTCAGCGTTACTGTGAAAACGTTTTCCTGCTAGAAAACACTTCATGAGACGGATGAGATGAAAGTCACTTGGAGCAAGATCGGGTCTGTAGGGTGGATGTTCGAAGACCTCCCATCCAAACTTACTCAACACATTTCGTGTGGTGTTGGCTGTATGGGGTCTTGCATTGCCATGCACAAGCGTAATGGCTCTGGCGTCACCAGGGACACTCAGCCATTACGGTCTTCGTTCTGAATCTTGGTTCTTCCTTCCGTAAATTGCCTGCACCATTGTCTTACCATACTGTCACACATAATGCCCTGTCCATACATGTGACACAATTGACCATGGATTTCTGCTGGAGATTGCTTTTGAGCATGCAAAAATTGGATGACTGCACGAACCTCGCATTTGGCGGGAGACAATATTTGAGAAGCCATTTTCTCCTAGCACAGAGCAGTAACTACTGCTGTCACAATACTGAAACTTTACTGCAATGTTACCATATACTTCCTCTCTTCTCCTGCACACGCACATTCCTATCCGTCTGGTGGCGCCATCTCTGGATGTGATTGGGACTTACTTTCTGGATGCACCTCGTACATAGCAATGCAATTCAGCAAATGCCTTATGAAATGGACCAATCATATGAATACACTAACATCAGCTATAAAGAAAATGGCAGATTCTTGTACTTAGAATTGGGGTTTGCTGCAACAGATTAGAGGCATGCTTACATCTACCATGGACCCGTATGCACATATTAAATAAGAGTTTATTGAAATTTTGGTGTGAACTACGTCTTGTACATCTGAAATAACATGCATAATAGCTTTTGCCATTTAAATAATAATATTAAAGTTATCTTAAAAGGATAAATTACATACAAAAAGTCACAAAGTGGTAATAGCGTAGCACCTCACATGCAAGTTCTACGATTTCAGCCAAGCCTCCAAACAGCTGAATAGAATTATAACTGTATCCTGTGCGCTAACCCCAAGGAAGCGGGTTTGTGACTCAGCATTTATGCTCTCTGGAACTTAAAAGCTGAATTCACAATAATCTAATTTTAAGGTCCCTGAGGGTTTCGGAACAATATAATTTAAATCGTTTTTGGTTGTCTGCATTTTATAATAGAATAGGTATGACTTATGCTCCATGAACTGGTATGATGTGGTATGTTATTATGAATGCTGACTCCATTTTCCACGCGTATGCTGTTACATGATATTTTGTGCCAGTTCTTCATAGTGTGTTCGAGTCTAGTGCATTGATATGCTTTTAATATATGGAGAAGCAAGAGCCAAAACACAAGTAGCTCAGCATCTATATATAAGCACACTTAAAAACCATCGGTTGGGCCAGCAAGAACCAAAGCACAAGTAGCTCAGCATCTATATAAGCACATCTATACATCTATATAAGCACACTTAAAAACCATCGTCTGGGCCAGATTTGAACCTGTGTCCTTGGGATCAGTAGGCCAGCGTCTAACCCACTGAGCCACCCAGACCAACAATATACAAGGGGTTAGGGGTATGAGTGTGCAGACTTCAAAGGCAACTTCCTGGCGTTAAACTGAAGTTCCTGTACCATTTTCCTCTATAGTGCATAGTTTCATAAATAAAAATTAAAACTGGTCATAAATGTGATTGCAAATATGTCCCCACTCCGTTGTCATCTACTTCTGCAATTAGAACAGTGAGGTAGAGCTACAAAAATGCGTTATTTATGTCTTTACCATTATGTTGCTAAAATGATTCGTTTAGCCACAAAATGATATGAAAGGACTGGATTCCAGCGTGTCTATTGGAATAAAGTTGTGGGCATACGCTTGGCAACCCCGCAACATTAGCCCGTGAGAAGTGCGGAAAGTGAGAGAATGTTGACAGTACAACTACCACCGTGACATCCGTGCACAACAGCAGGTTCTGTCAGTGCTTCAGGTGCGTTAAATGCATTCAGAGCTATGGCAGTCTTTACAAATCAAGCGTATTTAGATATGCTTCTTGCTTAGGGCAAAACCGATTGCAACACACGTGAAGCGCAACGCTTGATGATCTTCGCACATGTGTGTTTGAAGGAGCCCTAGAGATTGGGCAGAATACAGAAGCTCTAACAAGGGTAGGACAAAATTGGCTAAGAAGATGCGATGCCTGCATAGATTCTCATGGAGCACATTTTGAACATCTACTGTAAAAGACATCTTGTTGAGTTTTCAGTTATTGACCATTAATAATTTTCTTCTTCTTCTTCTTCTTCTTCTTCTTCTTCTTCTTCTTCTTCTTCTTCTTCTTCATGTCTTAGGCCTTCTAGGCTGTTCCAGCTCCAAAGTCGTGTTCTTTATAATAGATTTTCCTGTTTAGCAAAAGTTGGCTGTTTTTAATTACACGAATGAGGTATTTCCATACTTAACATTTGAAGTTGCTATCTTTGACCATTCAACTACACCTTATGCGTAGCCTCTTACGCAGCTTTTAGTTTAGTTCTCGTGAATACGATTGAATAGCTTAAAAGCAAACCACCCCATCCCTCGTTACTGGCACTAGCTGACAAGAAACATACAGGCACGTGGTGAACCGGATTTCGAGTGCTAGCCTAGTTTAGACCTTCACCCATTGCAGATGTGAACGCATGCCTGGCTGCAAACCAGAACAAAACGTTCGGCCTGTGTTGCCACACTGTGCAGATAATGTATTCAATAATGTTCGATTATCTCCTTTAACTTTCAAGATAGATGGAGTTGTTATTGGACTTTATTATTAGTCATATTTGGATCTCCCAGCATGCGAAGTCTGTGCACTCATACCCCTAACACCCTGTATATATACAATTATGAATTAAAATAGTAACAGCTTTAAACATAATTGCTCAACCAATGTTATTAGTGAATATCACACAGTAAAAATACATTCAGGGGTTTCAAACCACCTTTAGAGCAGATGGATTACTTAGGAATCATGTGCTCGTTCCAACTGCACTATCTAGTAACTTGGGAGACTAACATTCTGTTTAACATGTAGTATTTGCTGGTCTCAGTGTACATTTGCAGTGGTGTCTAATTAGGAGTATATGAAAAGAATGCTCTTAACATTATGTTAGAACTAATTTCGTTGAGTGTGTAAACAAAGACGTCCATGTTAAATACTTGGGTAGAACCTAGCATAGGGGCTGATGTTTTCATGTTAGAGTATAAAATGCAGATTGCATAAAACTGGAAAATAAGGGGCAGCTGACTCGCGTGATATAATGGTTACAGCATTGAAATATTAGTTGATAGCAGCATCTGAAATTATGGATGGGGGGAATATGCTCATTGGTTACTAAGCATTATGATTTTGATTTATAGTAATGCGTTAATATTGGTGGAGAATCCTAAAAATGTTACTATGAAGTTGTTCAGCGTCCATATCCCACAGTTATTAGTGTATAGTATGACAGCAAAATGAATATTACTGCATTCTATTATGTTACGGCTGTGATAAGGTGTTCGAGTATAAAACTTAGTTGTAGGGTTAGTTAAAAGTATCACACCACCTGAATTCTTGTTACTCAGTTAATTGAAAATTGATATCAGTAACTGAGCACTAGAAATCAAGCATACAATCAATTTTGTATTCTGTTTTTGCCTGAACTGACACCAACTCTCATGCTTCAAATTTGGCACATATACATTGACAAATTCAAAAATAATCTTTAAACAGTTTTATTAAAAGATAGTTTGTCAACAGTTTTTCCCTTATATCTTTTGAGGCATTTTAATTATTTGGAAACTGAACTGTAATAGCAAGAGTGTAGTTGAAACTTTATTCGTCGTCTTTTGAAGGAGCAGGGATGTGAATATGAGATGTTCTTACATATTTGTTATAATAAATGTCCACTCTTGCACCTTTCTTTTTCCTCCTCTCAGTGCTGATTTTTATTGAAAACATTGTTCCCACATTTAAAAGTTTAATACTTGCATGTCATGCATCAAAAAGTATATGATTATTCAGTTTCGTAACACAGTGCTTGTTAAACATTGGTGCTGCTTTGTGGATTGCATTGTCTTTCACTTCCTTATAGTACTTATGCTGGGTTGCAAGAAAACCACCATGTGAGTAGCTACTCCCTTCTTGAGTTAATGACTGGGTAAACTAGTGAAGACTCAATTGCAAGAAAGTTATCAGACCAGAGTCAGCATAGTTGGTTACATAGTTATCTTAAATCACACGTACGATGTCGCTGCAGCAAACAATTGCCATGCATTCAGGATTGCACTTCTAATTTTTTTTATAGTCATCTCGTGTTTTCTGCAACCCAAAATGTAGAACAAAAGGAATAGAAGTAAACATTTCTCTTAAAGGAAAAATATATTGTCAGCATTCATTTCGAAAATAAGAATAGTATAAAATATTCACAGACACAGCTACAAATTGAAGTCAGAAAGTTGGCAATGTGGAGCTATGTCCTCAATGCAGACTGGACTTCAGTAGAAAAGTAATTAGTGGAAAAATAACGTGTCCTGTTTCTGAACATTTCATCAGACCTTTGAATTTTCGTGTAACTTTAGTTTATAGTACCGATAACATTGGAGAAATTACTAGTCATAGAACCCTTGTCTCACAGTTCGCAAACAATTGCCTTGCAATGCTGGGCCTTACATGTCTTATTATTTTATACTGTACATTTGTAAACATAAATATGATCTGCTATCACATTCTGAAAGGCTCCTGTTGTGTAATAATGAAGGGTTATCAACAAATGGTTCTGTGTAACCAACAGCTGATTTTGTGCTACATGAATGTACATGTGTGTGTACCTACATGGTTCTTGCAGCCAGTTTTTCACCCTGCAATTCCACCGCCTGCGGTGCTGTAGTAGTAAAAGCGGGCGTTAAACACTACAACAACCCAACCCTGCAATTCCACCACGTGCAAGATATCTGTGAATGTTTGTTTGGAGAACCTAAATATAACTTTAAACTCTGTTGTCATATTCCTGAAAGATATTGAACTATATCTAAAATTCCTCGGTTTTGGTAGAAATGTTAGTTAAGATTTCATATTTTGCTAAAACAGTTTGTATCACGAACATGTAGTATTGCATTGCACAACTTGTAGTAATACACGTAATTGACAATAATTCATCCTCATGATGTTAGTTACTTACGAGGTGCATCCAGAAAGTAAGTCCCGATGACCGATAAAGAGAACAAAAACATTACTAAGTAAGAAATATTTATTGGAATAATTACATAGACTCACTGGCTACTTTTCAACATAGTCACCACCATTGTTGAGGCATTTATCACAACGGTGCACTATTAATTGTGTGCCCAAGTCATAGGATTCTGCCGCCAATGTCGGCAGCCACGAAGTCACTTCATTCTGCACCTCAGCGTCCTGTGAAAACATTTTCCTGCCAGAAAACGCTTCATGAGACTTAAGAGATGAAAGTCACTTGGAGCGAGGTCGGGGCTGTAGGGTGAATGTTCGAAGACCTCCCATCCAAACTTATTCAACACACTTTGTGTGGCATTGGCTGTATGGGGTCTTGCATTGTCATGCCCAAGCATAATGCCTCTTGTCAACATTTCATGTCTCTTGTTCTGGATTGCTTGCCTGAGTTTATGCAATGTCTGGCAATATCAATCAGCATTTACAGTCTCCCCTCACGGTAAAAAGCCGCACAAGAGGACACCCCTTCTATCCCAGAAGACAATGCACATGATTTTTTGACAGAGATTGCTTGAATTTGATCTTCGCAGGTGAACCACTGTGCTGCCAATGCATTCATTGTTGTTTTGTCTCTGGTGTGGCATTCGCCACCAATGTTTCATCCCCAGTGACAATATTGCCGAGAAACTGGTCACCTTCCGTTGCGTATCGCTGTAGGAGTGTCAATGCTGCGGCCAGACATTTGGTTTTGTGTTCATCTGTCAGTTGTCTAGGCACTCAACTTGCACACACTTTGTGAAAACCAAGCCAATTGTGAAGCACCGGTTCTGCACAATTGCTTGCCGCACACTATACAACACTTCTGGCGTCACCAGGGACGGTCAGCCATTACGGTCTTCGTCGTAAATATTGGTTCTTCCTTCCGTGAATTGCCTGCACCATCATCTTACCTTACTGTCACACATGTCTTGTCCATACACATGACACAATTGGCGATGGATCTCTGCTGGAGATTGCTTTTGAGCATGCAAAAATCGGATGACTACATGAACCTCTCATTTGGTGGGAGACAATATCGGAGCATCCATTTTCTCCTAGCACAGAGCAGTGACTACTGCCGTCACAAAACTGAAACTTTACTGCAATGTTACCACATACTTCCTCTCTTCTCCTGCGCACGCGCATTCCTATCCGACTGGTGGTGCCATCTCTGGATGCGATCGGGACTTAGTTTCTGGATGCACCTTGTACATATGTAGTTTTATATGTATATACTTGAAATAAAGCAGTAAAGCCGTCTAAATTGAGTATCGTGGTCAACATTCAACATCGCTTATTGCAAATATGTAAAATTATATTGGTGCATTCCTTTATTGCACAACCTGCAGTAATATAAGAGTAATTTGACAATACCTAATTCATTAGGTTGAGGTGGTTATGTGTATATGCTTGAAAGGGACGTGGGTGGCTCCAGCAGCTTAAATGAGGCAACGCTATGTTCTTAAACCACTGTATATTAACTCCGAATAACTTTGCACATATCCAGAATTCACTAAAATATGCTGGCAGCTCTGGTAGTGGAGTGATGTAAACATGATAAGCGAGTTGTGTAAACAAGGAGAGAGGAAGCTCTTCATTTTATCGTATTGGTATGGTAGCTTATTGAAATTAGAGACACGCATCAGTGGTAAAAATACTGAGAAGTATTTTGTGCTGAAAAAGGGTTTTCAGGCCATACATAATTGTAAACGAAATGCACTCAGATCCAGTATAACCTCTTTGTCAGACAAGATTGTATAGTGAAGAACAGAATAGAAATACACTTCCCTGTATAAAAATATAATTCTATACACACATCAATCGATAATGCATGCAGCTGAGGATGTCATAGTATGAAACAATGAAGAGGAAACCATGCTATGAAAGCGATAATGGCGGCCATTCTCTGTTTATAGGTCAGAGATTTGATTTTTAGTGATACTTGATTGAATAGCGTTGTAGATCGGTCTTGCAACTCATTTCAGAGGCAAACAAACACTTTAGCGCTAAAGAAATCTCTAAGTGTGTTCTTGAAACCCAGCATTAGCTTCTAACTTTATCAGTTTTGTACACATTGAAACAAAACTGACAGCACCTCCAATTTAGCCCAGTCCTCATAAGGTTAGCCATCAAAACCAACGGAAGTTTTATGCTGTAACAGCAACTATGGACTTACATGAAGCATGAAAGAACATAAGTGATACTACAGGCATTTGGTTATTGCTCCTTCGTACCAACACGTACTTAGAGCAGATATATGTAAACATTGATTGAGCCTATAAGGTAACATTTTAGGCTACTTGGTACTAAGAAATATATTAGTACTTAAGCTACTCCCATTTGAAAATGACATTTTCAGGAAGACTAAATTTTGGTTTCCTTAACATGTGTTATATTTGGATACTTTTACTTTATTCTTCACCACTCTGTCCTCTATGTGATCTGCAAGAGGAAATGGATCGAGACCACCTTCAAATATGCCCGGCCACTTCTAGTACCCCATCCATCAGTGAAAAATATTGGAGAGCAAGAGGATTAATGACTTCATTGTCAGAAATCCAGCATTAGCTAACAACATATATGAAAACTGTTTTGAGACTACCTAATTGGAATTATAAAATACGGGAAGCAGTTGTTCTAGGAACAAGAGATTGAGCTTTACAAAACTTGAATCTTGGTTGTGGAAGTTCACACATTGTTAATCTTGACTGTTTGTACAATTGATTTAGTCTTAATTTTAAGTAAAACACACACAGAAGGTACTTCAATGGTGCTAAACCGTTGACACAATGTTTTTTGAAAGGCTATTTCGAAGTGCCTGAACTGTGTAAAAAATGTGAGGTGTTCTGCTCTTAGGTCATTTCCCATGATACCAGTGATTTATTTTAATTCTGTGTTATTTACGTGACCCATAGCATCAGTGTTAAAATATGCTGAATGAAGATCCTTGCACCACGTACATTATTTAGGAAGGTCTTGTGCTGAGCAGCATTTTCTACCACAGGAAATGTCCAAACCTGGTAAAATACTAATGGAAATTATGGAAGTAGCTGTAGTAGAACATGTTAAATCATTCTCAGTTCCTAAAAAAACTTAGATTTTCTAAAACACTATTTGAATTAAATTTACACTTAACTATCCTGGGGTAGTAAGGGGTAGTGATGCGCCTCCTATAGCCTCTCCTACCCAATTCCCATCCTCATCCTGCCCGTGGTGCACCCTGCTTTTAACAGATGAGGCTCTGGGGACCGAATCACAGCGGTATAACTGTTTCATCTAAAATGGAGGAAATGTCATTTACATATGTGCTGCCCTATCACAGCACAACAGCGTCCCTCAGAGGCACATGAGGGGAAGGTCGGTGGATCTAAATATCATCTATTTAGTCCTCCCGGCTAGGTCCGATGGACCCGTTGACCAACGATAGGTGTGGTCCCCCTTGCAAAATGGGGGTTTAAGTCGGGTGATGTAACTGCCACATTGTAAAACTGGTGCCCGTTAAGAAAACAGTTACATGAAAGCCACATACATGAACACTTGAAGACCTGTGAAGCATTAAGATCAGAAGAAACTACAGTTCAAAAGTATTGGAAAGCACGAATGCTAATGGCTTCATTGCCAGATGCAAGGCACTAGAAAACAACAACAACAACAACTTAACTATCCTTGCTAACCTTTGTTGCTATAATTTACATTTTGCAGACATGCTGTGTGCACCTCAGCTATGATTGACTGTCACAAACTTTGTGTTCTTTTTAGTGTCCTTGAACTGGATAGGTCACATCAGACATTAAATGGAATGGAAGATAAGGGAAAAACCCCAGAGAAAAAAAAAAAGTTGTCCAGGTAACTCACCCTAAAGCCATGCTTTCCTCCGATCTCAAAACTGAACTGAACTATAACTCTTCAATTCTAAAGTAAGAACAAATTAGAAACTAAAAACTTCACTAATCTTATTATTTTGGTGCTGACCCTGGGGTTTCAAGCTATATCCAGCTCATTCTCATTGGCTCATTGGCTTTGAGAATGAGCTGGATATAGCTTGAAACCCCAGGGTCAGCACCAAAATAATAAGATAAGTGAAGTTTTTAGTTTCTAATTTGTTCTTACTTTAGAATCTTGTTGCTTCACTGTTAATAGCTTCAATTTTTCCATAATATAACTCTTCAAGTTTTTCAGTTGATAGTCACGTTGAAGCAATCTATTTTACTTCTTAGGTGTCAGTGTGGCTGTTAACATACTTGCTTCCTCAGACGCCACGATGTCTTGAAGATTGTGCCAAGTTTGTAACAGTTAACAAATCTCGCAATGGCAGCTTTGTCATCTTGAAGGTCTGCATTGAACAATGGCCTGTTTGTTATAAGCCACAGAATTCCCTCAACGTATGATTTTCATATCCTCGAACATCTCATTGGTTTCTGGAACAGACTTGTTGAAATGGCCACGTCCACCAGCAAATAATGTTTGCTTTGTCTGCAAGGTTAACTATTTTCCCTAGCTAGCTGCAGTATATTTGAGCATGATTCTTTCTTTCTTAGCTATGTGTGAACATTTTTGGAAATAAAGCGACCAGCTATCTCTGTACTCAGTTGTTTATTAATGTCTGAAATGGTGACCGTTAGCATGACATATGCAGACTTCCATTTAAGTGACATATTCACTTCTTTCGCCAAACTTTTACACTTGATACACCTTCCGTACACTTCGCTGTCATTTATCCATAATTATAGAGATGAAAAGGTGATTATGTCCACTGATGAATTTAAAGACTGCGAATAACACTTCTTGCACATCCATCACCTTTGATGGTCAGATCAGGAGAGCACAATATAGGTGCTATCTTTGGTTCAACGCAAAAATTTGAAATGCAACGGATCATTGTTCTTTGTCCTTTATGTACCTATTAGTTTGATTTATTTATATTATGATCATTACTTATTTACTGTATACAATTAATGATAATAGTTATTTTTCTTAAGAATTATTTAATTTCACTTTAGTGAAATTATCTACTTGACGAAAAATATGACTGCCATAGCCACTGTGGTCACCACTGTAATCAAATCAACTCCTGTCAAATAATTTTGTATTTAAATACATTTTTGAATTAAATAAAATTCTGTATCAACGTGATCATGAATGGGCACCGTGTTTATTATGGAAGTGCTTTCCTCCGGCCAAGAACTGAACTGGCGACTGAATCTCCTTATCTGTTTGTTACTAGATATTTAAATTTTCCACCAGAAATCTAGGTGTCGAAAATTATGGTGAGTCTTTTTTCAGTTCATTGAGCTTGAGTGACCTGAGGTGAGGTTATAGTTGCAGTATTGGTTTGTTTACTTCGGAAATTGGATATAATGAGTGGAAAATGAAAGTTTTCATGCAGTGATGAAGTAATTAATTTTGTTTGTTAGAACAAATTTATGTACAATCTCCAGCATGCACAGTATACAAATGTAAAGAAAGACACTTTGGTAGGAGTAGAGGAATTAGGAAAATCAAGTACATAAGTAAATACGATTTACTCTTTCTGGGTAACGTTTAGTAATTTTTAGTTTGTTTCTGCTCTGAAAAAAGGCGTGCAAAGATTCTGTAATAAATCCAGCACAACAGAGTAGACTTGGTGAGTATAACCTCGTCATGTATGTAGTAATCTAACCACGCTTAATCATAAATTGCACATCTGCTAAAAACGCTGTTTGATCAGGAATACTTTACCTGGGAGGCGTGAAGATCCCAAGTGCAAATTGTCAATTATGTGTATTACTACAAGTTGTGCAATAAACGGATGCAATATAATGCTACATGTGTGCAATAAACGATGGTGTACTAATACAAATATAGACATCTATTGTAATATAAAGAAATGCTAGGTTACGTCAGTGAATTCTGGAACTGATTGGAGTTCGTTTATCTATAGCCGTAGTAATATTAGTACTGGATTTAATTTTGGTGTTCATCTGAATTACTCCATGAACTAGTGTCATTATCCTTCAGGTGTCTTATAACCAAAATCCCATAGGCACCTTCTGAACTGTGATTAGCATATATGGGATGTACTTCAGCGTTTTCCATAACTTTGCTCATTATCAGTATTATTGTTAATTCATTAACTAAAATAACGTATCCAATTCCAACTTGCCTTCTTCACTGCCATGCAGCTTTCCCAACCACATTTCAGCTATTTTACTTATGGTATGGTATGATGTTTTCAGTTTTGTTTTAAGTTTTCAGTTCAATTTTCAGATTGGAGGAAAGCAAGGCTTAATCAAGGTTCAAACTCAAGACTTGTTGAATGTGAGGTAGGCATATTACTCTCACACCACAGAGGTGGGCTGAACATTGTTGTTCCTTGGCTTGGATTTTCTGTGCTGAACTTATAGTGGGTTGTCTTGACAGGAATTTAAAAGTTTGTTAAATCTGTTTTGTGGTTTGCAATGAATATCTTCTCTCATGTGTCCAGTACCTTTTGACATGTTTTAAAAGATGCTGTTTTCTATGACGATCGTTCTGTTTTTCTCCAATTTTGCGTCACTTCAACTATGTGATCATATTGCAACAGATCTGTCAGGAGATACCTCAGGGCTCAGTGTGTTTCAGACAGTTAACATTCTAGGTTTTATCCCTTTGCCATACCAACTTGCTTTGTCATGTGTCCACAAAGGCCTTAGTGCTAGGCAGCTGTACCTTTGCTTTTGTAACGAGCAGAGGCAACTTTGACCCATGTCCACAGAGATCTTAGTGCTAGGCAACTACTTGTATGTGTACCTGGAAAGGGTGCTGTTTGGTCTATCTGTTTTCATTACCTGTGAATAGGTGGCATTTGCTATTACCATCTATTTTCATTTTTACTATTGTATAGACTTACAATGGAACTTTGGGTTGAAGGTATTAAATATCCAATCTGGTATTTACCTTGACAACTGAGGGGAACCAAGGAAAAACTCCAATGGAATTGGTCAGCCCATGGAATTTGGGCCCAGAACCTCCCACATGCGAGCCACAGATGTTATATCCTGGGCCATCGTGCAGTTTTTCTCTGTTGTGGTTTCAAAAGTATGCTGATTTTTCTCTATGGGTGCCAATGTATGCTTTTGTCTTCCTTACACAGGTTTTGGTGAAGTCTTCATATTTGATTTGTATATCACAGCTTTTTTAGATGGTGATTTTTTCCAATTTGCTTGATTTTAATAAGATTTTTTAAAAATATAATAGATTAGAATTATATTATGATCACAAAATTATTTGAAACCTTTCCAATCGCCCAAGGATATGTATGTGAATTTCTTGAATATTTTATTGTCATTTCTAATAGGTGTGGTGCTGTATTTACAATTATCTTTAATGTTCTGTAGCTTTGTCAACAAATCTTTTTTGAGAAGCTATTGTTTTCTGCTGTTATCACTATTTGTTCATATACTTTCTTGTACTCTATTCAGTTTAAAGGTATACAAGTAATCTGTGTATGAGGCTATTGAAGACAGCATATTTGTGGTTTATTTGGTTGAAGTCATTGGCCTTTATATGGTGCCTATATGAGTATCTTTTCTGAATATTCAGAATTCTAGGCTTGTTCTTTCTGATTACCTTCAGCTTTAGGAAGGGAAGTACCTCCTCTTTCCTCCTCTTTTTTTAATTATTTCCATGATGAATTTTATCGTAGATTTTTGTAAGTTTAGGAGTTTTGAGCTTGTTCTGCTAGGTTCTTGCTTATATAGCAAAAACACAATTAGTATGATAAGATCTCTCAAACTGAACAAAACCTGGCTTCCAATACTTGAACACACTAAACAGATACCTGCACAGAAAATGCACGCCAGCCAATCAGCAGACAGAAATGTTGTAGAGGCCAGTCAATTAGCAAACAGCAACGTTGTAGAGGCCAGCCAATCAGCAACCAGCAGTATTGGAGAGTCCAACACCCACCCACCACCTTTAAATACTGCTGCATTTCCAATGATCATGGCGAACGAGTTTGTTGTGACTAAACCTTCCCCAAGAAGATTGAGACCACACCACCAATGATCATCGCAGATGTGGATGAAATGTCTGGACATTGAAGTGCTAGCAGACCAAGGCTTACCAGCCGGGAAGAATTCACTATTCATTAATATGTGTTATGGTTTTTGGGAAATGTGCACCTGAAGTATGAAAAATCATTGTTTTGGGAAATTGTGATCAAAGATGAAGTACCATTCTTTTCAAATTAAACATACTCTCAGAACATACCTGCTCCAAATTCTTGCTCATTTAGGTTTTCCTCAGGTTGTCTTTTCCTTAGTTCTAACTATGTGGATAACAATGCCAGTGCTACTTGTCTTGGACATCCGGATTTATGGCCATGCGGTGTATGGTATGATAGGAGTAAACCTAAGGTGGTAGGATCCATTCTTGATAAAATGTATATTCTGAACCCAAGAGATACTGTGGTAAAGGATAGGCAGGGCCCAACTAAAGCAATCAGTGAGATGGCACTGGTGGATGCTGACAGGTTTCGATTGAATGCAGATAAATGCATTTTACCCCCCCCCCCCCTTTTTTTTTTTAAGTCACTCCTAGTATTGAGTAGTCGGGAAGCTTTCATGGCCGGAGTTGGAATTAAAGCTAGCTATTTCTTCCGGGCTTAAAACTGTGGTCTGCTGGAGTTTAGAGGTCCAGACGTCGGTGGCGTGGCCTGGGTCTTCTTGACAAAGGTTCAGTTACAACAGAATTGTTTATGCCTGGAGCTGCCATATTCATATCTGGGCCGCTCACAGGGGATTGGCTGGGCTTGAGAAGGAGGTGTGTGTTAGATGGGTGGGGCTTCTCTGCATTGGTGCTTCTTTTATATGTTCAAGTATTGGATGCCAGGTTTTGTTGAATTGCTGCAAACATCACATGTTCAGATGACTTAACAGTTTACAACATGATTTCATTACTTTCCTTTTTACTATCTTCTTGCACCTCAGCCCTATGTTTAATATACAGTTTTGCCAGGTTTTTGGTAGAAAAAAATCCCAAAACCTAAGTTATGTTGTCATGTGACATAATGGGAAACTAAGACATTAAATGGAGCTATTTTGGATCAATTTAACGTGACTCAACATGACTGGTTTCCTGTTGCCCAAAATAAAATGGAACAGCCCATACATCATGCCTACACAAGCGCGCACACACACACACAATCACGCACACCACACAGGCACGTACACACACCACACACACGTGCACACACACTCACGTGCGCACACTAACATGCGCACATGCACACACCACACACCCACCTACACACACACTCACGTGCGCACACTAACATGCGCACATGCACACACCACACACCCACCTACACACAGCACACACACCACACATCTACACACACCCACCTACACACACCACACATCTACACACACCCACCTACACACACCACACATCTACACACACCCACCTACACACACCACACCCACCTACACACACACCACACCCACCTACACACACCACACCCACCTACACACCACACACCCACCTACACACACACCACACCCACCTACACACACACCACACCTACACACACCACACCTACACACACCACACCCACCTAAACACACACACCACACACCCAACTACACACACCCACCTAAACACACACCACGCACCCACCTACACACACCACACCCACCTACACACACCACACACACCTACACATGCCACACACCCACCTACACACACACACCTACACACACACACACCACACCCACCTACACACACCACACACACACCACACACCCACCTACACCACACCCACCTACACACACACCTACACATACCACACACCCACCTACACACACTACACACACTACACACACTACACACACCACACACACTACACACAACACCCACCTACACACAACACCCACCTACACACACCACACACCCACCTACACACACCACACATCTACACATGCCACACCCACCTACACACACCACACACCCACCTACACACACCACACACCCACCTACACACCTACACCCACCACACACCCACCTACACATACCACACACCCACCTACACACAAACCACACACACACCACACACACCACACACCCACCTACACACACACACCCACCTACACACACACCACACACACACCACACCCACCTACACACACCACACACACACCTACACACACACCACACACACACCACACCCACCTACACACACCACACACCCACCTACACACACACCACACACACACCACACCCACCTACACACACCACACACCCACCTACACACACACACACACACCCACCTACACACACCCACCTACACACACCACACCCACCTACACACACACCACACACACACCACACACCCACCTACACACACACCACACACACACCACACCCACCTACACACACACACTCGCTCTCTCTCACACTCACTCCCATTCATACTTCCAGGCTCTAGGAAGAATGGTGAATAATAATCCTAGTTAAAGAAAAATTCCTATCCTCCCAGCTGGGAATTCAATCCGATGATGGCTGTCGCTTTGCAATAATTTGCAGATGTGTCGTTCTAAGAAACGGTAGCATTTTCTTTTTTGCAATTGTTGCATTATGGTGTTATACTGCAGAAATTGTTAATAAACTAATACTTTCATTTAATTCTGAAACTTCTGAGGAAAAATTTAGTTAAAAGCAGAAGTGGATAGGTGAATGAACTTGAATTCTTGAATTTCTAAATTTTATTTGAAAAATCCCTTTATTTCCAAAGAATTCCCTCATTCCCTTTTGAGTTAAAAGAGCACCTACGCCGAAGGAAAAATCTTAACCTGGCAACACTGTTTATGTGCATAATTTTAAATCTGAAAAACTGTATAAATATATAATGAAAGAACTTGCGGCATATACAAGATAAGTGAAGTTTATTACATGGGAATGTGGAAGAAAATAATTAGAATTATAGCAGATCTGTACTGCAACTAATTCTAAACCATACTTTAAGAAATTAAATATCTTGCCTTTGCCAAGTCTTTACATTTATGAAACTCTTTGTATGAATGGTGACTTTTTCATTTAAAACAAATTCAGAGCTGTATATGTACAAGATCCGAAATATATGATCACAGCTTCTACAGCATAGATGAGTTTATAAAATTATAAGTATTATACATTTTCTATTTGATGTGTCCTATAACTTGTATATATTTTAATGAATGATAATAAATGAGTGAGTTAGCAATTCATTACTTGGTTTTTAATGTCCTGGCCTTGGAAAGAGAAAGGAATTTCAAAGCCGTTACATATCAAGCGGCTCCTAAAGATTTGACTATCGTTTAAGGCTTCTTCATTCCACTGTTCCCATTGCATCCACAAGGGAATACATAACAAAAGCATTTATACAAATGTTAATCTTGTTTGACAGTAAGTAGATAGCTTTTGTAAGAATAGTTTGAGGAATGGGTAGGAAATTCATTTGAGTGTAACACATCAGATTCTTAGAAAAGGGTTCAAGTTGTGTGTTTGTAAGGAGCAGTTTGTTAAATACCAAACTTGCTATTTTTTATTTATGCCAACAAACACACACGGCTTGTGTGTTTAAAAACACCAACAGTAAGTTTGTTGGCATAAATAAATAATAATTACCATGTGAAGGTTATTTAATCCTGGGATATAAAGTACTTGCAATAGTAAGTCACCATTGGGATAATTTGTCTCTGATGTGAGACTGTCTTTGTGGTTTACCAGGAGAAATACGAACTGGTTTGAGAATTTAATGCCATTCTGGCAGTTTGTCACAATAGCTCAGTGGTAGAGCAGCCTCCCGGTAAGCGGAAGGCCTGTGGTTCAAATCCCAGTTGTGGCATTAAATTTTTAAGTTCCAGTTCTACCTTTCAAACCAAACTTGCTATTTGAGTTCATTACCTTTGAAGAATCCGAAGATTTAAAAAAAAATCTCAGTACGTACTACCCTTTGTGTGGAGGAATATTTTTTGTTTTTCCCCCTTGTACCTACAACAAAATAAGCAATAATTTACTTTCTACAAATGTTTATCTTGATTAACATGTAATAGAGGAGTATGACATTGAATTCTCAAACCAGTTCGTATTTTTCCCAGTAAACCACAAAGGCAGTCTCGCATCAGAGACAATTACCCCAATGGTGACCTACTATTGCAAGTACTTTATATCCCAGGATTAAATAACCTTCACATGGTAATTCTTATTTATTTATGCCAACAAACTTACTGTTGGTGTTTTTAAACACACAAACCGTGTGTGGGCAATGTTTGAGAGGTAGAACTGGAACTTAAAAATTCAGTGCCAGAGCTGGGATTTGAACCACAGACCTTCCGCTTACCAGGCGGGTGCTCTAACCAATAAGCTACTGTGACAACCTGCCAGAATGACATTGAATTCTCAAACCAGTTCGTATTTTTCCCAGTAAATCACAAAGGCAGTCTCACATCAGAGACAATTACCCCAATGGTGACTTACTATTGCAAGTACTTTGTCCTGGGATTAAATAATCTTCAGATGGTAATTATTATTTATTTATGCCAACAAACTTACTGTAGCTTAATGGTTAGAGCACCCACCTGGTAATCGGAAGGTCTGTGGTTCAAATCCCAGTTGTGGCATTGAATTTTTAAGTTCCAGTTCTACCTCTCAAACTTTGCCCACACACGGCTTGTGTGTTTAAAAACACCAACAGTAGGTTTGTTGGCATAAATAAATAATAATTACCATGTGAAGGTTATTTAATCCTGGGACATAAAGTACTTACAATAGTAAGTCACCATTGGGGTAATTTGTCTCTGATGTGAGACTGCCTTTGTGGTTTACTGGGAAAAATACGAAGAGGAGTAAGTGTTAATAAGAATAGTTGTACAAGAGTAGAGAAAGTCATGTGAGTGTAACATTTTTTTAAATGTTTCATTAGTTTTGGATTCATATGCTGGGGATTCACATTGAATGATATTAGTAATTCATTGTGTGATATTTCAAGCTCTTGGATGTTTTATACTACTTCTGTGGAGTGTTTAAGCTGGGGTTTTCATACTTGGTGAAGGAGTTCAATTTTCTGGAGTTCTGATTTGTATTGAAATTTGCATTGTTTACTTCATCTTTGTTTTTTATTGTTACAGAGTTCCGAAGTGGAAAGGTGGCAATATTGGTTGCAACTGACGTAGCCGCCCGGGGTTTAGGTAAGCAGACTGTTAAGTGGATTAATTTTAATATTTATTCATTATAGTTTTTTATATGTGATACTAAATATTGTAACGATATATGAACTTTTATATCCACTGTGTTTAATAATATGTAATATTTGTTTCGTAGAGTAACAAGAGTTCTGTGCAATTAAATATTTAGGTAATGTTTGGCATTTGGGCAGATGACCTCTGGCCCATGTCATAGAGACAACTTTCCCTTATTTTCAGCTATATGTGGAGTTCATGGCAGAAATGCAGTGTGACCGTTGCTATGGTTGTAACTCACAACTGTTGTTTGAATTTTTTAATAATACACAGTAAGATTATCTTTTTGGTTATTTAAAAATATTCTCAGAAAGGTACCACGAAAAATTATTAAGACCAGCAGTGGTGGTGTTTGTCTTCATGTGTGAATAAATTTTAGAGATAGGAAAAATGGTTATTTTTTCATTCCAGTTCCAAATAACCTGAACAAAGTAACAGTCAAATACATCCATGAGTACTGTATTTCATCACATAATCATCACCATCACATAATGGTCGTACCTTGATTTATAGAGAAGCAATTAGCACTGAGACATTTTACAGCATAATTGTCAGATTAATATTGCAGATTATCAAGAAATATTGAAAAATATGTGCTGCCACTGCAACCTGATAGTTCACAGAGGAGAGTACATTGTATACAGTGTTTTGTAATATATTCCTCATTGTCAATGCCATCAGTTTGCCGACTGTTGAGATTGTAGCTAGCCCATTAATGAATCGGATTACCTAATTACCTAAAATGCAGGAATTAACAGATATGACTAAGCTATAAGTGAATGGAACGGCAAGAGATGTGAAGCATTTGGTTAGCATGTGCCAAGTCAATAACCATCTTATTGTTCAATTATGTAGGGCTGTGTGTTTCTATAGTTACTCTGAGTGCTTACATATGTCCAGTATGTATATTAAATGTCCAGTCTTATCTGTTGACCACTTGTTATTTACCTATTTTAATTTTTTATCCAGGCCAAATTACGCACATACAGTGACTCCAGTTAAAAGTTACACACGATTCAACAGTGTTGTAAATGCTTTTGTAAATAATAGATGTGTCAATTCAATAAATTCAAAGGATTTATTGAAGGAGGTGTTTGCATTGTGGTGTCACCATTACTTTTGTTCCCCCAGCCCCGCACCTCCTTTCCCCTCTTTTTTTAACTACGCACAGTGTGACAAGACCATGTTTCAATATGCCCTGACTTGCTTTTACCCTCATTACCATATGCTAGTCTGCATGGCCAGTCATAAATTTATTCTCCACATAATGGTTGCACTGTGTATTTTTTACTTCATGAAGAAAGCATAAAAGTGTGGTAATTATGCAATGAAATACAGTATTTATGCATAAACTTAACAGCAAGATACTACCGGTATGTTAACTCCTCAGTTCTTTAGTATCACACAATTCTTAACCTGTTTGAAAAGTGGCAAGAGTATACCTTTGTGCTTCAGCCATGCATGTTGTTACTGTTAGTTGCACTTGCCTTGATTTAAATGTTGAGCACATTTCGAGGACGTCCATTCTTGTCAGCAGTATTACAATATAATACAGTAGAACCGTGCTAATCTGAGTTAATTGGGGGTGTAGTCTCTTCAGATTTGGAAATGTTTGGATTATCCCCAAAAAAGAAAGTATATAAATTCAGCTATAGTATTAGCAGGTACAAGGTGGCGAAGT
This sequence comes from Tenodera sinensis, assembly GCA_030765045.1. NCBI lineage: Eukaryota > Metazoa > Arthropoda > Insecta > Mantodea > Mantidae > Tenodera > Tenodera sinensis. The sequence continues at coordinate 301,218,041 of CM060962.1, forward strand.
GATGTGAGGAAGTAGAGGTCTGTGCAGGCCGACATTCTTAGGTTTGGCTGGCCCAAACGTGAGAAGAGTATAGTGTACCATCTGGCCCAGGCCCAATTTTGTTTTAAACTAAATTATTTTGCAGTTATTGACCTTATGATTATTTCATATTATTATTATTATTATTATTATTTTTTTTTTTTTTTAATTATCAGCAGAATAATCATATAGAATTCCTAGTAAGTAAATCTTGATCTGAATTTTGACCAGTGACCAAAAAATATAAATTATTTTGTACCTCTTAATTTTCACGCCAGAGCCTGACATATTTGTCAAATTGGGCCTGAAACCAGCCTGGGTGTGCTTAGGCACAAGGACTTGGCCTGAGCATGCATAGACCTCTAAGGAAGTGACAGCGTTGTGATTATCACACCCAACACAATGACAATGTGTTCTTCTGGCCTATGGGCATAGCTGATCATATGCAAGTGGCGGTATGGAAGTAGTTCAATTTGTTTTGCTATTGTTAGTCGTCATTCTACAGCAAGTTATGCAGTTATCTTTTTACTCATAAATTAATACAGAATGCTTTCTCTACACTAAGAATAAGCTTTTTGTTTTATTTATTTATTTTTTGTGGATTTTGTGTTCGGATTAGTGGGGTTCTACTGTAGTATTTCGAGTGTGTCATAACATACTGTCGATAGTAACATACCATGTTACATCTAAGTAGTTACCTTAACCTACTTAAGTCACATTAAAGGAATTCAAATCATGTAATTGTAACTATCTTACATTAATTTCCACAACACTAATGGTTCTATGTTTGAAAGCAATATTTGGGTAATTACCTTTTTCATGTGTTGGAAGAGTTGAGCTGCACAATTAAATCTGGCTGGCCAGTCAGAAGATTTTCAGTGGCCATAACTGTTTCTTGGAACGGTCCAAGGTTTTGCATTATACGCATGCAGCACACTGTCTACAATCAGAGCATTACTTTTGGAACTGATTATAAAAGTACTTGTACATGCAAAGTTGGAAGATTATTTGGAATTGTGTAACTGGGCCTGTGGTTATATTTTGGAATGGTTCCAAAGTAGTTTGTTATTTTTAACTGCCTCTTAATGCATTTACTTTGCTCTCAATAATTGCCTCAACAAACACTTGTATGCAATGGCAGTGGTCAAACTAAAATAGTATCTGATGAATGAAACAGTATTTTTAACTGTTGTGAGGATTTTTAAATAACCAAATTGGTTTAGTAGTATTAATGTTTACAGTTACACTTAAGTATTAAAGAAATCAATAAGTAAATTTGTTCATAGTGTTTAGCAATAACATTACTAGCACATTTTATTCTTAAGTAGATAAGAGGTTAAAACCAATGGGACAGAAGGTAGAAAATATGTTCAGCGTTCTGTGTTAAGTAGGAATTTATTAAACATGATATCTTTGCATGTAGCTGCAAACAACTTCTGTACTGATTTGATCAAACTTGCAGTAAAGAGTTTGGGTTTTCTCAGCAAGGATTGTCTATATAAAAATGAAGTTCGGTAACTTTGTTTCAGCAATAAATATGTTTGTTTCATGTTGTTATCAAATTGAACTGATATTATCAGCTTATTATATCTGCTGGTACGAAAACATTGAAAAGCCAGGATCCAGCAAAAGGTACCTTAATGTGGTTAAAAATCACCATCTTAAACATGGTCTGGTGAGGAACCATAAGTCCATTCAGGCATAACCGTGATGTCACAACACTTCCTTGCTCATGCAGCCCATTTGCTTAGACACTTGTCATAATGCACCATATCACAACTGCTGGTATTAGGCATATACATTTGAACGTGATTTATACGTACATCAAGGGGAAGATTCCTTGTAACTCAGAATTACTTACAAATGAGATTTTTATATGCATTATACAAAAGAAACCAATACAGTGGGCCTACATGTGTTACATTTTACAAACAACAAAGAAAACATGTAGAAGTTGGTCCTGCTTTAAAGAAATCAGTTAATTTGGCTTGTTTCACTTTTCTTACATTAAGTGCATACACCAAATTTTGTTACTGATGACTGTACATAGTGTGGCATAAGCAATTTGTAAGTCTGAAGCAATTTTGGTTTTGGTTTTGTGTGGCTTAAGTTCCACCTTTTGTATGAATTTTACTTTCTCATATAGCGTATAATATTTCCTTTTTCTGTTCACCATGGCTGATTAAACACAATTGAGAGCTGAAAGACAAAACTTTTATTCAGCAATAAACACCAGATACCAAAGATTTTTATGTTTATTTCTTGTTTGTTGCTACAACATTGTTGCACCAAAATGCCACCAGCTCTACAAGCAAACACTTTTGTCATTTGTTTTCTCAGTCAAAGGCTGCTCGCTCGGGTTACATCTTTGTCTATAGAGATAAGGAAAATATGTTGAGTTTCTTTTAAGATAGTGTACGCCTTATGCTCATTATAACTACGTAAAACTTAGTTGTATTTCATTGAAATTTGATACGTATAACAACAATTTACATACAAATACATTACATATAAATAAGGTTCTATTAAGACGTTTCTAAATTACGTTTTGCTGGGACTTACAAAAATTTACATATAAATACAAATTACTTAGAAGTAGGTTACGTATAAAGCGGGTTCAACTGTATGTAAACAAAACAGTGGGCATCATGAGTTTTATGTGGAAGGTGATTCAAAAAGTAACAGCAAACTAAGTATGTATTTCAATTACAGATATAAACAAGATGTCAGTTTTCAACACAATTACCCTCCTTTTTGATGTATTTCTTGTACCATTGCACCAACTTTCTTATTCCATCAGAATAAAAGGTTTTCTGGTTGTGCCTACAACCAAGAATGCACCACTTCTTTAGCCTGATCACTTTCAAATTGTCCTCCAAGAACTTTCTTCAAGGGTTCAAACACATAGTAATATGAAAGAGCGAGATCAAGGCTGTAGGGGGGATGCTGTAAGACCTTAAATCTCAATCTTTGAATGGCATCAAGAGTAGCAGTGGCATTGTGTGGGGCTGTGTTGTGAAGGACAAGAGTGCATCTAGACAGAAGTGCTCTGTGGAAGCTCCATATTACTGGCTTTAGCCCATTCTCCAACATGGCACTATTATCAGGCACTGTTCGCTGCTTCACCCCTTCGCTCTTAGTGCTTCAAAATAAAATCGGCTCATTAATTCTCCAACATGGTACTATTATCAGGTACTATTCGCTGCTTCACCCTTTCGCTCTTAGTGCTTCAAAATCGGCTCATTAATATCCAAGAAGATGGTGGAAAGGACCTTTTTGGAAGAAGACTGAGACTTGAATTTCTAGTTGACTGGAGAAGATGTATGTTGTCGTTCTGAAAATTGCCGTTTGCTTTCTGGTTCATAGTGACACACCCAGTTTTAGTCTCCTGTGATAATGTGTCCAAGTCTTCTCTTTCAGTGTTATATTTTGGCAGAAATGATGTAGAAGTCTGAATACCCATCTTGTGTTCATTAGTGAGCATCTTTGAGTAGCTACAAAACAAGAATGAACATGGTGCAGCCAATACAGTGATGTTACTCTCTCAGCGTTGCCATTTTCCCAGCGAGCAGCTGACAGGGACTGAAACCACCTTGCACATAAACAAGTTAAACCCTCCGAGATGCTGTAATTATAACGAGTAGGATATTCACCCTTGTCATATAAATCAATTGTTCTATGTAAAGACACCTTTGAAAATCATCTAAGTTGGTAGCGTGTTTTTTCACTGCATGATGTTTCCCAGGAGACCAAAATATGGGAATTTCTGATTTAGTGAACTGCTTGCCTCTGTAACAATGTTTGTCACAGAGTGACTCACATGACAAGCTGGTGCTGTTAATTCTCGACTCTGAGTAAAATTTGATGCAGTTTTATGGTCCCACGTTGTGGACACCAAGTTTGATGTAGCTTATCTTCTTCGCTGGAGAGGATCTGTGCAGTCTGGTTCTTGAAGGTCTAGTAGTCCTGTAGAACTGCTCTATAAATGGTCTATGAACTTGCCTCGGCTAACCATTAGAGCTGAAACTGTCTTATCTACAGGGTATGCATGGGCGGTGTTGACAGAATAATAACACACACAGTTCCTAGTAATTAATTTAATTCACGGTACATTTTCACAATCAATATTCACCATGAGTTGTCACTGTTTGAAAGTATAGTTACTATTATGTTCCTATATTGCAGTTAAAATATACTTTACCACTTCATGCACTTATGAGAAATACTGTTCACTCTCTATAATATTCGCGATGATGACTATTATGTCTAGGTGTTAATTAGTATTTGCGGGCAATATGCTACAGCACCGATGAGTGTTCTCCAATAGACTGTTGAGGCGACTGCCCTCACGCATGTTTTCTGCGTGTGACTGTTAAACCAAGCCATGCACAATAACTGTAAATCCGCGGGCTTTAGCTTAGCTTCAAGTGAAATTCTCAGAAACAGCTAGCTAGCGAACCCTTAGCGCCTAGGCATTTCCTAGAAAAACTGGCCTAACAAGTGAACCCTCAGCACCTAGGCATTTCCTGGAAACTTACCTAATAACTTTGGATGGCCGAGCGGGTCGCTAATGACCTCAGGTAACAACAAAACATTAGTAAGCCCCTTTCACCAGTAACATTTTAACCACATGAACTGGAAAGCTTACATTACATATCTCTGAATTAGAATATTTACTCGCATCCTAGTTATTGAATATAAATACTGTTGCTTCATGTAAAATTATCCCTTCGTAATTATTATATTAAATACCTTCATGTTACTTTTTCATTATAATTTAATTATCATTTAATTCATTATTAAAATCATATTTAATAATACAGCTAATAATTACGGTATCAAACTTATATGTTCAAAAACTTCTTTGACAGCTGTTTGAAAAACAAATACACTTGAAAAACAATATTTCTGCTTATGTAGTCTTAAGAGTTTTCTTGCAATCACTACTACACATACTTGTGCTGCACTTGCTAAGCAACATATTTACCGACTTTGAAAACCAAATCTGCTCTCTTAAAGGATCACCACTTTACTGAATGCAAGTTACAAAATGCATCAGCTGTGTGGTGTATGTTTTTCTTCACAGGTAGTGACATATTCTTCTCTTTGTGGTCAGGCATCTTATCTTTACCTATCTCTGAAACCAGATGTCTCACAAACATAGGGTTTTGACAGTTACCCTAAAAGAAATAGCTCTGTGAAATAGGGAAAACAGAATAACTCTGTGCTCAGTATCTTCTGAGTATGCAAAGAAATTAGCAGTAGGGTTTGGCAAAGCGAGCCTGTATGCATGTTTAACTTTACAACACAGCATGCGTCTCACTGGCTAGTCAGTAATGGACCAGCCACGCCTAGCCCTGCCTTATGTTCATTCCTATTTTGTAGTTACCTTAGGCACCCACTATACACAAAAAATGGTGCTAGAGATCCTCCATAATAATGTTATGAGTGGAACCGATATTAATGCTCAGTTCCCTGGGCAAAACTTCTACAGAAATAATACGGTTCTCACAATGGCATTGATGCACCCTACATTCTCTTCAGTAACGGCCGTGCTGGGACGACTAAAGCGTTGCTCATTTGTGACTGGACATATACCCACTCAATCTTCTTTCCATAATGCAGCTATCTCCATACCTTTCCAACATCCTTCTATGGATTTATTAAGGTTTTGCGCCCTCTGTCCACTAAAGTCTTATCGCTCCTTGATGTTCTGCAGTGCATACAGCTAGGGACACGGCCATTTTGTTTCAAATGTCCTTCCTATTCAGCATGTCATTCCATCTGTCAGCATATCTCAGAACTTTCTCAATAAGTGTATCTTCACTTCCCGGGAACTTGAAATGCCGGGAGTGTTAATTGCATTAAATATGGTTAGTTTTCTGTTAGTTTTTGAATCATCGTAATATCTGTATTATAAATTTGGTGACTTGTGCGGAAATATGCAGCAGGAGAGTTGTGTAAAGAACACAATTTTGTCCCATTTCTCTTTTGATTTTGTTTTGTTAACTTTTACAGCTAAATACATAGTTATTAATTTTAAAACCTATAAAAGCCATATAAATCGTAATGATAAAGCAATATACCATATTTCTCCAAATAGAAGTTGATCCAAATGCATAGCCCTATTTGTCCTGATGGTTATTTAGGATGGAGTGTTAAAAAGAACTGGATTTATAACAGAATCGAATGAGGTTTTTGTACAAATTGAGATTATTCAAAGATGGATAGTGAAAGGTTCTAAATTTGCTAATGGTCTTGTGGCAAAACAAGTGTTGTGGAAAGTGGCAAAATGCATTACAATAATTAAACTTGGACTTTCAGTTTAGCTCGTGCAATGCAGTTGTGTGTTCCCTTAGCATCTTCTTTGGAATCGTTTCAAGTCATAGGAATGATCAGAAAGTGAAGAATGGATTTGATTTTCCTTATTTATTAGGAGACTAGTAACTATAACAATTATGCATTGCAACATATAACTCTTAGGCAGGTGTCACCACCCAATGTTTAAAAATACTGAACAGATTTGCTGTAATTAAAATTATAATCTGGTGAAACACTTGCATTTCATCAAGCTTTTACAATGAGTTGTTAATTAACATCTTGTTAATGTTAACATTAAAGACAGCTGCAAAAACAAATTTGAAGAAGCTGGTGACCGAGCATTCTTTGATACACTTTTGTCTTCACAGTAGCACCTGTTTCACTCTTTAAGTTCAGACTGCTGACTCATAAATAGCTTGCAATTTTGTCATCTGGATGTTAGTTGCATCAGCTTCTTTGAAGAAGTATATCCCTGTATTCCCATCTTCAAGGATCTTGAAGAAATCTGCTGTACCAGAGCCGTACAAACTTTTTCACGTGTAGGGCCAACAATTAACTTGGGCACTTGGTTGTGGGCCATATACTCAGTTTGACAAAGTTTGAAACATTTAATATTTTATGGAATGTCAATAGGGTTGACTTAATGGTTTTAAATACATTTGTATTTTACATGGTATAATAGACAGTTTTAAAGAGCTTTGCTCTTTGTAAAAGTGTGTTCAACTTGCCTGATAAATGTGGAACTGGTGTTTTGGACTAAGTAGTTGGTCTTATTTTTGCTTGGATGTACTTAGAAACCACACATTTTGAAGATGTGCATCACTCAAGCTGGATCTTGGCACTGATTTTTACAGGTTCATGTTTCAGAAAATGTTAGTTCACATAGACAGGGTGGAAGGGAAGTCATTACATTCCTTCTAACATGTGCTTCATAGAAGCATTACAAACAAAATAGTTGAATGGCATTTTGTTTTTTGATCAGTGGATTTTGAAAAAATAAATGTTTTTTTTTTTTTATCCAAACTGTGTGTGTAATTCCATAAGAATGTATAGTTTGTTACTTATAAGATGCTTAGAGTAACTTATTTCTGACATAGCTTCGGTAGTAATCATGTGACATCACACAGGGTTTCGAAATAATCACTTAAAAGACGTGAAGAAATATTGTGAGCAGCTCTTTGAGACGTGAAGTGTGTTGACAACGTTGCATTGTGGTTGGTGAGGGAATTGACCTGGTTTGTGCATGTAAACAGATCAGGCACTTTCACTTTTCGTGTAATGTTTTGGGCGCTAACGCTTGTGATTGGCCTACACTTGCACAGGAAACACACAAGGGCAAGGCACGGTATGAATATCTTCTCAAGATGCACTGTTAGGAATTTTATGTACTGAATTAGGGAAAGTGCCATCCACACAATCTGGCAGTGTTGCCAGCTTGTTTTCGACAAAACTAAAATGTCTCCGTAGTACAAAAACATAAGATACAAAATGTGTTCCAAATACAGAGATCTATCACTGGTTTAAATTAATGTAATGACTTCCCTTCCACCTGGTATATGTTGATGCAAACATGGACATCGAGCATCTAGCTTGTTTCTTCAGTGCTGAATATTTTCTTTTGTGGCAATAACTTGTAGAAGTTGAGATGCAAGCTCATCAACATCAAGGGTAAAAGGTGACAGAAAGAGAGGAACCTGTGATTCCAATTTTAAAAAAATGGGCAAACCTATTTGTAAACTGTTCTTCAATGTCAATAACTTTTGAAAAGAATTAAGGGTCAAAAGATGCTTTTGGATATGGGTTTTTAAGAGTACCGAGTGTTGGAAAATGTGCCCAGTTCTGCAAAGTCATTTGTCTCTTGAGTAATTTCAATTTCAACTGAAACATTTTAACTGTACTATATGCATCACATGAGTTTGTCTTTACCCTATAGTATCACGTTCAACTCAATTGTTTGGTCATGTCCCACAGTCCAACTTTTTGGTCCAAAACATTGTATACAACAAAAGTGCATCGTGAGATATTGAGAATGGGATACAATTTTGTTGCATATAATTTCTATCCTATTTTTGTATTCAATGCGATTTAGTTGCATCTAATTTTTGCATCCAACAACATAAAAACGGCTGATCAGTGTGAGTAATGTAGCAATATGGCAGGCTGCGCAGGCAACATATAGTAAGCTGTTGTATATGTACGGTTTCATGTTTGTGTGTTGTGTTTGTGGTTTTTACTGAACGTGCAGCATTTTAGAAATGAAAAACTGGACTCAGAAGGCCATTACATCCCTCACCCTAAGCGTTTGAGTTTTCGTTTTTATGAAATGAGTTGAAATTTCTTGTCCATCCATATTAAGATTAAAACTATTACAATTGTTCCTTACCTGTTTCGCACTGTAATAAATTCTCATATTTGCATCCTGGTGTGTAATTTTGTCTTCGACACAATGTAAAAGGTTGAGAAATCTTTGTCAATTCAAAGAAAACTGTGATAGTTTCCGGGTCCTCTAACCTCAATTTGTTTTGTAGTAGACCCAATATAGCTTGGCCCGTGTCCTGTTCTCTTCTTTGTAACAAAGACCGTGTCCACCGTCTTACTTCTAATACATCTTTTCTTCCTGCTGAGAATAGTGGAAATATATCCCAAACCTATACTTAATATAGCAATCACTAAATTAATATTTGCGTCTACCATGTTTATTTCTCATGCTTGCTATGTGAACTTTCATTTGTTTTGAACCAAAATGCATCATAGTGTGACAAACACTTCCTTTTGGTGCAATTCCATTGGATATAAAACGTTTGGTCAAAAAAGTTGGACCGTGGGACACCGGCTTAACAATTCACATGTGTGCCCTTTCTCGTCTAGAAACTTGCAAATTTCCTCTCACAGAGCAAAAAATCTAACAAACATTTGACCACTAACTAAGCCATCTTGTTTCTGCATGGTAAATTAACATTTTCACTATTCATTTAATATAGAAAAGCTTCAAAATCTGAACAAATCTGCTTTTTCGGGACACAAAGTTCCACCAACAGTCATGAGGCATGTTTTTACAAATTCTTCTAAGGCAAACGGTTTTGCATGCTCAGCGTACAGTTTTGAAACCTCGCAACTTGCTTTATTAAAAATTTTTTGTTTCAAATTTTTACCATGAATTAGAATTTTCTGTTAACTACTGATTTTGTTGCAAAGTTCTTTTGCCTTCAGAATACGCTCATGACTAGTGTACTGAATACCATAAGGACAATTGTGGTGGTAACCAGTGCATGCTTATGGAAACAAAAAATTCAAATGGAAGTCAATTGCTGATGGTGCCAAATATTCCCATGTAGGATCAAGGAAAACACAGAATCTGAGAAATTTTTATATTTATTAAATGGACATCAAGTTAGAACTTTAAATTAATGGTGTATAATGTGGGAAAATTTGAATTTGGAGAGTAAAATAGGGGTTCCATGTATCATGGTGGTTGCACCTTATAAAAACTGAAAAGCAACAAACCATGGCTGTGGCGTTTATAAAGATTTGGATTAATTTAGTGAATTAAACTAAAATGAAATGGACTGAAGTGAATCAAACTTTCTGGAGAGGTGATATTTGTTTTTATATGCATATAATTAGGTTAGTGAACATATTTGCTTGAATGATGAAATTTCCATATAAATCAAGGTTCAGGGGCATTCAACATTCTTCTGTGAATGTACAGTTTGTGCTACTTAAGGACGTGCACATTAAAAACTTAGTTTTAAAGAGGCAGATGAGAAACTCCCTGTAAGGATGACAAATTTATTGTATATGAGCATTTAAGCTAATGTCCGTTTTTGAAACATACTTTTCGGGAAGTTACATTTTGAAATATGAAAAATTGAGTGGTTTTCTGTTATCTTTCTTTAATTTGTTGTCTCTTTCCCCTTTCCAAATGCTTTATAGATAGCAATCTCGAGTAAAATGGGGATTTACCCAGACATGAAAGCATAGAATAACATTCCAGTTATTCCCTTGTTCAACTCAAATGTATTGTTTCTTTAAAGTATTCAACTATAAGGCAAAGGCTAATTGACAATACACCAGTAATACTTGATAGCAATGTGGAAAGTTGATCGTGTGCCTTGATGTTATTTGTGTGCTACTAAACAGTGCCATTTATTCAGTGGTCATATATTCAGCAATATAATACAGATAATCTGATGCAATACACGTTTTTTAAAATCCACATCTCCATTCCTCATTCCTCTTGTGAAATTATCATTCTGATACATTTTTAATAAAAGGCATACATGTAGTTTATTTTTCTATGCTGTTTTTTGTTTCTTCTGGCTTTTGTTTTGCAAGCTTATATGATAGCTCTGGTAGCATTATTCTCCATTTGAGCAGTTTCTACTGTGAAGACATAAGTAACCCAATAATCCATTCCCAGGAAATGGGAACAGAAAAGTTAAAACTCAAACAAGTGTTCCATTTCCATTCCTAGGCTCTGATAAACTTTTCATTAATTTGAAAAGCTCACATCACGATATACATAATTTAAATTTGTTAATCCTGTTCTACTTTTGTGAACTGGGTTTAAGTCTTGACAGACAAGTACAAAGTTCTACAACTATGAAGAAAATCTCAGAAGCAGATAAGAGAAGTGTTCTATTAAAGTCTTAACAATCAGATTTAGCATTTTAATGATGCTGTTTGTCTATTAACAATAAAAGATCCAGAACAATTGTACATACCACTGAAGTTAAAGCTCTTTTCTGTTATTTTCTTTGGTGTTAAATATAAATTTTCTGAAATAATTCCAGCTTATGTTCTTCTGGTAATTGTCTTAGTATAAGAGTCTTAGTTGATGTATTTAAACTATGATGCCACCATATTATAAGTTGTATATAACTTAGATTAATAGTTTTCAACAATAAGAAGTTGAATTTTAGTTGGATGCACTTTGGTGAACACCACCTGAAATAAATTCTCTCTGAAGCTCACATAGTATCAGGTGTACGTTGCCTTCAAGCATGGAACATCGACATGAATTACAAAATAGAATTTCCATCAAAAGTGAAATGCTGGTCGCTAACTGTACAAGTAAAGATTTTGTGTTTGAAGACAGCTGTAGTTGGGGTTTGGAGGACAGAAAATGTGTATAAGATATTGTGGCAAAAGTGGCCAGACTGGTTGACAAAATAGGAAAAGCTGATGCCCGATTTCATAGGCTGTGGTACTTCCTTTCTTTATATTTGTGCAGATAAGGTATGCATAGTTTTAAGATTGTGCCGAATAACCTGGATCTGTGTCTTATGGTCACACTTAATGGCTAGATTAAGGAAAGTAATGCAACAGTCCACTGTGTGAAATTAAAACTACTTAAGACATTAATTGTGGTTGTAAGACAGACATAGTTTTAAGTACGATTGTAATGTGCATGCAAATGAAAATAAAGCAAATGCATGATCACTTTTTTTAAGAGTACGGCATAAACTATAAGAAAGTTGTTGAATCAACATTTATATACTAGCACTAAATGTTATTCTTTCAGTAGTGCATATAAATTCAGCATATAGATAACTATTTTCTCACATGTTGCAGATGGATAAGGAAGTGAAACACTTAATTCTTAATGTGTAGAGTCCTTCTTACATACTTAGTTAAACAGATGTTTGGAAATGGCATAGAGCAGCTGGATCATCATGGGTAACCTTTGTTAATGACATGAGAAAAAGACGTTATTTCACACCCTCTACACAGGAGGTGGCATTCACTAAATTTTAGTATGTAAAATATCAGCTGCTACATTGTTAATGATAATTCCAAGGGATTACGGAGGCAATTAAAAGTCCTTACTGTGTAAAGTAACGCTTTTGGTAAACTGATTTTTAAATGTTTATATGTGGTTTTAAATTTCTCTGTAACCAACTTCTTCGAAATGTTTTGAAATATACACATTTTTAATAAATTCAGGCTTTTATGCTTAATGTTTTAAAATTGCCAACATCTCAATGGCAAAGTATGTGCGCATTTGTACATCACACACCATTGTAGATAGTTGTCATTTAATCTCTCTGGAAATAATCCATTGACAATTGCTTAGAGAGTTGTGATTTCTGTGATGTAAAAGTAGTTAAGTTAAGCCAGGGCACCATTGCCTTGAACAGAAATGTGAAATAGAACTAACTTCAGGATTGATTCGATGACCAAGATTTCAGCTGTCTACACTCTGAGGCCTTCAGAGTAATGGTAATATTGCGCATTCGGGTCATCTTTTATAAAGAAAATACATTGTTCTGTGTCTAGTTATTACCTTGGCCAATCCTCTTTCATGTAAATTTAAAACATGATTGGTACAGCTTCAGCCAATCATGTGTCTAATTATTAAAATCAGTTAAATATTAGGATTGGTTTTAGCCCACCATCACACACATCTCTAAAATAGGCTAAGGACCGTTACATTGATATGTTGCATTTCTAAGTGACTTCGCTTTCTTGCAAAACCATGCTGTCTCATGAGCCATGTTGCATTTTGTTTCACCGGGAGTTCAGCAGATTGAACACACCACTTTTAGCCTTATTTTAGAAATGTGCCGGGTGGTTACAGGACCAATCCTAATATTTTAACTGATTTTGGAAATTAGAGCATGATGGGCTGGAGTCCTGCTAATCAGTGTTTTAAATTAGAGACCCAGGATTGTCTGAAGTAACTGGACCAATCAGGAGTGTACTTTATTTATAGAAGGTGACACGAATGCCCAATTTTAGTTTTACCCTGTAAAAGGCCTGAGTGTAAAGGACAAAAGCTTGGTCCTGGAATCAAGTTAGCACTCAGCTGTGATCTCAAAAACCTATAGTAAATAACCAATGCCAAGAAAGCTTCAAATCACTAAAACTCTTGTTTTCAAATGTGAGCAAAGAGAAGATTTTTGGAGCCTGTTAAGGTTGATGCTTTCCTTTCTGATTGTAGCATACTGTACTGTATTCGGTGTGGAAAATGGCGGAGGCAGTGGTCCATAAGAGCTGTTAGTGTTGCCTCTGGTAGCAGCTGACTTTTGGCAAATTGCGTGCACTTCTGTACTATTATTTATCGTGTTGATAGTTTAGTTTACATTACAAATAACTATTGCTAAAATATCACTTTCTCAAGAGGTTTATTGTTTTGAATTTCAAATTGGCAAACATTCATTCAGACCTGAAAAGTTATGTTCTAAATGTGCAAAATAAATTTTTCCATGTTGTGATATATTAATTGCCATCATGCCCATTTCCATTTTGCTCTGAATGAAATGCTAAAATCTTTTGCTTTGTTTTTTGGATCCTATTCCTAATTTATTAAATAAACTTAGAAACTAATTCCCGTTACCATATTGAGTTAAGGCTACTGCTTCCCATTCTTGTTCTGATTTTAAATGGTGTATTGGTCTTCCAAGCAATTGCGTACCAAACTATACACTGCAACAGAAAGAAAGTTTATGGAGATACTTCTAGGATTGTACTAAACCAACAATGTTACATTTTGGTTGTTTAATCTTGTAGCTTAAACTTGAGAAAACATTGATCCTAACATAGCAAAATGCATAAAAAAAACAACAAAATTGCAATTTTTGCAATAAACAGTGTAAATTTCAGACTGTGAAACATAAGGAAATAGTGTTTTTACACCACCAACCCTTCAGATTTGATCTCTGGTAGCAGTGTGGAACTATTTTCATGCTGGGAGGTCTGCACACAGTTGTGTTCATGAGGACCATTTAATAGCCACTTGATTGTAGCTGCTCGTCATCTGGCAGGCTGCACCTTAGGGGCTTAATGTTGACCACAGGCAACCCCCAGTATAGATATGGTCAATTCATACACATATGGCTTATTAACCAGGGAGTTCAGCTGCTGTGTATGAAGATTTTAATCCTGAAAAGAGTTTGAAGCAGCTTTTTTTTAGTATTTGCATATTCATATGTACAGCAAGAATAAAATTGTTAGGTATTGTTTGTATGAAATGTGTTTTACCAGTTAAGAGATGTTACCAACATGATTCACATGTTTATGTAAAAAAGCTTAAAGCTTGTGTTCCTGACTGCTCTATGTTCCAAACAAGTTGTTTATTTTATTTGGTTCTCAGAATGATGATTTTGACACATTTTGAGGATCACACAATGCATCATGTGACAAAGATAATTTTTTTACTATGTGTTCTACCTGGGCATCAATTTTATATTTGTCAACTAATCAGTCTGGTTCTGTTTCTATTTTCAGAGGCACATGCAAGATAAAATAAAACAGGCATACATGATGCTATATACGTCTGGCAGTGCCTCTGATTGGTTGGTTGCTCCTCAAGGGCATCGTCTGTTTTATTGGAAGCCCACGGGCGAGTTAGCCAGCCACAAGCCATTAAATCATGCCACGATTGTCTGAACACCGCACAGTTCCTCCTTGGCCCCAGCCTGCCTGATTTTATTCCCATCAAAACTCCCTACACTGAACATTGCAAACTTAGAAAGATCTAGGGCATTTGAATATATGCTAAAGGTTGTCTGTGCTCCACAAGTTGCCGTGGATTAGACAGCAAGGTAATTAAACATATCTTAATGTTTAAACAGGCAACTGGGTTATTAGCACATAATGTGAAGCAAGTTTACTTAAATGTGTAGTCCAGTGAGCACATTTGGTAGCATATATCAGTATGTATCATTTTAATTTAATGATCACATAGGTAAAATTGTGCTTATTTTGAACAAAGTAGAGGAAAGATGCTAAACATTTAACTATAAAAATTGTTTGTCATATGTACCACTAATTCCTTTGCCTAGATTTATTAAAATCAAAAACACTTTTTTCAGACAGACTGGTTCTTGGTGTTGAATAGGTTGTTCTTTTGGAGTTATACAACCCAAATGAATGTTAAAGAAACACACCTGTGTTTTAGTATGCTATCATAAAGAGAAAAAATTTATTGGTGTTTATGTCCAGAGTAATCTTGGAAACTGCTCAACTGTTCCCAATAATTCTTTCGCCGTTGAAAAGTGCAGTTCTTCCTGACAGATGTAGGCTTTAAGACAGCTTCAAATTTGAACTACTGAATAATTAAAACAGATTACAGTACGGACAAGAGTTCTTTGCCAGTGACCTACTTATCTAGCGCACTGAGGAGAGTCTATGCCTGATGTCACCTTGCTGCTGTCAGCTGTCTGCTTAAAGATGAGCGACTTAACTATCCTATCCAAGTTTAATTATAGAAACAAAACTGCACAGCGGGTTCAAATATCATAAGCAGATGACTACGGGAGAGATGTTACTCAGAACACGACTTCCACTAGACTGAACTAGCTGTATTCACTGCACATGTCAGAGGGTTGTGGGCTCGCTATCTGTCCGGAAAACCACTGTGCATCCAGGCGTCACCGGCATAGAACAACCACTCGAGCTGTAACAAACCCTGGAGATTAGGATATGAATGTGGTGGAATCATGATGAAAACACTCATTAAGATGCCTTGAACTTTCTCAATGAGAATGCCATGGAAGACGAGAGGAGGGGGTGGGGGGGGCATGGCAGTAGTGCTGGTAATAAACAGAGAATATATGTAAAAGCAAAAATGAAGCCAGTTATACTTTATTCCAAGCAATACAAAGCAAAACAGAAGATATGCACTTCTTTGTGTATAATATGGCATTTGCTCCACTTATGACATAACCTTTGTTCTAATTCTACAGGTGTATGTATGGAAGTTTCTGGTTGTCAACATCCTTTTAACAATCTTTATCTGTTTTGCTGCATTTCCTCTGTAATTTGCAACCAACTCATTAACTAGTATTTACTGAATAAATAAGAGAAAATTGCATTCAGTTTCACATGAGGAACTAAGTAGACAGTGCTTTAATAAATGGTAAGAACATATTTCTCAATGCTTGTGATATCCATGTCCAAAACCTATATATTTTAGGAAATATTCATATCTGGCATTTTGGGATGTCTACAAATTATGGGACTGTTTCATATGGCTGTATTTTCATCAATGCTTAAATTGTCACACCACCATTTGTAGCAGGAAAGTTTTGTGTTTTATATCTGATTTTAATTTTTCATCTAATGAAAACTGTTTTTGGAAAACATGGCTGCATTATGAACCGGTTGCACTGGTGTGTACTTGAATTTGTGTGAATATACAGTAGCGGTTCACCAGGCATTAGACGGTGGTTTGGACATCCTGTACCTCCTGCGTTGTCAATCTAAAAGTGGTACAAACAATTTCTTAACACAAGATGTAACTGTCATCAAGGGAAGGGATGTGTGAAAAGGCCAAATACAAATGAAGAAACAATTGACAGGGCTTTAGATAGAGCCTAGTACGGGGATCCAGTCAACAGTTGTAGCTGTCAACAACAGTGTACAGAAGTGATTTGAATTATTCCCATACAAACTGCAGCTGGTACAAAAACAGCAGCCTGATGATCGAGCAGAGAGGCTAGCAATTTGTTAGAATTCTATGGCAACACCTTCTGCACATGGCCACTCCATTGACCTTACCTTACAATATGCGATTTCTTCTGATTGGGTTACATCAAGGATAGTGTTTACATCCCTGCACTTCCAGCAATGTTAGCGACATTGAGAAGGCGCATAACTGCAGCCAGCGAGAATATTGCACAATACATGCTTGAGAGGGTGTGGCATGAATGAGTTCACCAGGTGATGTCTGCTGTGTTATATATAGTGCCCACATCAAGTACATCTAAGGTGAATACAAAACTTCCCCCTTTCAAGTGATAGTATGTTGGTTTATTTAAGTTAAGTGTTCATGAAAATAGAGCCTTAAGAAATCCTCCAATAATTGGTAGACACTCTGTATTTTAATATAGATACCAGGGGGATTCTATCTTCTCTTAATGTGAAAACTATGGAGCCTTTGTTATTGCAGGACCGAAGAGAAGGTATAACATTCAGTCTACTATCCATATCTAAAAGTTACTCTACATTTTGGATAATTCTTTATCTAAAATGTAATATAACAGAGCAACGCTGCCAGAATTTGGGAAATTAATGAAGTTATTCCCATGTTCATGAATATGAGCGAGTTGTATGTGCATTGTTATGGATTCATTTGGCTGTAGGAAATTACACTTAAATAGAGATAAAGGGGAGGATTGAATATTAACTGAACTAGCTCACTGTAAAATTTGAATTGAATTTATTTCTAGTCTGTGTTATCGTATATATCAGTTGAACATGTAATTTAGTTTTCCATTGTAGTCATTATGTATTAAGTTATAAAAACAAAACCTTATTTATGTTCTCACTTTGTTATATACATCCTGTTTTTATACAGAGATTTACAATCTATGCTTCTTTGTTGCATAGGTATTTCTCTTCGATGTTCAATAGTCATACACACACACACGCACATACACATACATACCACACGCACTGTGGATACACCCATGTACACACTGTTCTCAGCCATGATCATGATAAACAGTATAGATTACCATGACCATTGCTGTACTCACTAAACAATGCTGGAATTCTAATAGCTGCATGATAATGATAAATAGAAGTTGTGTAAGTGAAACAAGTATTAAAATACTATTATTTATTTATGCCAACAAACTTACTGTTGGAGTTTTTAAACACACAAGCCGTGTGTGGGCAAAGTTTGAAAGGTAGAACTGGAACTTAAAAATTCAATGCCACAACTGGGATTTGAGCTACAGACCTTCCGCTTACCGGGCGGACGCTCTAACCACTGAGCTATTGTGACAAACTGCCAGAATGGCATTAAATTCTCAAGCCAGTTCGTATTTCTCCTGGTAAACCACAAAGGCAGTCTCACATCAGAGACAATTACCCCAATGGTGACTTACTATTGCAAGTACTTTATATCCCAGGGTAATTGTCTCTGATGTGAGACTGCCTTTGTGGTTTACCAGGAGAAAAACGAACTGTTTTGAGAATTTAATGCCATTCTGGCAGTTTGTCACAATAGCTCAGTGGTTAGAGCGTCCGCCCGGTAAACGGAAGGTCTGTGGCTCAAATCCCAGTTGTGGCATTGAATTTTTAAGTTCCAGTTCTACCTCTCAAACTTTGCCCACACACGTCTTGTGTGTTTAAAAACACCAACAGTAAGTTTGTTGGCATAAATAAATAATAATTACCATTCTGAAGGTTATTTAATCCTGGGATATAAAGTACTTACAATAGTAAGTCACCATTAGGATAATTTGTCTCTGATGTGAGACTGCCTTTGTGGTTTACCAGGAGAAAC
Organism: Tenodera sinensis; assembly: GCA_030765045.1. Taxonomy (NCBI): domain Eukaryota; kingdom Metazoa; phylum Arthropoda; class Insecta; order Mantodea; family Mantidae; genus Tenodera; species Tenodera sinensis. Next base: position 301,236,618 of record CM060962.1, read on the forward strand.
ACGAACTGGTTTGAGAATTTAATGCCATTCTGGCAGTTTGTCACAATAGCTCAGTGGTTAGAGCGTCCACCCGGTAAGCGGAAGGTCTGTGGTTCAATCCCAGTTCTCGCATTGAATTTTTAAGTTCCAGTTCTACCTCTCAAATTAAAATACTATGCTTGTTCCTGTGTGCAACTTGCTGTGTACACAAAGCATTAATGCCCTATAGCTATTTTAAATGCTCGTTCATTAATTTTGGAAATAGCATTATATATTCAAATATTTCAAAACATTCCAAACTGAATTGTCCTTTTCTTTCTGTCATTGTTGCTTTAATCTGTTGTGATTCCACATTTTTTTACTTATTTCCAACATGACTAGTATATAGCAGTCTAATTTTGTAAATAACTCATACGGAACCAAACTCTATGAAAATAGCTTCACATATACAGGTCTCACTGTAGCTTTTCTATCTGAGCTTATGACCTTAACTTGGTCATCTCTTGTTCTCTTCTGAACCCGATGATAATTCTTCGGTTAGGTCGGTGAGACCCGTAAACCAACGACAGGTGTGGTCCTCCAGACATTCTGGGGGTTGTAACCACCAAAACATAAAAATATGGTGCTCTCTACAGAAATCCAGCATTAGCTAATAACAATTTTGTGAATAAGCACTTCTATATGCTATTAAGATATATCAAGAAAGTAATTGCAAATTATATGTAGGTAGTTAATAGACACACAAGAAAGTAGTGCATATATATTTGCTTTATGTATGCGTATATAACAGGACAGCAAAAAGCATCTGAATAAGCTGCATGGTGTTTTGTGTGTTTGCGTCCTTGATGCTCGTTGCCATCTGCCACAATCGTAGAAAGGTGCGGATGAAACCATTCATTTTTAAAATTACTTTTAAGGGAAATAAGGAAAATTGAAGCTATTAACAGTGAAGCAACAAGATTCTAAAGTAAGAACAAATTGGAAACTAAAAACTATAAACTTAATTACTTTTAAGGGTTTTATTTACCAACTTTATGAAAGGAGATGCCGAAACTGGTCGTCATCCATATATTTTTGGCACCTCTTTAGGAAACTATCCATCACTCGCCCTGGTTCACGTTGGGAAATGCTGGCAATTTCCTGGTGGAAATATTTTTTTAGTTCTTCCAGAACGTGTGGGTTTATCTTGTACACTTCATTTTAAGTTACCCAGAGACAAATTGCTTATTGGAGCTCTGAGTAACCTTTCTCCACTAATGGCACAACATGCACCAATTTTCTTGTCATAAGGGGTTCTTAATGAACAATATTAGGTTCTGAGTTATGGAGCCTTTATTTATTTATTTATTTTTTTTTTTTTTTTTTTTTTTTGAGTCAACTCCTGTACATTTGTAAATATAATTTTGCTCCTTTTTTAGAGAATTAAGACAGAGCATGATTTTGCCTTTTTTCAAGAAGACTGCACAGCTCATATGGCCAATCTTTCGATAACAATTGAGGCCCTTAAAATAGCAAAGGTGTATGCACTGAAAGCTAGTTTTGAGAAACATGCAAGTAAAGTCTTACTATGCAGTACATATTAAAATCATCTATAAAGAGATTAAAAATCGCTCAGATGCGAATCTAATGTTTAATACTGTTAATTAGGAATGTAAAATGTTACTTGGCAGATATTTAAAATTTCAGGTGGTTAATTTCATCAACAAAATAATTTAAATAACGTATGCCTTCATGCATGTTATAGCCAAAACACTTACTTGTAAAGTTAGCATTTTGCAAGCAATACTTTAATATTGGCAAATATTTGTTCTAATACTGACAAACAATACTTCTGAAGTGAATATAAAGAAGTTAACAAAAAGTATGTTTAGCTCACCATAGATGATTAAGCGCTGGTTCAAGTTGTGCTGTGCCGCTTCTACCTCTGGTGTGTGCCTTTACTGCATGTTTGGTTTTTAAACTTACGTATTCTTCACCTGTATTACTCTTCTTGGCCACATGCATTTTCCATTGGTTTTTCTGCATACAGCATTTTCTGGGATGACTTGCATGATCGGAAATAGAATCACTGTCTGTGTCACTCATGGTGTTTAATAAAAGTCACTACGCTAAATGCACTAAAGGTTTGTTCAATGGTATTGTTAGTAAACAACACAACTCTAAAAATGCAATGCGAAACAAAACTTAAACCAAGAGCTGCAAACCATAAAAGATGTTGCACCTTTCTTTAAAAGCAATAGACTGAACTGAAGAAATACTCTGTACAGGCAGGAGTACATCCAGCAAAAGCTATTCACAAAACAACATTTTTTAAAAGGTTAAGGAATAACCATTTATGAGGGGTAAAGGCCTGAAAATAAACATTACCCTCTCTTTAAACAATTTATTGCTACATTCTGTTAAAGAGCGACTGTCACAGCATTTTGACCGGCTCCAGCCGGCAGGTTGGCTCATACACCTTTGCTATTCTCTAGATTCAGCTGTAGCACGTAAGGTCTAACACCATGCTGTATTCAACTGGAGAATTCGTTCATATCCAGGGCGTATCAACCATTCACACTTAACATGCATTAAAGAGTAGGCTTCATACTATATGTTGCAAAAAAAAAATAAAAAATTCATACTTGGTGCTTATGCCTTTGCTATTCTAAGGACCTCGATTGAGGTGTGTTTGAGGACAGAGTTATTAGTAGAGATTTGTGGTCCCCTGACCTAACCCCCTGTGACTTCTATCTCTGGGGTATCTTAAACTATAGTATGCAAGACAAGCCCACACATCCTGGAAGAATTAAAAGAGAATGTCCAGCAAGAAATTGCCAGCATTTGTCAACGGGAAGTAGAGCGAATGATGGATAGTTTCCTAAAGAGGTTTCAAAAATGTATGGATGACGGTGGCCAGTTAGAGCATCTCCTTTTTTGAAGCCTTTAAAAGTAGTTTTAAAAATATTGTGTGGTTTCATCCACGCCTTTCTGTGATAGTGGCAGACAGCAGTAAATGCGAAGAATGCAGACAGGCAAAACGTTTGAAGTACTCGTTTGAATTTTACTTTTATGTGGTAATTGCTAATAAAAAACGTAAGAAAACTATTGAAGTATTATAAAATATACAATAATGCTGCATGATTAGATTTCTCTGTAGTACAGATAGCTTTTCTGATTTTCCTCACTTCTGTCGGGACATCTGGATCCCTCAGAATTTAAAGCTATCTCAAGTTGAGGAGGGAGAAATAGGAGATTGAAGAAAAGGACAAAAAGATTTAAAGATTTATTCATTCATATGTTTCGATTGCACAGGATATATCATGAGTACAGAAGAGCTTACACGATATTTACACATACAATTTATTTACAATTGTTCTCAAGCCCTATGTTTGAATTCCTCTAGACTATAAAAGATATTTTCTACTAGATACTTCTTTATTGCTTTCATCTTTAGATCTGCAAATTTTATAAACTTACTTTTTTCCGGTAGCTTATTATGAAGTTGTTTGCCCATATTTTTTGTACAGCATCTGCTTAATGCACTTCTAAGCACTGTTCTGTATAGTCATTATTTCTTAGATTGTGTGTGTATTATGGTCATTTTTGGATAATTTTCTTGTAAGATATGTTTTATCATCTCCTAGATGTATATACATGGAACAGTCAAAATACCTTACTTGTAAAGCTTTCGATTTTTCCTTGGAAGTTCAGAGAGTTTTGGGTTAATTGAAATATGTGAAGATCAATAATAGTGAAATGTCTAGAAAATGAATAATACTATTTAAATGAGTTAATAAGCAAAGGAAAATGGAAGAAAGAAAAAGTCATGCCTACTGCACAGATGACAGACTTGGCTATTTTCATGGATAATTGCAACACACTTAAAAAGTAAAATACAGTGCTAAAAGTCATTGCAATAATTCTCACAACTTCGATGTATTTGTTTCTCTAGCCAAGAGTCTTTCTTGCCTATCTCTTAGTTACCGTAATTTTCTCCTTCATTAATTGTGTGTCTAGTCATCTGATTGCTATGGTTTTTGCTTTCTTACTGGACAATTGTTTTGTGGTAAAATTTTAATCTTCAACTTATTTATTATTGTCAGTGGAGTCAATACAGCTATCTGACATAGTTAAAGTTATGATACTGTTTTTAATTATAAAATTATATGTACGCCAGTAACCTGGTATAACCTGAAATATCAGAGGAAATGTTCTTGGTGAATACCATGATCACTGTTACCAATTATGTTTGCTCCCCAAATCTGTCATTAGGATTGCTAACATTGGTGAACATAGCCCTTAGTTACAGGATACAGCTTATGGGAATACCCCAAAAAACAACTGTTTCATTTTTCTCCCATTATGGCGAGGTCTGGTTATATTTGATTAGGTTGCATTAGTGCCGTCAACCGTTTGTAAAATATAACCATGTTCAAACTACAGTCATAGTTGGTGATACTGCATCCATTATGTTGCTATGAAGGCCTTGTTTTGAACTTGTTGCAGAGAAGCTAACTGATAGATTTTAAAACAAGATTCTGTTAGATGCTGTATTAATTAATTTATTAATCTGTGGACACCATTCTGTTACTCATGTTTGCATGATTTTGTCTGGAATGGTTTTAGAGCAGTATATGCAGTTATAGTTACTGTTATTTTTGTGTTTGCAACACAGTAGTGCATTAAATATATATTATGATATTTAGTATCAGAAGTGATTTTATCCAAAAGTGTTATTGCAGAACAAGATTTGCCAAAGATGAGTAGGTTCATCATGTGTTGTATGGTAACAATGAGCATTATTATCGTTGAAAGCATGTTACTTTAACCCTGCAATATGTGAGTTTAAAAATAATGCTTTTATTATGTACATTGGCAGTACTGCTTTTTGGCATAATTTTGTTTGTAGTTTAGTGTCGGCCATATTGAATTCTTGGGAACTGCTGATAAGTTCGTTAAGCGGAAGATCCTTAGTTCAAATCCCGGCTATGGCATTGAATTTTTCAGTTTCTGATTCAACCTCTTAAACATTGCCCACACACGGCTTGTGTGTTTAAAAACACCAGCAATAAGCTTGTTGGCATAAATAAATAATAACTGCTGATAAGCTGTTTGCTCTACATTGGAGAGGAAGAATTCCTCTGAAAATTTTGATAAGATTTCTAAGAAAATATACCTTTAAGACCCCTGAATCCAATCCAAAGAAGTCATTATTATAAGCTTCTTTTAGAGAGAGAGAGAGAATGAGAGCAAGTGCAGGGGGAGGTAATAAATACCAAATGAGTGTCTTCCATATGGAGGATTACCATGAAAATTCTTCCATGAGCTGTCATTTGTGCAGAAAATGTTTTGTTGTATTTTATTTTCTCAAAATAATTGGGATATATTCTTCACCACTCTGTCCTCTATGTGATCTGCAAGAGGAAATGGATCGAGACCACCTTCAAATATGCCCGGCCACTTCTAGTGCCCCATCCATCAGTGAAAAATATTGGAGAGCAAGAGGATTAATGACTTCATTGTCAGAAATTCAGCATTAGCTAACAACATTTTCTCAAAATTGGCCATGTCAATTTTTGTTAAAAGTACCTGGGTGACCAAGCTTCACTCAGCGCTTTTTGTGAAATTTTTTTGGGGAATGTTTTGTGAAATCTTGCTTTTTTTTTTTTTTTTGGGGAGAAGATATTTATTTAGATAAACCTGAAAAGCAAAACGTTAACTAAATATAAAATTTTTATTGCAATTCTTAAGTCATTTCCGAGATACAAGAGATATTGAGATACATATATTTCATAAGCACTGTCATGCTCGTTTGCTGAAATCGATTAACAGAGAAATTATGGCTAAAATAAGGTTTAGACTAATTGTGACTGTTATGCGTAGATTAAATTTGCTAAGTCAACTTTCTTTAGGTTTTCTGAAAGCTCTTGACGAGATCTTTAATATCCTGGCTTGTTTGTTGAAATTGGCCCATTAACAGAGAAATAATGGCCAAAATAAGGTTTAGAGTAATTGTGACTGTTACGTGTAGATTAATATAACTAGGTCAACTTTCTTACTGTATTCTGATAGCCCTGGAAGAGGACTTTAAAATACCACGTCGTTTGTTGAAGTCGGTCCATTAGAAGAGAAGAAAAAGCCAAAATAAGGTTCAACTGCTCTTTAGAAGAGGGAATAAGAAATGTTATTTTTTATGTAAAATCCCATTTTTTTCAGGAATTACACTTATATAGATAAACTTAAAAAGCAAAATCCTATCTGAGTACAAAATTTGATCAAAATCGCTAGTTGTTTCCAAGTTGCGTGAAACATATATATATATATATATACAAGAATTATTCGTTTAAATATATAAGTGTTTGAGATTTGATGACTAAGAGATATATTTGGTATATTTTGGTTTTCTGTGAAGTTCCCTTTATTATTGAATTTTGTATAATCATAAACAGTACATACCTACCAAAAAAAAAAAAAAAAAAAAAAAAAAAAAAATCAAGCTTCTAAACTTAAATATGGTTTGCATTAAATCCCCCCCTTTAAACTGTTTGTTTTCCTTCCCATTGTTGAGATTTCTAGCACAAAAGCTCATTAGTAGTTGAACAGTGCAGACATAGTAAGAACCAGGTATAATTGTGCTGCTCAGAAAGTTACCCTGCACTTTATCTTTGTTAATAGAAACCCCTCAGATAACGCACTGAGTATTCTCGGAAGTCGCCAACATTTCACATTGCACCAATGAGTGCATTGGTTCAGCGAGTGAATGGGTAGAAATCACAAATTACAGATGTTCACTCTGCATGGAGTAAACCACAATGTTGCAACGTCTTTGTTGTCTTATTTCTCTCTTCCTGTTCATTGATACTCTAGGAAATAAATGTCCATGCTTTTAACGCGTATGTTTACTTGGTGAAATTGTGATGTTGCTTTCTGCGACACTGAATACTTGCAATCTTTGATGCTGCTAGGATAACCATTTGAGCAGCACAATATTAACTGCAGAACAATGTGTGTGGATCTGGTGCTTTACTGGGTGAGGATGGGAATGTGAAGCTTTTGCACCAATACCCAGGTTTAAACCCATGTTGTGCTTACTTGAACCATTTTTTCATTATTTCAAGGTTTTGCAGATGATGTGGTGGTAGACTTTTCTAAAGCTTTTGATGTAGTCCTGCATAAATTACTTATCTGGAAGCTAGCTGGTACAAGAGTAGATAAATGTGTAGTTTTATGGGTTAAAACGTTTTTGGAAGGGAGAGCACAGCTGGTAAAAGTAGGTAAAGAACTGTCTGTTGGAGACACCGTGGCTTTGGGAGTACCTCAAGGCTTGGTACTAGGTTGCTACTTTTTCTTATTTTTGTTGATATAACTGTAAATATTAAATGCCAAATGATTGCAAACAATTTGACGTGGTCTCACCGTCTCTTCTCCGCTATCCTAAGCGGAATACTGTTTTCAGGTGGTTTCTGCTGGGCATGGACCTTAATTTCTGGGTATGCGTGGGTATTTTCACATAAAAACCAGAACTCTCGTTGAAACACTTTTATTCTCGATCAAAATAATGCTTGAGATTTGCCGATCGCTATTAGAAGTTACTGTAAAATATGTGTCCTCACACTCAAGGATCCGGAAGGCAAGTCCTGTGACGGACCTGCTCGCTCGTGGTCCGGAAGGCAAGTGTCCCGACTGACCTGCTCACTCGGAGATCTAGGCGTCCAGTGACTGTCTTTCACTTCCTAATTACCTCTCCAGTGGCAACAGGGTTTTACCGAAGCGGACCTGACCATCCCTTGTTTTCCTGTTCAGCACACCTGTGCTAAGCAATTTCCAGGAAAACTGGTCTTACCAGGTATTTCAGGCTGACTACCTGACGTGGTCTGTACCTTTATACATGTGACAATTTTAATATTTCCTGTTTATTTAATTCTGCCATGCGAAGCAGTATTATTTCCATAATTATGGCGTTCACAATTTTGGCTTCAAATTGCATTATCTACAATAACATTCGAACTGGCGTAGATGGATCTGTGCTTCAGGGTGATTTAAATGAAATAAATAATTGGGCTGATATAAATTAAATGACAGTGCTATGAAAAGTAAGTCCATTGCATTTAGCAGATCTAAGAGGGAAATTCTTCATAACTATCACATGGGTGGAGAACAGATACCACAGGTAGACAGCTGCAAATATTTGGGAGTGTACTTGGTGAGTAATGCTGGATGGAACAATCAGGTAAATTCTGCATCTAGGAAAGCAGAAACATTTCTTAATGAGGATACTGAAAAAGGGGAGTGCAAAATCCAGGGAAATTGCCTACAAGTCTTCAGTGTTGCCGATTGTGGAATATGGAGCAGTATGTTGGCACCCATATAGAATTAGTCAGATTGATTCATTGGAAGAAATACAGAGAAGGGCTATAAAATTCATAAAAAGGGGTAAATATTTTGGGCCCACAAAAGGGAAAGAAACTAAATGGGAGCCTCTAAAAGTCTGGTGCAAGAAGCACAGGCTAAGCACATTATTTAAAGCTTATGGTGGTTGAAATGCATAGATGGACATTAGTGAAGCATATTATGGAAGAAACTGTCATCTATTTAAAATTAGACGTAGAAGACACAGAACCAACATAGGGAAATTCTCATTTGTCAATAGGACCATTGAGGAATGGAATGAATTGCCTGTAGCAGCCTTTTAGGGCTGTCCTCTGTCCGTGAAGTAATTTAGGAAAAACTAAACTACTATATTACAAAGCATAAGCATGGTAGCTATAATAAGATGTGTCATAGATGGAACCATTTCACTCAATGTTTTTATTCATTGTATTACTATTATTTATGCAATTATTTTTTGTAATCTTAATTGTACATTTAACTCTGCCACCAGGGGATACCCATTTGCAGTGAATAAATATGTTGTTGTTGTTGGCTAATGCTGGATTTCTGACAATGAAGTCATTAATCCTCTTGCTCTCCAATATAGTGAATAAATATATACATATCAAAGTACAAACTTTTCAGATTTTGTCCATTCCTGTGTTTTATCAGGCCATTTAAGGAGTATTCAAAATATCAAGTCCACCCTACATATGGCATACTGTCATGTATCTTAAGTTTATTATAGTAAAATGTGTATTCAAACCTGTTTGAGAAATATGAAACATGATTAACAAAGCATAAATAAGCTTTTTTTTACAGTTTGCAGAGTAGATACGTGAAAGTAACTTACATTGGGTAGAGAAGTGGTTGATTGTAACACATCCAGATTTTTGTAGTTCAAAGGAAGATTTCTTTATCGTAATTAGTACTCAGCCCTGTGTGTTATAATGAGTTGGAGAAACAGCCTAAGATAAAACAAATGAGCAACAGGTAGAGAGGGGGTTTGATTTGGAAAACATTGTAAGTATTCGCTGTCGCTACATTCATAATACGTGATTTAATATCACCCTGCGTTCATTACAAAGCTATGCAATAAGTAGGAAGATGCCTTTTGCTTTGCTTGTATGCAGCTTGTACAGGGCTTTCGAATCGCTTCTTCACCGCTGCATGGCCTTTAGCCTGTGCAAGTTTGAAGCTGCCGCGGCCGGGTTTGTCGCTACTAACAAGCCGCACATAAAACTTGTATAAAAATCTTATCTTATAGAAAATGCTGGAAATGTCGTGAACGATGGTTTAATCGAACCACAGCTTATGCTCTCTTCAGGTGAGGCGTGGTTTCATATAAATGGTCGCGTGAACACTCATAACAGTCGGTATTGGGCATCTCAAAATCCACGTTATGTTCAAGAAATCCCTCATTATGATTGGAGAGTTGGGGTTTGATGTGCTGTTAGCACTAGACCCATAATTGGTCCAATATTTTAGGACCAGACTAAATAAAGAGAGGTACCAAAATGACATTTTGATCCCAATTTTTTGTGAACTGACAGAAGAAGAGAAATCATATGGGTGGTTTCAACAAGATTCTGCTACTGCCCATACAGTCCATGAAAAAAATTAGGGAAGTGTTTGAAGATAGAGTGATTAGTGCTGGTGTGTGGCCCTCTCGCTCCCCTGATCTAACAGTGTGTGATTTTTACTTGTGGGGTAACCTGAAAGATAAAGTTTACGAGAAAAATCCTCATACATTGGAAGAACTAAAACAAAATATTAGAAATGAAATCACGGAAATTACAGTTGCCCAACTTAATTGTGTGAATCAGAATGTGTTTTCCCGATATAATGCCTGTATAGCGGAGGAGGGACGACATTTCCAGCATTTTCTATAAGGTAAGATTTTTATACATGTTTTACGTGCGGCTTGTTAGTAGCGGCAAACCTGGCTGCAGTAGCTTTAAACTCGCACATGCAAAAGGCCGTGCAGCGGTGAAGAGCCGGTTCAAAAGCCCTGTATATGGTAGCTGAGTGGTGAAATGCTTGTGCCTCTGAATTGAACAGAATGGGTTCAAACCCTGGGTGTGTATATTTTTTTATTCAAATTTTAATTTATGTATATGGCAATTTTGTATGTTTTCCATGCATAAAATGTATTCATTTTAAGACATTCATGCATAAAAACACAAATTACTCTTTTGTTAACATAAATACCATATTAATGTTTGCGCCAACTAAGAAAGGGAATGATTGGATTGCGCCTGGAATGTTGAGTGTGTATTATTTATATTTGTATGCAAAAACAACAGTAAAATATTGAATCTACATTCAAAGGATACAATATGCAATTATATATTATTTCAAAGCATATTATTTCCCGCACTTGTCCTTTAATTGGGATACCTTAACCAAACACAGTTTTACTCAGTTTGCGAGTAGTCTCAATTTTTTGTTTGGCAGCACTATCTTTGTCACTATTTTTTGACATTGTTAAATACGCATTAAAAGCGTTAGCACAATTGCTAAAGCTCACAACATACACACAGATACAGAGACTCACATGTAAACACAAGGCAAATAACCATCTATATAGAATAATGTAAACAAACTTCTCAACACACAGGCAATCTCTTTAACTGGTGCAAGCATTGCATTGCAAGCTCTGGCTACAGTACTATTTGTTTATATGCAGTGATAGCAGAACATAACAAAAGCAGTTCATATTACTGCAGGGTTCCTTGTGAGCCATATGTTAATCACGTGTTGCGTGGGTGTTACATATCGGCAACAAGGTCCTTGTGTGTACTGTTTCTTTGAAAATGCCATTATAATGCCTTAGCACTAATTGGTCCTTCTTTTCATTGCTGTGGCAACTGCTAAGATGCATCCATTGCCTCCCGTTCATTTATGTTTTTCCGCCACGTGCTTAGCATCTGTCAATCCCCTTCTTAATTGGCGCCGGTTATAGTAAGAGTTAATTGACTTAACGTTGGCTGTGCAAACCCTGTCTCATTCTTCAGCTATGAATGGCACTGGCATGATCATGCACGTGCACACCTCATAGCCTTGGAGTTCTGCGTGTACGTTTGCAATCATACTGACATTTGCTATGGCTGAGCACGCACACAAAGATGAAGTTACAATGAGATCTCTCCTTATGTTAGTGAATGTTGAACATACTGAAGTGCCTTTATCTTTGGCTATGTGGAGGTGCGGTTACCCAGGGAAGGAATTGTGTCATTAACCTGGTCAAAAAAAGTTTGTCCAGTCCTCAGCAGAGGCAGACAGAAATCCCCTCCAGCATGTATCTACAATTAGAAGGAATTCTAATTTCTCTGGGTCGAACTGCATAGCCTTGTGTTGTTAGATTACAGCAGGACTCTTTGCTTGCTAAGTAGCCAAAAACAGAGCCTTACAGATGATCACAGAATATGTTGCCTTGCATTTGCCAAAGAAAATGTCAATCATAACTGGAGTAAGGCTATATTCACAGACAAGGTGACATTTTCATCCATAAATGTTAGAAAAGTAATTCTCTTCTGTCCCAAAGGAAAATGTTAAGATGAAAAATATTGTGACTTTCATGGGTGTAAAGTAAAGAAGACAGATGTAGTCGAGATAAAGAAACACTTTTATTTCCGTAAACAGTAACTTTGTACACTCGTTGCAACAGCAAGAAAGTCTTTACCGATTCACCAACAGCACGGCTCCGAATTCGTAACACAAAAACTGTCCCTTCTCACACTTGACCGCTATTTATATCTCCCAGGCACTACTCTGGAAACTTCAGGAAAGTTCAGTTATTATTGCAGTGAAATACAAAGCAGAAAATTCCAGAAGTTTCTATCCCTTTCTCTCTTTCGGCAAGCGCCCCAACAATGCGGCCATTCTCTGTCTCTTCCCTTCGGCTCCTTTGCGGTAGTGCCGACAATAATGCGATGGGCGACAATATATAGCACAAATGGATTGCCAAGGTTGTGTGTCTGTGTTGTGTTGGGGTTGGATGTCACGAGATGGTGTAGGTGTGTTTGTGCATTAAGTAATCAACAGTATAAAAACATCCTTGACAACATCATGGTTCCTTCTGTAAGGACTAGATATCCACTGGAATGATTGAATTCCAGTTGTGTAACCACTCTGTCCACACAAGTCGGCAAGTTTCAAACTGCTTCTTCCAAAGGCATGATATAGTGATGCTTGTCCTCCTTGCTCAGCAATTTGAATTCTGTTGAAAATGTACGGGCAGACATGAAGAAAGTTTTGGAAGTTAAATTGTTAATGTTGCCATAGATGGGCTTAGGGAGCACATAATGCAGGCTGGCAAATGAAAGTAGCAAGTGGTAGTAGAACATAATTTACATAACAGAAGTGTACTGTGGGCAATACATATAAGATGTCTACTGGAGGTAACTTCTGGCAGTGCATGCACAGGTGATACAGATATGAAGAAGGCAGGAAACTACTCTCATTCTAATATGCCCAAATAACCTCTAAGACATGTTAATTTTATTAATTCTTCCTTATAATTTGGACAGTTTTAATTCGATAGTGGCATTTTACTTACACATACATTCAATTCAACCCAAAGGTTCTCCCTAATGTGACACTGAACACCACAATTGCAGAATAAATGATCCCTTCATTCTGCAGTGAAATAACTTACTTCATAAGCCATATAAACTATGGAGTCATAAGCTCATGCAATCGTGCAGTTGGTAGATAACCTTATAATGGGAATATAACGGGATCCAAAAGACTGTGAACCGGCTGTGCTTGTCTGTACAGGTCCTCTGCGCTCGTCACCGACTGCCGCTGTCATTGAACAGCACGGATAAAACCATACAGCAGATGCTGAAACTGGCCACCATCATTGTCCATACATTTTTGGCACCTCTTTAGGAAATTATCCATCACTTGCTGTAGTTCACGTTGAGAAATGCTGGCAATTTCCTGACGGATATTTTGTTTCAATTCCAGGGTGTGTGGGTTTGTCTTGTACACTTTATGCTTTAAGTTAACCCATAGATAAAAATCGCAGAGGGTTAGGTCGGGGGACCGAGGGGGGCCAGAAATTTCTACTAATAATTCTGTCCTGAAACACTTCGTTTTCATCGAAAGATTGGCAGTATGAGCTGTTGCAAGAGTCTTGTTGAAAAAAAGGAAAATCACCCTCTCTGTTGGTTAATTCTCTAAAAAGGGGGTGCAAAATTGTATTCACGAATGTATGGGCGACAACTGTTGACTCAAACAAAAATCATAATAAATATACACTGTGCAGTAGAAAACAGATGCTGAGCCATAATACACTTTGTGACTAAGTACAGGACTAAATAATAAAGCACACTGGTAATAATGCAGCTGCACAATATCACGTCAACTCAATACTGATTGTGAGCAGAGAAAAACATGTGATGCTCGTGATCTTCTGTATATCAGCTGCTGTTATCGTATTTCTGCGTTCACAGTGGAAAAACACAGTGGTTCACATGTATTTGGATCTCTCTGTAGTTCATGATGTATGTTTATGAAGTTATGTTTTATAAGTTAAATGTTGCAGGTGATTGACAGATGGAATTCTTTTTAAACATAGTATTTTACTGGGAAAACATTTGCAAATTACTGGTGATTATATGCAGATTTCCATAAAAAATGTAACAGCTAAAGGTAATGAGGAAAATATCTTTACTTTGTAAATGTACTTGCTGCAAATGTTACGCTCCCTTTTCTTCATTTACATTCTCTCCATAATTACATTTCAGTTTCACTTCATTCCTCTTTGTGAACATTACTGAACTATTTAGATTCTGTTTTTGTTCTGCTGTTACAGTTTTACATCATGCTTCTGTTCCATTATTCATGTACCTCTCCGATTTGTAATTGCCAACCTCTTTGTCCTCTACAGAGGAGCTAGTGTATTTCTACATGTCAAATTGGCATGGTTTAGTGAGATTGTGCATCCCTAAGCCTGTCTAGGGCAACATTACCGTTAAATTGGCCTGCAAGACATCACAAGTGTTTCAGTCTTTGTGTGTCAGCATAAATGCCTTGAAATTTAATAAGCCTTAGTAATTGGAAACTATTATAATATGGGTCCTAAATATTGCATTTTCTGTGTTTAAAAAACTTATGCTCGGAATGGGAATGCTGGTAGCCCTTACCTGCTTATAAATGCTAGCAGTCGGTGCATATTTGGTAGCTGGGATTGATATGAAAGGTGACAATAGAACAAAGCAAAAGAGACATGTCTCAAGACACCATTGTGAACCAGCTGTGGAAATGATTTGGACTTGAATAATTTTACACTTCCAGAGTCTGCTTCCCCCTCCTTTTTTTTCCCCTCCCTTTCTTCTTGGGATGTATGTCTTATGCCTTGTGTTAGAACTTTTCATGGCCATTCCGGCTTAATTATTTTTATTTTGTTGGTAATAATACAGAGCCTTTGGACGTGTGGTCAGCCTAGCAGGAATTTTCTTGGCACCAGGAAGTATACTGTTTGCTGGCAGAGTTGGATTCTCATAGCCCCTTAAATTAAAGCATATAGATTTCTTGTGCATTATGTAATTACAATAACCTCATACGTTTATCATACAATGTGGGAAATGTTACAGTTACTAACTCATCATGGCCAGCACATTGCAAAAATTAACTCTACACACATTATCAATGGTTGCAATTTCTGAGCTACAGTTATCTTATATGGCTTAAATTTTAAAAGTTTAGTGGCATTCCAAGCCCAGGTTTGCAAAATTCCTGATTGCTGTGCAGGCTTTCTCAGAGATTCCTTTGAACTTAAGTTTTTCTCCAATGTCATTTAGCTTCGCTATCTAAGATCACAGCTGTTTACGTTTGCTTACTTATCCAGAATAGATACCATTTCCCTATATCTATTCAGAAGATTATAAACCAATCCTCTGCGAAGCATGCAAACAATAGGGAAATCTATAAATCAGTGTCTTGCTTCTCTACAAGAGTTTTTTCCCGTAGAATTTATACATGAGGATTCTGTGTATTAAAGTGTGCAGACTTTCTGGCATTATAACACTGAAACATGTGGTCTCACAATGTAGTCGTGCAATCTGTGTAATATGGCCATGGGTAAAAATGAAGGCTCTGTACCAAGATACCTGGTATTCTTAATTATGGGTATGTTTTGGTCTTGGATTTGAAATTGAATGTTGGATTGTAATGAAGTAATGTAAAGAACAGATGTTATTTTTGTTGTCTTTTCCTGTATTTACGTTAGTAATATATAGTGTTCAGTCCATCTTCTAGGGTTTCTTGCAGTACATATTAGACAAACTACCATGTGTGTGCTTCATATTTAAGATTGACAGCACACCTTTGTTTGCCAGGACATCTCCATTGAGAAACGAAGTATTTTAGAAACTTTCCTTTCATTTAAGTGCTGTCATCAACTTATTCTCACCAATTACAGTGACACTTCCAGTTGCAGAAAAACGCTTGAGAGTCTCAAAGCTTACTTCATTTTATGAATTTAAATATAAAGCTCTTTACTTTTTGTTAAAATATTTGGAAGGTTGAGAATATTAATAAAATTAATTTAGATCGCAAAATAAAATAAAAAGTATGTGGAATTAGCTACACATAAGAGAAATATACATTAATTATTGAAATATGCAATGGAACAATTTGTGTTACATAATTCAGTTGCCTGTTTGCCCTGTTATAGTATAAGAATTAAAATAATGACATTTTGTTTTAAAACCTAGATAACAGTACTTGGTTAAATACAATTACCATAATTTCTCATTTAAAGATAATGTGTTGAATCCAGACCTGAAAAGTGACACTGAAAATGGTTGTCAATGTAAACCTCAATAAGAATTGCAATGATATTTTTTATAAATCCTTTGCAGTTAATGTTATACCTGTTAAATAGTCTTAAAATTATGAATGAATTACTACAGTTAGGCAAGGTAGAGGTAACACAACGAAAGCTTGCCAATGAGATCTGGACGAAACTTTGGCACCAGGTGGATAGTCAGGCTATCTTGCTGGATTGAAGGCCACATGCCACTTCCGTTCTCCTGCATTGTACCTGCTGCTCCCTCTGTCTAGCCCTCCTCTACTCATTTATTGCAGTGTGCACACCTCGAGGCGTTAGATACTGGAGCCCATAATAGGGGTACTGTCACTCTGCAGCAGGTATAACAGTACTTGAAAGTAGTCTTCTGCACATCCTGAGGATTGGCAAGCTTTTGTTGCACCAGCTCTATAGGCTGTTATGTCACCAGAAACTCAAAGGTGCAAAATTGGCCAAAATGATATTTCCAGAAGGTGAGTAAATGCACTCGGAACTCAAATCTAAGCCCCATGCTTATGGATGTAAAGTTAGCACACCCATAATTGGTGATTGACATTTCGACCAGGGAGACCAGTATTGCCACTTTTAACACTGTCATCAAATTGGTGACCGAATGCATAGGAGAAACACGAATAACTACATTGCAAACTTGCAGGAATAAATGACTGAACACAGTAATGGATCATAATAGATTAAGGCAACCAACACAAAAAGAAAATGAAGATTCAATTCAAAAATTTTTAGACGTACTGATCATCATTTTTATTTGATACTTATATTATCATTTGTTATAAAATAAGCAATAATAATCTGCATTATTACAAGGAAGTCATTAAGTAAACTTAATTTCCTGTTCACTTGACTGTAGCAAAATACGAGAGCCAAATTGAATGAATGTGGTGCTATGTTAATTACATCATTAAATTAAAGATTCATGCCTGCAATTTGACGTTTTATGGCAATGGGAAAATTTTGCAGTTTTGTTCATTTTTCCAGAAAGTTTTGGTTTGTCTATTTGACTTTCATTATTTTCAGTTGACATAGATAAATAAAAATATTAAACCAGATGTATTCATACATACACACACCTACACATAATAATTATTGCTGAATTTTGTGTTCATGAATGCCACTGTAATACCAACACTTCAGGAACTAAATTGTGCAAATAAAGCAAATAAACTGATGTACTGGGCACATGTCAATACCTCACCAATTCACAGTGCAATATAGCATATTGTTCACATGAGGTAAACATTCCTGGAAAGCAGTTCAGTTGGCATGCTAAATGGGAAATCCATGGCATTTGATGTTACTTCTGGCAACCCCGCCATTAGGCCTTTTGTTGGCAAGGAAACAGCATGCAACACCTTACTACTTATTGGTGCTTTCATTGGTTGGTATGAGAGTGCAGTGACATATTGGCCCCTACTTCCTACCTTGCTTCAGTTTTCAGAGCACATTAGCACGTGGGTAGGAAACGTCAATCACCAACAACGAGTGTGCAAACTTTAGTTGGAAAGTGGCTGTGGCATTTGAGTGAAAATTCATTGGTACTGTAGGAGAAGCCATTATAAATCATGTAATATAGACATTACAAGCCTGTAGTTGCCTGACAGTAATAGTGAAAGGTGATATAATTAAGAAGGGATTTTGTAGGAGACTAACACGAATGTAATTACGTGAAAATATTCCCCAAACAAGGAAATGAGGTTATGTGCACAGCATCATGTATATAGAACAGAGTAAAGTGAATTGCAGTGTACTCTGTAATGTTGAAGAGTAATGTAACTTTGTGGATTCTGCAGCCTGTGTTGGAAAGTTAGGAGGTAAGGAGATGGAAAGTAATACATGAGAGAAGGAGATTGGCATAGATTAGAAAGGGAGATACTAGATTTTCCAAATCAGTTGTAAAATGTGTTTGACAACATGGGAAAGCATTTTTATGGTTAAAGGGAACCAATCAGCAAAGGTTTAAGAAAGTGAATATATATGATGAACAGATAAAATGATGTGTTTTAGATAGCATTCTTGTTAGCATACAGGGGAAGAATATAAAAATGTGCCTTTATTGTTTGTAGCTCCACTTAAGTTTCCATACTGGCCAACTTTCTACAGTTAGGCTGTAAAATTTACAGGAGTGGAGGACTTTTACCAAGCTACAGCAATGGATACTCTTTTACCTTCTCTACTATATATAGTAAGTGGGGGGGAAGTACTGTATTCCACTAATAAATTTGATGTACAGATATCACGTGAAATACACGCTTTGAGGTCCCCTGAATCCCTGCACATGTGTGTGCATACGTGAACAGCATAACCAAAAAATGTCAGTTGAATACCAAACTCCATATTTAAGTTCAACCTTTTCCAAGGATGTGGTATGACTTTCAAGAAAATGTCCCCACCCCAGACTAGTCTTTGCATGGAGCATTCTTTAAAAATTCTGATTTTCTCGAAAATGACTAACAATTTTGATTGAAATACCAGTTGTTCAAGATATTTTTATGGCTAATGAAAGGACTATCTTGAATGTTCTGGGAAATAGCCCCTGAAGTCCTTTACATTTTGGATATATGTGCTGCTCATACAAAGAGAATAGAAATCAAAGCCATTGCATGGATCCAGCTTTAAAAGATTTTACTATCACTTGAACCGTACTGTATTCACATATTCCCCTTGCACCTACAAGAAAATTGGTAATAAAATGCATTTCTGGAAGTGTCTGTCTGACTGTCACTGTAGTCTGGTGGTTATGCTAGTCTTCAAATCCAGAGGTCCTGGGTTTGATTCCCAGCTAGGATTATTCCTCATCCTCTCTGGAGTCTGGAATTATGAATGGTGGTGTGAACAGTTGTGTGAATTTAATATAACTAAAAGTAAACCACCCAAAGATAAACACCACTGTAAGGGAGTGAACATCAGTTGAGCAGTGGTTTGAAAGGTAAAAAGCTGCCAATGTGACCTTAGATGTTAAAGGCAGCGTATAAATGGAAGATTAAAAAGGACAGCGAAACAGCCTTGTTGAATTCTCGTATATCTTGACTCAAGAGAGGAATAGCTTGGGTGAAATAATAGGAAGTAGTATATACATATGCCCCAAGAATACACTTAACTGTAAAAGGTTATTTATTCATTATTTTCATTATTCATTATTTTCCATTGTGCTAGCTCACACCTTATGTGTTTCCCTATTAGCAAAATATTGAAAGTAATGTCAGGAATAAAACCTTTTACTAGTTACTGATGTTTTAAAATGCTGGGTATAAACCAATATGTTGCATAATATAATAATTCATAAGACAAAAAATAATTGCTACCAACTCCAGGGAAATAAAATTACGCGTTTAGCCAAAATCACTTAAATTAATTTGCCATATTTTCTGTTTACAAATTACCAGGTTTGAGAAAGTCATTGCCCTGTTTGGGCCTCAAACCAGATCCCAGCTCAGGCCTGGGCAATTCGTAGGATACCTTGAGTGAACTTCACTTTTTTTGCCTGATAAACATAAAGTTATTAGTACAAGGCTGTGAGCGAGCTGCCCTCGGAGAGCACTAGTTGTGCAGGCCTCTCCCAGCTTTTCATGTAAATGTACTTGCCTGCAAAAATGGAAGATTGAAATTGGAATGATTCAGTGTAATATGAGATCATTATAAATGTAATAGTTTTTAGGGAAGCAACTTGAATATGCTGATTGTTAGCTGAATCAGTGCTCTGAAAGTATTCATTACATTGCATATTGACAGTGGTGCAGATGCTGCAAACTACCTCAGATTTTATTCATTCATCCCTCAATTCACCATTTGCTCATCCAGACATAGCTGATGCCAAAGAATTTGAAATAGAATAAAAACCATTGAACAATGTATTTCAGTGCTTTTTTGGGATTAAGGATTCAACACACCATTAAAATTAATTTTGTGGAATTGTGTATATTGGGATAACCGGAAACATTTTGTTTTTAGTTTATATAATTTGATTTTTGCATAATCTTGTATCAAATTCCTATATTAGAATAATGTGCTTTATTTGGTTTTACACTAATAAACAATTATTTTGTTTTATGATGTAGATGTTGAGGACGTGAAGTTTGTCATCAACTTCGATTATCCTCAAAGCTCGGAGGATTACGTCCATCGAATTGGTCGCACAGGCCGTTCTCAACGAACTGGCACAGCCTATGCCTTCTTCACACCAAGTAATGCCAAGCAGGCAAATGATCTGATTGCTGTTCTGCAGGAAGCTAACCAAGTAATTAATCCTAAGCTCCACGAAATGGCCCAGATGGCTAGATCTGGTGCATTTGGAGGAAGAAGTGAGTATTTTCTGGTATACTTTATTTATTTGTGCTAAGCATTATGGGTCAGAATCAACACTTGTTCTGCAGCAAGTTATAAGTAGTAGAATGAAAGAAGATAGGAACATATACAGTCCATAGTATCTATTGACTATGCTCATGTATTATTGGAATTAATTGCCATATCACTTCAGGCAGGATTTTGTTTCAGTAGCTCTGCAATTCCTGTGAAATAAATGGCTATACCATCTGAAACTTCTGATTTTTCTTAATCTTGCTTTTATATAAAGTATAATCTCTGTTGTAAGTCTTCAGATGGAGACAGCTGTTAAAATAATGTATAAACGAGAAAACAAATGAATTTTCTTATTGAACCAAAACATTTAGTAGGTTATTATGATGTGTTATTTATTGTAACACCCCATGATTGTGTGGGTGTGTGCATACACACTTGATTTTCTCGGAAATGGCTAACGATTTTGATTAAAATGCCTTTTGTTTAAGGTATTTTTATGACAAATGAAATGTATATTTTGAATTTTCTGGCTATAGCTAAGTAGTCCTGTTTACACTTGATGACTTAAACAACTCCTAAGCCGTAAGAGATGGACCAAATCTTATACAAAAACTGTAGATCTTGTTAAAATAC
Source organism: Tenodera sinensis (assembly GCA_030765045.1). NCBI lineage: Eukaryota > Metazoa > Arthropoda > Insecta > Mantodea > Mantidae > Tenodera > Tenodera sinensis. The sequence continues at coordinate 301,257,718 of CM060962.1, forward strand.
ATTTATTTTTTAGGTGGAGTGAATCATTTCAGTGATATTCCTTGTTATTGTTGGGAACTTTCAAATACTTACTTTTCTCAAATGGAAGGTCATAATTCACTTTTTTATATCTTAGCTGTGCAAAGAGAAGGGAATTTCAAAGCCTTCATATGGTGATCAGCTCTATCACCCAGAGCCTACTGTATTCCCATATTCCCCTTGCACCTGCAAGTAAATTAGCCATAAGGTAATTTCTGCAAATGTTTATCTCGTCTAACATGAAGATAGAGAAATAAGAATATGTAAGAATAGTTAGTACAAGAGTAGAGAAAGTCATGTGAGTAGATTTTTACTTTCTCTAGCACCTACTTATTGTAGGTAGGAGAAGTATTGTTTTCCATCCAAAATTTGATAATTGAGATTTCTAAAAATATAATTTTTGGGGTTCCCAAAAGAGATGGTCTATGTGTCCTGAGATGCAGCTTGCAGGGTTTTAAGAAAATTGCCCCCACGGCAGACTCCATGTACATGGAAAAGCTTGGTTAATTTTTACCATCTCGAAAATAGCTCTAATGATTTTGATTAAAATAACTAATGTTTAAGATGTTTTCAAGACTGACTGACTGACTGACTGACTGACTGACTGACTGACTGACTGACTGACTGACTGACTGACTGACTGACTGACTGACTGACTGACTGACTGACTGACTGACTGACTGACTGACTGACTGACTGACTGACTGACTGACTCACTGACTCACTGACTCACTGACTCACTGACTCACTGACTCACTGACTCACTGACTCACTGACTCACTGACTCACTGACTGACTGACTGACTGACTATATGGCACCCTCCCTCACGATCCAGCTCTGAACTCCTCTCTCAGGGTCTTCTCTCTGCATCCTCCCTACATCACATCTCCTTTTCTGTATTCCTTTCCTCCTTGCTGAGTATATTTTGACTTTAAGCACTTTTAAGGTGCTCTATTTCTGTCCATGCACTCCAGGTGACCTATCCATTGTAGCCTTAGAAATACTCCCAAATTATTATTTCTGTTATTTTCTTTAATCCTTTATTAATTGTATTTGACAGTATTTTGTAAGAAATATTCAGTTATGTCATATCTCTATAATTACTGCATTTTAACTTGTTCCCTTTTTTAAGGTTGGGATATATCACTCCTATTTGCCATTTTTTTGGCATTTCCTCACATTCCCATATCATAGTTATTTTGTGTAACACTTGATTAATTAGTTCTCCTCCATATCTAAACATTTCTGTTATTGCGTTGTCTTCACCAGCTGCCTTACAATGTCGTTGGATTGATGTTCATGTTTCTGTGCCTTATTCCATTCTCGCTCCTATACTCATCTGCTTCTTCACTCGTCACATTCCTATCACTTAACAATTCCCTGAAATACCTTTCCCATCTTCTTGTTACTTTCCTCTCTTCTATAAATTCCCCATCTACTTTTACATCCATTTGTTCTAGGCTGAAATCCTCTTTTCATTGTATCTCATCTTCTATAGTATTTCTTACTTTAATTTTGATTATTCGGTATTTCTGTTTCCTCCAACTGTTTTCTCATCCATCTTATTATCTTATTCTTGATGATATTATTCGGTTTTCTTCTTAGTTCCGGATACTTCTTACTCTTTGATGTAGTTTCTCTATGTATCATCCTTTCTCTGGCTTGAGTTTTCTCCCTTATATGTTAATGCATTTCTCATCAAACCAGTGTACATTTCTTGCTTTTACCCTTTCTCTTATAACCTCAACCACTTTCAGTACCTTATCTTCTATGTTTGTCCACTGTTCCTCCATTTTTTTCCATTTTCTCTCATTTATCTTCGCTGTTCTCTCCTTTAATGTATCCTGATGTTTTTGTTACTTATTACGTTTTCTTAGTTTATCAATATCCCATACTGTCCCCTTCATTCTAAGCATGTTTTATATATTCTTTCTCTTATGTTTACCCTTACCAAATAACGGTCTGAGTCATAATTTGGACTTCTACAAATTGTCACATACATCCTAAGACAAAAAAAATGAGCAGACTCTGGAAGTGTATGTGTCTAAGTGCAACCACTCGGCCATCCATTCACATTGAATAGTTGAGACTTAATGTGAGAAATGATAACAGAACAATGCTAAAGACACCATTGTAAACCAGCCACGGAAATGACATGGACTCTGTCAAATATACGCTTCAAGAGTCAGCTCATTTTTTTTGTCTTAGGGTGTAAGTTACATAGGATAGTGGTGTACTGTTACCAAAATATGGTCAATGTGGTTCACCTCTGTACCTCCAGATATTTTCCAGTCCCTAGGTCCATACATTTCTTTGATCTTTGTTTTCACCAATTTTGGCATTAAATCCCCTAGGATAGTTTATAGGTACATGTACAGGGAGAGCAAAGGTCCTCTGAACCAGTTGTTCTGTGTTTTGCCTGTTAGTCCGCTCGGCACTCGTTGCCACTTGCCACTGTCATAGAAAGGCACGGATGAAACTATAGAACATTTTTAAAACTACTTTTAAAGGCTTTACTTACTAACTTCATGAAAAGAGATGCTGAAACTGACCACCCATTGTCCATACATTTTTGACACCTCTTTAGGAAACTAACGATTACTTACTGTAATTCACATTGAGAAATGATAGATATTTTGTTTTAATTCTTCCAGGGTTTGTGTGTTTGTCTTGTAAATTTTATGTTTTAAGTTATCCCAGAGATAGAAATTACAGGGGGTTAGGTCAGGAGACTGAGGGGTCCACAAATCTCTACTAATAATTCTGTCCTGAAACACACATTCAATTGTTCTCATCAAAAGACTGGCAATATGAGCTGTTGTACAGTCTTGTTGGAAAAAGGCAAAACCATGCTCCCTGTCAGTTAATTCACGTGTTTACTGGCATCAACTGTTGACTCAAAAAAATATGGGCCTAAAACTCTTTCTCCGCTAATGACGCACTATACACCAATTTTTTCATTATGAATGGGTACTTCATGAACAAAATTAGTTTCTCAGAGCTACAATAACGATTTTGTATACACACATATCCATGAATGTACAACCAAGCCTCATCCATGAAAAATATTAAATGTGAGTCATTGTGTACTTGTTGTTGTTGTTAGCTAATGCTGGATTTCTGACAATGAAGTCATTAATCCTCTTGCTCTCCAATATTTTTCACTGATGGATGGAAGTGGCTGGACATATTTGAAGGTAATGTAATGTATATTTTTAATTTGCTGGCTGTAGTGCATGTAATTCTGTTTGTTCTTGATGACTTTTGCATAACTAGTAAACCATAAGAGAAAGACCAAATCTTACTGTACAAAAAATGTTGTTGTTGTTAGCTAATGCTCGATTTCTGACAATGAAGTCATTAATCCTCTTGCTCTCCAATATTTAATTTATTGATAGAGCAATAGCAGTATAGTAACCGCTTTTTAGAGAGCACCATATTTTTATGTTTTGGCGGTCACATCGCTCTCTCACAACCCCCAGAATGTCTGGAGGACCACACCTGTCGTTGGTTTACGGGTCTCACCGACCTGACCGGGAGAATTAACAAAATAAATTCACCGACCATATCCTCTGATTACCAATCAGAGGACGTATTACATGCCATGACAGGTCAGCATGTTAGGGGTTAATATTTTATAGAGAAATGGAGAGGTTAAAAAAATAAAGACTCCCTAGCCCTCGGGAACCCTAATAACATCGGGGTCGGAAGAGAACAAGAGATGACCAAGGTAAGGTCAGATAGAAAAGTTACAGTGAGGAGCAAAACACCAGTAAGTGGAAGTAATGTTCTGCTCAGCTTGGGTACCTTGTGGTCGCCATTCACATATCCCCTAGACGGAGACCCCTGAGTATCTATACAAAAATGTAGATCTTGCTAAAATACATAATTTATGTCTTAATAAATCTTCTTGTAGAGTGAACCATTTCGGAGATGTTCCTTGTTATGTGTGTGAGTTTCAGAAAACTTAAAAATTTCGTGAAATGAAACTCCGTTGTTAATTTTTTTATATGTTAAGTGCGCAAAGAGAACAGGATCTCAAAGCTTTAAAAGATTTGAATATCAGACAAAGCCTACTGTATTCTAACATTCCCCATATTTCCTTATTTTCCCAAGGAAATAAGCAATAAGATAATTTGTATAAATGCTTATCTCAACTAACATGAAGAAGATATAAGAATAAGAGTTTGTAAAAATAGTAAAAGAGTAGAGAAAGTCATGTGAGTGCAACACATCAGATTTTTTGTGTAGTAAGTTTTGTGTATTTATTATGATTTATAAGTTATGCAAAACTAATTTAAAATGGAAAAAATTTCAGAGGCTATTCACAGAACATTTAAAATATAAATTTTATTTTTAATAAAAACCATTAATGTTTATCTTTGAAAAAATAAAAAGGTAATAAAAAAAATGTTCTATGGATATGGCACAAAGATTTTCAAAATTTCCCTACCCCAAAATACCCTTTGTAAGCAAAATTTGTTGCTATTTTTTGCTTTTGCAAAACCAGCTCTTACAATTTTTGATAAAACCACATATTTAAGATTTTATATATCAGGTTAATCAATGATAAGTGATTGTTCTAATGCACACTGACTATGTTTAGGCAAACTATGAAAGGTAGAATCAGAATTGAAAAATATTATAAGACCCCAAAAGAAAATCATTTATGTGAATATTTGTTAAGAGTGTAATTTGTTTTTGGTGTTGGTACGAGTTGGTTGAGTGACGAAAACGTGTTACTATTGTTCATTGTTACAAACAATTAAGTTTGTTTAAAGACGTCATAAATATTTCCATATTTAATTTTAATATATATGTATAAATAAAAGAATTATATGTGTTCAATATTAAAAGCATAGGGAGAATAGCTAAAGATCGCTTCCCTAACAATACAGGAACTATTTGATGAACGCATACGCGGATGTACACAAAAAGAAGGTAGCATCATGTGAAGAGGCGCCTAGTTAATAGCGTCCGTGTCTTTGGTATGAAAAGACGTGTTTTTATAGTGCTCTTGGATGTGAGTAGAAAATTTACTAAACTTTCATGAAGCTTTTGTTGTAAAGTTGTTAAAAAACTGGAAAGGCTATCTATATAATATAATTGGTGCGATGAAAGGAAATTTAAGTGTAGAGCCGAGAAAAAGTGTTAATAAAGTAATATAGTGAAATAAACGTCGAGTGTTCATTCCATCTAGTACCACGACCTGGGATAGAAAAAGAATCTCATAGCTCAGCACATTCCATAATTATTATAAAAACACCACCAGAATCATTCATGGCAACATTTCAGCACAACCTTAAATTCTCCAGCTAATTTGCATTTTCTCAGCATGTTGCAATAGTAGCCAAGTGGTTAAGAGCAATGTAGAGTGGAAGGTCCATAGTCAAATCTCAACTATGGTATTTAATTTTTCAATTCTAATTCTCACTGCTTGCCGAGAATGGAGATTTCTTACGCAGCTGTAAAGAGACTGGAAAGAAAGCAACTGTAGCAGAGGGATATGTTAAGCAATCAATAATAAAGAAAAACTGAGATATGTACAGGATATCTGCCTCCAATACTAAGATGAATGAAACTATGAAAATACCAAACGCTGGTAGAAATTTCAATTTTAGTGATTCATTTTACTAACTGTGCATTTAATTTTAGCGAAGTGTTATGCTGCTGCACATATTCATTTTACATGAATGTGCTTGCTACTTAATTTCATAAGTAGGAGAATCTTATTCCAAAATTGCAGTTAGTGCTTTTTGATAATATTACCTGTGAATAAAAAAAAAAAACATCATTCAGTGCTATGAATCAACCCGTTGCTAAGAACAATGAATAAGCTTTACTTCTTTATATGTTAGTAATAAAAAATAAAATTAATAGGCATATAGATTTAATAAAATGCCCAGTATAAATGCCCATTATAAATTATGCTTTCCTAACGGTTTAGCAATTACTAGTATCACATTGTTAAATTCAATACGGAATAACACTATTAATAACACAAGAGGTGTTTCATGCAAGAGTGACATAACCTTTGGAATGTACTATGCACACTTGCACATAAATGTCCAATGCAGGTAACCAAACTTCCAGGCATTAGCTGTCAACCTCGGCACCAATGCTTCTTGCAGATATTGAAACTGCATGTGTTCACGCAAGTGTTTAAAACAAAATACCTTACTATTTATTGTGACCATTAAGATCATGTTAGGTCCCTACCATTCAGCAAATAAACTGAATAGGCAACTCCCTTCTGCTAGGCATGCATTCACAATAAGCAGATATAGACTTGGCTTGTTCTGTTTCATTTTAAGTGTATTTATGTATTCCTGACTTATAAGAACATTTTTAATTTTTTTTTCTTTTTTTTATGTTTGTCATATTTTTACTTTCTAATGGATGTAATACTGCACCAAGTGTCAGAAGTTAGAAAATAATTTTGTGCGACGTTTAAATGAAGAATCTGATTCCAAGTGAGGTCATTATCTTATCATGGCCAGATATTCAGACATTTAAACACACCATATAAAATCTTTTTAATTACATGGAAACTTATGATTTGAGGTAATGTTTTAATACAGGGCAATCAGGCATAGCCTCACTTTTTCACGTAACTTTCTGGTGTCTGGTGCACTGTGACGAAACATCTGACTTCAATACATGACTAAAGTTACTCAAATGGTTTTTATAGAGCATTAGAATACTTCATTGATCTGTCAGTAGAAGCTGAGTACCCAATCAACAGGTTGTGCCACATACACATTCTCACCTTTAAACGCAGTTATCTAGATAACGGTGCATTTAATTAAAATAAGTTATTTTTGTTTGTTTACATTCACACTTTCACCTCTTTCAGTCTGATGGATTATTTCACTTCCACCCTGTACAAAAAATGTAGATCTTGTTAAAACACACAAATTGTGTCCAAATGCATTTTTGGTGGAGTGAACTATTTCAGGGATGTTCCTTGTTATTTGTGTGAGTTTAGCAATACTTATACTTTTCTCAAATGGAAGGTCGTTATTCACTTTATCTCCTGCTGGTGGAAAGAGAACAAAATTTTAAAGCTTTAAAAGATTTGACTATTGCTCAAAGCCTTCTTTATTCCCATATTCAACTTGTATCTACAAGGAAATTCTCAATAAGATAATTTCTGCAAATGTTTATCTGAAGAATAGATGAAGGAAATAGAGGAATAAGAGTTAGTAAGAATATTTAGTACAAGAGTAGAGAAAGTCATGTGGGTGCAGCACATCAGATTTTGTAAAACAACATTTCATATATGTATTTTGCATAAATTGATACAAACTGAGATGGTAGTGATGCTTTTTTGAGGGGTGGGGGGGGGCGGTAGGGGGGGTATATTAACGTGCTCTGATATAGTGTCATATTGGACAATGAGTGAAATTTGTGAAATGGTGCTCAAATGAGCCTTAGGTCCATAGTTACCCGACATTCAGCTTCTTAGGTAAGGGTGAACCTTAGAAAACCTGCTTATCTGAATATTGTTATTTTTTATGCCAACCAACTTGTTGGTGTTTTTAAACACACAAGCTGTGTGGGCAGTGTTTGACAGGTAGAATTGGAACTGAAAAATTCAATGCCACAGCCAGGATTTGAACTACAGATCTTCTGCTTCAGGCGTGGCTGCTCTAACCACTAAGCTACCATTGCCAACTTTTCAGCATGACATCAGTCGATTAGTAACATTAAACAACACTCACTTTTAAATTTTCCCGGTACATGTTTCGGAGGCTATCTTTCCTCCATTATCAACTGGACATCGACTGAACTTAAGAGGTTGGTTCCCAGGGCTGGTATCTCCTGTAGACTGCTCTGGTGGTGGTTTTAAGAACTTGTATAATGGATCGCCTAGCAGTATATCAAAATTGAAAACTTGGTCTTTGTTTTTTCCAGCTTGAAGATCTGTTCCCATGTTGACAATTCTTGGTTTCCTGATATGTGTTTTAATAATTTTGGATATTTGTATATTTGGTAGAATGCAAATAGAATGAAATAACTGCAACAAGGTGTATATAGGAAAAACTAAGAGGAATTTGCGAACGAGAAAAAAAGAATATTTCAGATGTATAAAACACAAACATTTAGAAAAATCAGCTGTTGCCACCCATTTTTGGAAAGAAAATCACATCTGGATCCAGTCTACAGGAGATTATTTTATCGACATGTTATATCCAACTCTCTGTTGCACATGTATTACTAGGTTGTCCACAACACGCTCGTGAGCGCCAGTCTATTGGTCTGGGGTCTACAGTAGCCTCTATTGTGGGCGACAGACCCAGTGTCTGTAGCCAAGACTGCGGTTCGTCACCAATATTGGCTTCGAAAAACACGTCTGACATGTGTAATATTCATAGGCTGCTTTTAGCTTTTTAAGATATCAGTATTTTAACATATTAATTTTTTTTTAAAGTCAGACTTGTTTTTTGTTTTAGTTTTTGGTGGTTTTTAGAATTTTGAGGTGGTTCTTTTAAGCTTTTTATCCTTTACGTTTTACTATTTTACTTGTTTAGCATTTTAACCTTCTCTTTTAACTGTCATTTTAACTGTGTGAGTGTGTTAGATTTTGTTTGACTATGGGCCCAAATGACCATGTCAACTGGCCTGAAACCCCACACACTCATTTTGTGTCAAAACACCCTAGAAGCACGTTTAAATACCATTTAGATGTCCACTCATGCCACACAGACCTCTACTGCCATGCCTCTCACTAAAATACGTTCTCTGAAGATCTAATTCAAACATTGAAATTTGTGGGACTTGCTATTTTGGGTACCAAAAACAGTATTTGTGGGTGCTGAGTCCCTGACTGTAGGTGTTTATTATGCGCTTTTAACTTCTAATGAAGGAAATAGTGCTAGACTTAAAGGTTTTGGAGAAGTTGGTTGTAGACCCAGCTGAGAACATGAATATCCCTTGTGAACTAGACCAGTGGTGTCAATCGTGGCCCCGAGTGGCAATGCCACGGAGAGAGCAAGTCGCCGTGCCCTGGGCATAGAGGGCAAGTCCGTTAGAAACCAGTTGAGTGCAGTTTTCCGTGTGATGCAGGCAGAGCAATGGCTGCGTCCGAGAGCACAGACATGAGTCATTTGGATTCGCATGTTTCGAATGGGAAAACAATTCCTCTGCAAAGTTGTGGTTGTAGTATTCAGTACCTAATATGCTACCAGTATCTTTCATTAAAAAATACAACATACAGAGGTCTTATGAACATAGATAAAGTAAGTGATACAGCAGTTCATCTGGAGCTGTTACAAGTACAGTGTGAGTGTCGCTTTCAAGAGAAATTTGACAATTCATGCTCAGACGCACTGATCGAATTCTACCGGAAACTTCACAATAGGCGTTTCCCAAATTTGATTCCCAACGCAGCAAAAAGTATGGCAATGTCTGGCAGTACCTACCTTTGTGAACAGGGTTTCTCTATAATGCAGCTCCTGAAAACTCGCCACAGAAACAGACTCTCGGATAGCAATTTGGCATTCAGTCTTAGAATCTGTCGTTGTATGTCAAATTTTGAAAAGTGTGTGAATTGAAAAATATGCCAAATGACTGATCCTACAAATGTGTAACATGTATTTTACTTAGGTTTTCAGTAAGATTGTCCTAAATTCATTATGCAAACGCTTAACACTAAAATATGTATCTTTAAGGAAAGTAGTTCTCAAACAACTTGCATGTAGTCCTTTCCTTTAATTTTGGAGAAAATCGCCAACCCCTGTTACTAATAATGTTTCGGTTTATTTCACTTATTTGGAAATAATACAAGTAAATATTCTGTTGTTATGTTTAGTCAAAGTAGCTAAGAATATTCATTTAAGGTATAACAGGATTTGAAAGCTGCTATTTACGTTTTATATAAATATAGATTATATATAATACTAGTTCGTATTAAAAGCACTATTATTAATGCTGTGTAATTATTCTCTTATTTATTTATTCATTCATTCCAAATAGATTGACATTTTTATATCTGTGATTGGAAAGTAATAAAAACATCTATCTTTAAGAGGCATGTAAGTGCGTAAGTGGTGTACTTTCCAGTTTGAGAATGCTAACCCAAGGGCTAGGGTAGGTTTAATAGTACCTATAATTCAGCCTAATCATCAGAAGGTTGCAACTATTTTAATCAACTATAATAACTACATCAAGTAGTTTTCTATTTACGCGTGAGATGTACTGTTCCGCTTCTCAGATCCAACTTGTACCTGTGCTATGTATCCTTGTAGGCAATTCTGAAGGCAAAAATTCATAAGGTGTACGTACTCCAAGAAAGGTTTTATTCGCGGACGCAACCAACTTGCAAGTAAACAGGTGTCAATTGATAAAGCTTCTAGTGTTGATATGTATTACGTCATGTTTTGCCCGTCATATGTAGCTGTTGCACAGTTTAGCCCCGGGGGGTCTGTGACCTTGACACCACTGAACTAGACAACATTTACATGAAAAAGGCAGATCTTGACCTTAAAATCAGTAGTAAAGAGATCATAAGAAGCATTAGAAGAACTATAGAAGATAACCTTGATGATCTAGAACATGGACTTGGAGCACGTTACAGGTATGTTAAACTTTAAATAGTTTTCTCAAAATATTTTTCAACACAAATGTTCCTTTTTCTCTGATACTACTGCATGTAGCCACTTGAAATTTTCAACATTAATTTAGACGGTTAAGCTACACAAAAGTTGGATTTTACAAGCTTCTATTTTTAAAACCTATGATATAGAAGAAATTCCGTGAGAAAAAAGATTGTTAAAATGGAATGTGGGAATTTTTTTTTTTAAACTAAGATTTTTAAACCATACCCTGAAAAATCCAACAGCAGGAAACTACCTATACTCCATCCAGCCTTAGATTCGCACCTTGTATCCCTCCGCCTGATGTTCATATCAGCTGTGACTAACAGAAATGCCACGTAGACTCATGCTTTGTGTTTATGGTGGAACAAAACGATATTTACTCGGGAGTTTTAGGAATAGCGCTGCTATCGTGTTATATTCAAGTAGTCTTTACCAGGGTTATTATACATCTTGAAAAGTTAGAGATAATCGTGAATATTTAAGGTACTATATTTTGTGGTGTGCTTTGGTTTCGGGGTGTGTGGTTAGTTGTTGACGGCTTGTGTTTACATTAAGTGCAGATCTAAGGGTGGAGCAACTATAGATCTATTAATGTGCAAATTTTTATTGTTCTAGCTCAAATACTTTCAGAGAAAAAGGAACATGAAATTTGCAAATTTAACATGGTGGAGATAGGGAAATCAGATACTTACGTACTCCCCATAAGATGTCCTCTAGCCGCATTATGAGTGCTGTGTAGAGTAAGACTAATGGTGGGGCTGCCACCTCAGCTTTGGTCAAGCAGGGTTTTTCTTAGATGGTTGTCGTCTCCTCAACTAATGAGAGCCCTCCTTCCAATTTCTTTTCAGAGTTCTCTCTCCTAGATGGGTTGTAAAAGAATAATTACCATTAAGGGTTTAATTTACAGACAAAAATGACTCGTCATTTGTACCCTGGGAGAACTAACTTGGCACTTGACAGCCATGTCACTCATGTTGCTCATAAGAGGCAGGTAAGGAGGCTCGGCTTATCACATCTAATCATGTTACAAATACACCATGTGACTATCATGTGACACAGAGATGTGTACTCATCCATGTTGCAATATGTGCATGTATTCGTGGCTTCTGTCATCCACATGTTTTGCTGCTTGCAATAATATAGTTTGATTGTTTAAGTGCAGTGTGAAAGAAGGTGACTTATGGAAAAATTACATACAGCAGTGTATCTGGAGGGATTGTAGTTTTATTATTTCATATATTTTATATAGTTTACTGCTGCATATTTCAGTGTTTTGTTGCATTCATAACAGATTTTAGTGGTCTTGATTACACGGTATTTTATTTGAAAATGGCTTACTCCTGGTAAAGCCAAAAAGCATGTATTGGGTACAGGAATAACCCTAAAAAGCTGGGCCCGGGAGGTGGTATGTGCTGTAAGAGAATACTTTGAAAAAGAAAAGGAAAATGGTGGATCCCTTATTATGGTAGAACCACTGGCCATGGACAGCGAGTGAAAAAATGGCAACTATGGGACAGAGCGACCTGCAGGCAGCTGTAACGTGAAGTGCCAAGTTAGTTCTCCCAGAGTATAGTGGTAACATGTTATGTTCTAAGGTGTATGTATTGTAATGTGAGTTGTCTGGATAAGGTTTTTCACAGCTTTCCCATGTCCTTAAAAACAAAATGGACTTCATGCTCATTTATTATTTGTTTCATAAATTTCATGTACCATTCATGCAAACCATATTTGCTACAACTGAGCTATTGTGACAAACTGCCAGAGTGGCATTGGGTTCTCAAGCCAGTTCGTGTTTCTCCTGGTAAGCCACGGGGGCGGTCTCACATCGGAGACAAATTGCCCCGATGGTGACTTGCTATTGTAAGTGCTTTGTGTCCCGGGATTAAGGGACCTTCAGATGGTGATTGTTGTTTATTTATGCCAACAAACTTACTGTTGGTGTTTTTGAACACACAGGCCGTGTGTGGGCAGGGTTTGAGAGGTGGAACTGGAACTTAAGAATTCGATGCCACAGATGTGTGGTGCAAATCCCAGCAATGGCATTGAATAGATTTCACCTCTTAATCCATCACATATTACCATTATTTTTGTTAAATTAAATTCTCGTTTAATAAATTCTCAAGTTGGATTACAGCTTGAAATACGTCAGCTGTGGAAAATGTTGCAATATTACTAAGATGAGTGAAGCTTTTAGTTTCTAATTTGTTCTTATTTTAGTCTCATTTATGGCATAAGACGTTTATGAACACGAGATTACTTGATCTTCTTATACCTTCGATTTGTATGCCTGCATTTTTTCAAATAGGGGTCTTCGTCTAGGGGATATGTGAATGGCAACCACAAGGTACCCAAGCTGAGCAGAACATTACTTCCACTTACTGGTGTTTTGCTCCTCACTGTAACTTTTCTATCTGACCTTACCTTGGTCATCTCTTGTTCTCTTCCGACCCCGATGCTATTAGGGTTCCCGAGGGCTAGGGAGTCTTTATTTTTCCAACCTCTCCATTTCTCTAATTTCTCTATAAAATCTTAACCCCAACATGCTGACCTGTCATGGCATGTAATACGTCCTCCGATTGGTAATCAGAGGATATGGTCGGTGAATTTATTTTGATAATTCTCCCGGTCAGGTCAGTGAGACCCGTAAACCAACGACAGGTGTGGTCCTCCAGACATTCTGGGGGTTGTGAGAGAGCGATGTGACCGCCAAAACATAAAAATATCATACTCTCTAAAAAGCGGTTATTATTACTGCTATTGCTCTCTTCAATATCGTCAGTGAAAAATATTGGAGAGCAAGAGGATTAATGACTTCATTGTCAGAAATCCAGCATTAGCTAACAACATATTTGAAGGTGGTCTCGATCCATTTCCTCTTGCAGATCACATAGAGGACAGAGTGGTGAAGAATATATCCCAATTCTGTTTAAATGTTTTGCCAATCATGTCCCGTAACCAACCTGAAGCCTGCAACTGCTGTTTTTCGAGGATACTCAAGAATTACTGTTTGAATGTTTGGTAGTTCCCATCTTTTATTCTTTGATTTTTCATAGTAATATTTTGCAATAATTTTTTTGAATTCAGAGTTGATTAATCTTTTAGTTGCATAAAATGGTAGATTAACTATAGATTTCTGCACTTTGCCTGTACCCTTTTTTGCAAGAAAATTAGCTTTCTCATTACCACTCAGTCCACAGTGAGCTGGTATCCATTGGAAGACTAGGTGTTTTTGAAGTGCTGTTAGATGGGTAAGGATTTTCCAACATTCTATAATTGTTTGGTTTTTTGGTGACAACTTGGAAGTAATTGCTATAATTGCTGCCCTGGAATCTGAGAGACTGCTTGCTGAAAATGTGAAATCCTGTACAAAAGATTTTGTAGGGTCATTTGAATTGCTTCAATTTCTCCATCAAAGTTAGTAGTTCCATAACTTAAAAGATTTGTAATAGGAAAAGAGATGACATGTGACTCCAGCACCTGCTCCATCTTGGTTTGATATCAATGATCCATCAGTATAAACATTGAGCCATTCATGTTCTGGAAATCTAGTATGGATTGTCTCTAATGCCAATAATTTTAGAACACTAGTTGGAGTATCACTTTTCTTAACTTCTTCTGTCAGGTGTAAATAATATGTGATGTCTAATGTATGTGTCGCATTGACATTAGATATGAAGTTTTCCTTTGAATTAGGAAGGTGTACATTCTTCCTGATGTCTTGAATTTTGGAAAGAAAGCTCTCCTGAGTCTTCAGTGTATGTGTAAAATTCCTCTTGCGCCATGTATTGAATGGGAGTCTGATCAACTTTTTGTGTTGAATCCGCCTTTTCTATTTCATATATTGGTTGGTTAGTATTTCCATAGCTGCTATTGGTGTGATTTTGATAGCACCTGTAATTAATCTCAGACTTTGGTTTTGAAAGATTTGAATTTTTTTTGTGTTTGCTGTTACAAGAACTTCGCTGCAGTAAGTAAATAATGACTTTATATATACATTGTATGTTGTGTTAAGAGTTGCTCTGGAACATCCCCACTTCATTTCTGTTAGACGTTTTAACAGTGAAAGGCGCCTCTCTGCTCTTTGTATTACATTTTCTATTTGTTTGGTCCATGTAAGTTTGGTATCAAATGTAACTCCTAAATACTTTGCTTCCTTTGTTTATGGTAATTGTTGACCCTCAAAATTTAGTTTTATTTTTAGTGGTTTTTTTTCTTAGTGAAAAGATTTGGTAGTTTGATTTTGTTGTATTAACAGTCATTAAATTTTCTTTGGTCCACCTTTGTAAGTTGGTTAAGGATTGTTGCATGGTTTTTTCTAGTTCTGTACTTTTGCTTTTTGGTTTTGAAGTCCACATTACTAAGTCATCAGCAAATAGTGCACACTTCACACCTGATTCTTGTATTTGTTGTGGCAGATTGTTAATAAATATATTAAGAAGTGTAGTGCTGAGCACTGCGCCTTGTGGTAAGCCACGGTGTACTTGTTTGTATTTAGATATATTTCTTCCATATCTGGTTGCAATAAAGCGTTGTGTTAGGAAATGACATAGCCATGAAAACATTGGACCTTGTATCCCTATTTTTTTTACTTTCTTTAGTAGTTTTGTTCTGCATATAGAATCATATGCACTTTGGAAATCAATAAAAACTGATAAATTATCTTCTTTTCTATTGAAGGAGTCTTTGATTTCTTGACTGAGAAGTAAGACTTGTTCATTTGTAGAGTGGAACTCTCTGAATCCAGCTTGATATGGGGATAATAAATTTTGTGATTCTAGAAACCAATTTAACCTGTTTGACACCATTCTTTCCATCACTTTTGCTATTATGCTAGTAAGAGCTATTGGTCTATAATTTTGTATTTCTGATGCTGTTTTGTCTTTCTTCAAGAGTGGGACAATTATTGCTTTTCGCCATTCAGCAGGTACAGTGGTTTTCCAGGATAGATTGTAGAGTTTTAGTAGTTGTTGTTTTGCTGTTTTTCCAAGGTTTTTTATGAACTCTGGATGTATGTGATCAGGTCCAGGAGACTTTTTATTTTTTAGATTATTTATTGCAATGTTCAGTTCTTGCATATTAAAATTTTGAAAAGAGAGATTGCACTGAGTGTTAGGATCACATTCTCTTTCTTAGTTTCAAATCTTTTTTAAAATTCTTTGTTTCTTTTTATTATTTCTTGTTACTTTATGTGAATTAGCATAATATTTATTGAATGTTTCGGCTATGACTGCATCATTTACTAACATTTTATTGTTGTGTATGATAGGTGTGCTGTTGTTTTCTTTCCTAACCTTGACATTTTTTATGAACTTATGAGCTTTGTTACCATCTGTCCTATAATCCATTGTTTCTAAGAAATTATTAAAGTGATTCCTTTTAGCAGTATTAATTTCTTTTTTTTAGTGAGGCACATTTCTTTCGCCATATTTGTGTATCCAATATGTTTTTTGTTTGTTCAGCTGTATTTCTAGCTATATCCCTTTGCTTTTTCAGTTCTTCTAACGGGGGGTTCAAAAAGGGTTTGAAATTTTTTATTCTTCCACGAGGAATATGTTTTTTTTTGCGGTTTCTAGGATAACTTTACAGAAATTTTTGTTCATATGATCTGGTTGGTCATGCAGCTGTGAGTTTGTTTGTTCTTTAAATTTATGTTCTAATTCAGTTTTATATTTGTTCCAATCTGCTTTTTTGAAGTTCCAATACAGATTCGTAAGACCTTGACTGTTATTTGTATTCTCTAGTTTTATATCAGCAATTACTGCTCTGTGACCAGAACTTGGATCTTCTATAACTTGTTTTTTAATTTTTGAAACAATATCTGTTGTAGCTAACAAGAGGTCTGGGTTACTGCCTGCTCCAGAGAAATGTATGAAGGTTGTGGGATCTTCTTTACTATAAATCAGTTTAAAAGTTGTGGTATTCAAAAATTCTTCCACTATCTTCCCCGTAGAATCCACTTTTTCATAACCCCATCTTTTGGAATGGGCATTGAAATCTCCAATTATGATTGTTTTATTTAATTGTTCAATAAGTCAGAGATCTGGTTCATTCCTGGGAGGATTGTAAATACTGTATAAATGTAGATGTGTTTTGTTATCCCAAAAATTTAGCTTTATTAATTCACTTTTATCTGTGTTATCCATTTCTTTAATAATTTCAAAGGACGATTTAATATCCTTTTTGACTCCAACTAATATTCCACTACTTGTCTATTTTTGGGTAATAAGTGTAGTAAAACTCCAGTAAAATTGAAGTATTTAAGTTGGTCATTTGTTAGATTTGCTTCTTGTATTACAAAGATATCTATTTTATAGTCAAATACAATTTTATTCAGTTCTACTCTTTTTGTTTGTGTGAGATCACCCGCATTCCATTGTAGAAGTCTGATGTTAGATCTTCTATTAATATAATGTTTTGGTTCTCGAGAAGTAGTCCCCGCCCGGAGATCCAAATGGGGGACTATTTTAACTCCGGAACATTTTACCCCTCGAGTCATATTTCATAATTTGATATTGAAGAGAGCAATAGCAGTAATAGTAACTGTTTTTTAGTGAGCACCATATTTTTATGTTTCTGCAGTCACATCGCTCTCTCATAACCCCCAGAATCTCTGGAGGACCACACCTGTCGTTGGTTTACGGGTCTCACCGACCTGACCGGGAGAATTACCAAAATAAATTCACAGACCATATCATCTGATTACCAATCAGAGGACGTATTACATGCCATGACAGGTCAGCATGTTAGGGGTTAAGATTTTATAGAGAAATTAGAGAAATGGAGAGGTTGGAAAAATAAAGACTCCCTAGCCCTCAGGAACCCTAATAGCTGTATGTATATATATCTTATCTTATCTTCTATTAAGATCTATCAAGAAAGATTTATATTATATATATTAACACTTAAATTTATACACGGTATAATAACCTATATGAGAAGAATAGATGTGAAGTGGTGATCAGGAGAGATGGTGAGCGGGAGAGAGAGCAAGGGAGTGCGTGAATTTACTGTTCATATATATATAGGCTTACAGTATCTGTATCCAAAATCCACTAGGTTTTGTTTAAAAAAAACTGCACCAATGTTCTTGAAAAGTTGAAATTGGATTTTTGGGCAAAAAAAAAAAAATTTTATTTGAGGAAAGGCCTTTGTCGAATTTTACTTAAATTGGTTAAAGTTTGATTAATTATTAGAAATTAAATTTGTGATCCATAACTATTGTTAGATTTTGATTTATTAAGAGAATCATTAAAATTGTTGACTTTATTAAGCCAATGTTTTGAAGTAAAGTATTAATTAATTAGTTAGTCAATATGTTTGAGTTTGATTCTTGCTTAAACAGTTGTTCATTTTAACATTAGTCTATATGTAAATTTTTGTGTAAATTGAAGTTTCTAAAGGAAGTTTTGATACATTTATTACAGTAGATGGTTTTTATGAATGGTTGGATGAGGTAAATTCTGTTTTATGATAATTGATATGGAATTTAGGTCTTAAGTAAAAATACTTACAACGTTATTAAGGGACAAGAAGACCCTATAGAGTTGAATATATGTAGTAATTGAGTTTAAGTTTACTTTTTGGTTTTTATGAAATTAATTTAATTGGACTGATTAGAAGATAAAGTGAGCTATTCTTTATATTTAATAAATTAGTTATATGATCCATATTTGATGATTAAAAGACTAAATTACCTTGGGGATAACAGCATAATTCTTTTTGAGAGTTCATATCAAAAAAAGAGATTGTGACCTCGTTGTTGGATTAAGATTAGTTATGGGTGCAGATGTTCAATAACTAGGTCTGTTCGACCTTGAAAATCTTACATGTTCTGACTTTAAATCTGCGTGAGCCAGGTTGGTTTCTATCTATTTTAAATATGTGCTCCTCTTGTACTAAAATATTTAAATTAATTAATTTTTTTAATTTTAATATTATTAATTAAACTATTTTGGCAGAATTAAGTGCAAGAGATTTAGAATCTGTACTTTGAGACCCAACTTGAAAAATGTGCACCAGTATCACCTGATTGAAGATCATGTGCCACAGTTGTTTGATATGGTTTTAGCTTTATCTATGTGGTAGCTTTTTGCAAAGAGCCATAAGAATTGCTTACCTGTTGTGAAAGATGCCTAAGCAATTTTTGGGGGGAATTCTCCAAATGATGACCAATGCCTAATGTTTCTTCAGTAAGAACCATTTTACATTTTTATAGACGGAACACTTCCTGTGGCCTAAAATTTATTGTAAATAAATTGTAAAGTTCATGGATTGTTGCACTGCCAAGAAGTTTTACACCTGGAAATCTTTCTGCAAAGCATACTTCAACTTGGCAAGCTGTCTGATTCAACACATTTGAGCCATAAAACACTTGTGGCTAAGTACAGGACAAAATAATAAATTGTCAGTAATGGCTGAACTACAGCAACTCAGTACTACAGAGAAAAATTCTGTCAGCAGCGTGACCTTGTTTACAGCAGCAGTACCTTATGTTGTTTTCACATGCCCAGTGGAAAAACACAGCATGGACAGTTTGGAGATTTTTTGCTCCCCCGATACTTGATCTATTACAGGTTTCATGTAGTTTATCATAAAACTTTTTTTTCTGTGTATCCTCTTTTTCCTCAGTTGGTGCAAGTGCTGATTGTTTTCATGACTAATACAATTTGTATCTTGAAATGGTAATAGTTATTTTATGGCAACCAACTTATTGCTGGCATTTTAAACACAAGCCATGTATGGGCAATGTTTGAGAAGTAGAATCAGGACTGAAAAATATAATGCCATAGCTGGGATTTGAACCATGGATTTTCTGCTTCACGCATGGGAATCTCGAATCTGGGATAAGTACCTGAAATTTCCGTGAACAGCCTATGAAGCGTCTTCATTCTGAACAAGCTGGTATAACTGTGTAAGAGATGTATGTTCTGAGACACCATTAATTTGTTTCTCTACTTACTCTAATCTTTTTATTAACGTCCTCCAGCGTAGTGTCGTATAGGATGGTGAATGAATGAAATAGGTGAAATGCTCAAATGAGCCCAATGTCCATAGAGCTTTAAGTTACCCTACATTCGTCTTCTCAGGATAAGGGAAAACCTTGGTAAAAAACCTTATCTAGTTAACTCACCCTAGACGAGATTCAAACTTGCGACCTCTTGGACGTGAAATTTGCTTCTCATAATGTCATGCAAAGATTGGGGAATTTCTTGATTAACATTAAGTAGATAGAAAAATAAGAGATATATAAAGAATCAGAAGAGAGATAAAAATATATGGTAGAGGTAAAAGAAAGTTACATGACTGTAACACAGATTTTTTTATGTTTATGTATGCCCTTGGTGTGTTCAGTTGAATGGTGTTCGTCACACTGATGTCTATTTGTTAAGGAATATACCCAAGGCCATTAATGATGGTATTCCTGTATTTCCTATGTGGGGCACAGGGCATCAATGAACTTCCACCACTGGACTGCTCTGTGCCAGCATCCTGATCTTGGACCAAGTCTTCCCTTCCTTCTCCAACTCTTCTGCTGTTACACTCCACATATTGCTTGGTCTGCCCTGTTTCCTACTACCTTGTGGATTCCATTCCAGAGCTCAATGTCAATGGGTGTTTGATGGGTGTTTCTCCACAGCTCTTCATTGGTGATAACTTGTGGCCACCATACCAAGTTCAGACACATGTTAGTTGTTTGTTTACAACACATTTCTTCATTAGAACTATTTTGTTCCAGGTCGAAATCGTTGGGGTAAAGGAGGAAATGTTGGTGGTGACCGAACATCACGTATAGACCGAGCCCCACGGGGTAGGGCTGGTGATGACAGAGGAGCTCGAGGAGGTGAACGTGGCAGAGGAGGAAATGCAGAACGAGGTGGGAGGAGCAGTGACCGGGGAGGAGACCGCGGAGGAGCACGTGGAAGTGACCGAGGTCCACGTGGAGGTGGAGGTGGAAGCACCAGCCGTGAAAGAGGAACACGAGCTTCTCGCTGGGGAGATAAGAGCCAGGACAGGGCATCGGGTGGCAGCAGCGGTGCTGGAGGTGCTGGTGGTCGTTTCTCAAACAATGATTCACAAAATTCAAATTTTCAGCCAATGGCTAACACTGGTGGTGGCAGGGGTGGACGAGGGGGCCAAGCAGGAGGTATGGGACAAGGAAACCGGGGTGGTCAGGTAGGTGGTCCGGGTCCAAACACAAGGGGGGCAGGAGGGTTAGGCAATGCCAACAGAGGACAAGGTGGGGGTATGGGCCAAGGAAATAGGGGAGGAATGGGACAGGGCAACAGAGGAGGCCAAGGAGACATGAACCAGGGCAACAGGGGGCAAGGTGGGGGTGGTGTAGGAATGGGACAAAATAACAGAAATCAAAGTTTTGGACATTCACAGATGGGTGCAAGGAGCGGTGGGGGAGGCAGTGGTGGCCGAGGCAGCTTAGGTCAGAATAACCCCCCACCATTGCTGAGTCTGCCACAGCAACCACCTCCTCCACCACCACAGTCTGGAGGCATGGGAAATGTGAATCACTATCAACAAATGCAGAACAGTAATAAAAATACAAGTTCTGCCTCATATTATCAAAATAATCCTCCTCCCAATATAGCCAATAACTCATATGGGGGTTACCAGTTCCAGCAGATGAACGGTTACACATACAACCAGCCACCACCACCTCTTCCAAAAAATTAGGCCTTCAATTTGTTAATGTATGTGTTCATTGTTACAATTTGTGTCACTTAGTTTGCGGTAATCATTACCGAAAACTTTGGGCAGTTTATCTCAATCACTAAAGTCATGCAGGACTTCAATTTATATTTATTTGTGGAAAGAAAGAAAAACAAAACTTCTATGTAGATTAGGGCACATTCCATTCCTTAGTACAATGTTTTGTTGTTTAAAAGGAAAAAAATGCTATCAAAAGATTTTTAATTTTCGGTTTTTATGTTGACAACAAAAAGAGCAATTAGACAACATGAGCTGCTACTGGTGGAGAAAATTGTACTTTTGCAATCAGTTTACTTCTGATAAACTGGTCATTGAAAAGAGCAATTAAGCAACACAACCTACTACTTGTGGAGAAATTGTACTTGTGCAGGCAGTTGACTTCTGATAAACTCGTCATTGACTACTACTCGTCATTGACTACTATTCACATTGTCATTTGGACAGTTCATAATTACAGGACACCAAGAAGGGCACATCATTTCTGGTTATGCATAATCACTTAAGTTGGTCATGCATGTGTAGAACTGATTTCATTTCTCTGTTCAGGCAAAAGGGAAAGCACAAAACATCGTACAGTGGGTAGTAGATGCAAGTTGATGCAGGCCGTGCACAAGGGTACTCTTAACTCTTGTGAAGTTATTGATGTGCATTTTTCATGAATGGAATTAATAGAACTACATTTATATAAGAACGGAAAATTCCCCACTCATTTGATCAATCATGCCCTTGCAATTATGGATGTCACAGACTTACTATTCCATGTTTTTGAGTCATTGTATGGTGTAATTATGTTTATGCATGTGTACCTGTGAACCTAAGAGTTTGGGTGCTCTGTGGTCTTAATATTTCACTGTGGTGAAATTTTAAGAACTATAGCAACCAAGAACAAAGTTTTATGTTTTATGACTTTCTTTGAACTTTGGACAACTTTTCATTTTTAATGCAAATAGGTGTTACTTGAAATGCAAAAATAATTTAGTCATAACACAAGATAAGTGAATTTGTTATATATGCAAAAATAAATTTCTGTACACTTTTAAAGAGACAGAATGCAACGAAATTAGCGTGAGTTGACTTTGTCAACTAAACAAAGGCATAATTGTGTCTTCATAGCAGTTTCATTAGTAATTGAACATGAAATGTAACTATTCATAGTCTTCACTTAATGCAGTTTGTAGCAATTGGAATTGCATGTCTGTATTAGATGTGTTCTGTCTTGCCCAGCATGTTAATTTTGCCCTATATTTGATTTGTTATACTTAGGGACACTCAAATTTCTTGGATACACTTTATAGAATGAGTGAGAGAGATAAACTCATTTGCTCTGTAAATTGTCTGGAACCAAAAAGGTGGGTGGAATATGCAGGTATTGCTGCATACTGTGCCTCTTCTTTTTCATGCCTGTTGGGAAATATCACACTTAACCTGCTTTTTGATGCCAACTTAAAGTTTAGCATGCAGCTTGCTTATTCCAGATATCTGTACATTTTATCTTCCTTTCATAGAAGTTTGAAAACAGTGTTGTTGTAATTAATATAATTTAAAAGGTGAGTTAATTAATAACACTGAACAACACTTACAACATATTTTTCCGGGACGCGTTTCGAAGGTTAACTTTCCTCCATTATCAACCGGACAATAACTGGGTTTCCCTGGTGTTTCATGGTGCAGATGGTGATGCTTCTTCTGGTGTTTCTTCTGGTGGCGGTTCAATGAACTTACTGAAAATGTCTCTCTGAGGAATGTCGAAATTAAATACTCGGTTTTTATTTTTTAAAATAAAGATTTGTTCCCATGTGGACAGTTCTTGTTTTCTGGTTGTGTTTGAGAAGTTTCGGTTCTAGCTTTATGTCATGATTTTTTGTCCAAAAGTGAAATGCAACCACTGATTTTTCTACATTAAGAGTAAACAATTAGAAAAATCAGCGGTTGCATTTCACTTTTGGACAAAAAATCATGACATAAAGCTAGAACCGAAACTTCTCAAACACATAACCAGAAAACAAGAACTGTCCACATGGGAACAAATCTTTATTTTAAAAAATAAAAACCGAGTATTTAATTTCGACATTCCTCAGAGAGACATTTTCAGTAAGTTCATTGAACCGCCACCAGAAGAAGCATCACCATCTGCACCATGAAACACCATGGAAACCCAGTTATTATCCGGTTGATAATGGAGGAAAGTTAACCTTCGAAACACGTCCCGGAAAAATATGTTGTAAGTGTTGTTCAGTGTTATTAATTAACTCACCTTTTAAATTAAATCTGTACATTTGTTCATTCTGTCTTGAAAGAAACAGTTTTAGGGCTGGTACAGTAGCATCCTGATAACTCGACCTGATGTGCTGAGAGGATGTCAAGTTACTGAAATGTCAAGTTCTACGGAGCAAGGGATCCATTATTCACAACTCATAACATAATATTACAAATTACAGCTTGTCTCAAACGTCGTGACATTCCATATACACAAGTGAGGAGAAATGCGGAGAAGTGGTGGGGAGCAAGAGACTATAATCGCTCCACTCTGAGATCCGCACTTGATGTAAACACAAGCCATCAACAATTAACCCGCTATACGCCGAAGACAAAGCACACCACAAAATATAGTACCTTACATATTGGCGATTATCTGTGAGTTTTCAAGATGTATGATAACCCTGGTAAAGACTAGGTACTTGAATGTAACGCTATTCATGAAACTGCCGAGTATATATCATTCTGTTGCATCATGAACACAAGGCATGGGTCCATGTAGTGTTTGTATTAGTCGCAGCTAACGAACAACCGATTATCGTGGAGGGATACAAGGTATGGATCTAAGGTTGGATGGAGTAGAGAAGGTTATCAGAACACATAACACATGAGCTTATCACTCCCACTCCTCTTTTATGCAAGTGAACTGCTCAGTGCTATTACATATCTTTGATTTGGGAGTGAGGGAGTATCAGGATATTTTAGACAAGCTGTACATAAATGCACAATATAGGAAACAGAGGAGTATAATACATCTTAAAGTTTATTACTTGTTAATATGTTCCCGTTTGCCTGGTCTCTTTAACACATCTAATTTAATTTCCATTGTTATGTGAACTTGTCATCTTTTCTTCTTGTTCAATATTTTCACTGCCACAAATACAACTCATCACAACACTAACAGTAAGCCTGAAATCTGAGAAACTTGACTGTAACCAGAAATATGTAACTGAAAGTTTGGCTTACCACCAATAAGTACTAGGTAAAGCAATGAACCTTCCAAACAAGTGTGTGCTGTGTATCCACATAATTAGCGATAAGCTTTTGATTTCATGACAATGCTCTGCCAGCTGCTTATGTTGTGATATTGAAGGTCAGTACATGGTCAGCTCTTTTGTTACTGTGAGGGAGAATGCAATAGGATGTATAAATGCACTAATTAAATAAAATTTACCTGTACTGTGTATGTGCTGTGTATCCACATTATTAGCTGTAAGCTTTTGATTTAGTGATAGTGGTCTGCCGGCTGCTTATGCTGATTAGATATGTATGTGCGGTCAGCCCTTTTGTTACTGTGTGGGAGAATGCAGTAGACATATTCACTAATTATAATTTGGAGTACTGAGCAAGCAGCCAGAAAGTGCAGATGTGTGTCAAGAATGCTCCCGTGAATAAGAGGAAAAGGGACACAGGACATGGCTGGCAAAGATACTACAGACGAAGTGATAGCAGAGCTGGGAAAAATAGGAAAAATACTAGCAATGGATGAGAAGGCAGAGGGAAATAAGAGAACTAGTCGATAAAGAACAATAAAAGAATTACAAAAACTTTAACCCTCCGTTGGTTGCTAAGGGCCTGAGAGGCCCCTACATTTATTCAAACATAGTTCTCAAACAAATGCATCTATGCAATCAGCTGACTAGGACATCTAATATTACACCTTACTCAATTGTTGCAGCAATTATCTTATCTGTTTATTCCTTTAGGTCCAAGAATGACTAATAGGCACTTAGGTGATGCACGGGTCAACCAGACCCTGCACTCCTACTCTTATTACATGCTGATGTTTATTTTTGCTTGTTGTGCAATATTGCTTTGTCATTGCAAGTAGTATGCTACTACGTCTCGCGAGCAGGAGTAAAAGATATTATCTACAAAATCCCAAGAATTTGGAAGAAGTGCATCATTACCTGGTATAGGTTGCACGTTAGTTCTTGACAAATGACCTGCAGCAGAAATCCAGTGAGCTGGCCTACCCTTAATAAAACAGGTCAGCAAATGTTTATGCTACGATAACAGACACCTTTGATTTCCTCTGTTGCGTTTGTGTATACAGTCGACTGCAAAAGTTTTGTGTGGTACGGATGTATGCGTGCAACGAAATAACAGCAATTCAGGCGAGGGAGAAATGTCGGGAATAGAAGAAATGCAAGAAAGTTAAGTGGAAACAGTTATAGAGGTATAGTGTGTAATACGTGTGGCTGATATTACTGGAAGTGTGATAAATTGATTTGTAGTGTTGTACTACTTCAGCTCAGAAGCATGTGCATAAAAGCATGTCATCTCACTGCAGACTGTACCTCCTCTCCTCTCTCTGTCTCTCTCTATGCCAGCGTTCCCGCAAAAGGTGAGTAGTGACTCGCATCCAACCTTTCATATCAAATTTTCATTCATCAAGAACTAACGTGCAACTGATAATGATGCCTTATCCATGTATGACAAATTTTTTGAATCAGATAATTCCATTTCTGAAGATAAAGAAAATGAGATCATTTTTAGTTTTCTATGTAGTGTAGTACAAATTATAGTGTATACAATATTCATTATACATTTTATCAGTCTTTGATCTATCTAGTAAGAATGCTAATAAAAACCATTTATATGTAAGCTAAATGAAGCTAAACAATATGAATATATATAACAAGCATATAAACATAGAAATATAGCAAGTGCTTACTAGGCCGCACATGACTACAGTGTTCTACCAGGGCACATACCTAATGGAGGGTTAAAGAAAGTTGGAAAAATGGAAGGACAGAAGCAGGAAATATAACTTGGTGTTCATAGGAATAGGACAGGATAGGATTCGATCCAAGGCATGAGGTAAAGGAAGTTCTGGAGAAGCTACAGATGACCATAAGTAACAAAAAAAATAAAGAAGCATTTAGGTTTAAAAGAAGAAACGTTCTAGCAAAATTTACCAGTACATATGACTTAAAACATACTGAAATAGGCAAAAAAACAAATAAAATTACATTAAAAGAGCAGAAAAGACAAGCAAAAAGTGAGGGGAAACGGGCATACGTCCAAGGTTTAAAATGGACAAATTGCAGAGGAAAAGAATAAACTAACAGACACAGTAGTGGAAATTCAGGAAGTGACGAGTCAGGAAACACGGAAAATTAATAAGTCAACTGTATCATATTTCAAAGAATCGCTGGGGTGGGAAAAGCACATTATGTCAAGGACAGAGGCAAGAGAGAACAAAGAGGACAAGGGGTAGGAAAGAAGGTATAGGCTGCTCATTCTTGACGAATCACCTTCAGTGAAAATCCAGTGAGCTTGCCTACCCTTAATACACATATTAGCAAGTAGTTTGTTACAATAACAAAGAGCTCTGCTTCCCTGTGTTACATTTCAGAGAGAATAGAGTACAGATGAGTAACTGCAAAGTTTGTGGGTACAGATACACAACATTGCCAATGTTTTAGCAAGAGATAATGAAAATTACAGCAATTGAGACAAAAAAGACAGTAATGATCGGAATAGAAGAAATACCGGCAAATTAAGTTTAAACAGTTACAAGATTAATAGAATAATGCATAGGGCTGACCTCACTGGAAGTGTGATATGCTTTATAGTTACTGCACTTCTTCAGCACAGAAACTTGGCAACATGAATATTAAAAATAGAAGCACTATTGACAGTGAGGTATTCTTCATGTTTGAGGTTATTTTGAGTCACTTATTTACACTCACCTTCACTACATACACAACCTGTGATTGTCGTTTCTTCATCTGTGTGCCAGTGCTCCAGTAAAAGTGACTCGCATCTAACCTCTCATTTAAAAATTACAGCAATTTGACAGAGAAAGAAGATGGTGGTTGGAAAATGAAATAGTAGATGACCTGGAAACAGTGAGTGGCAAAGATGTTAGTGCAAATTACTCAAATAACCAAGGGGTAATTTCAAAGTTAAGTGGAAATAAACCGAGTAAACAAGATGTGGGTTATGACTAGGGCCCGGATTTTTAGGTTCTTAAATTTGACTTTTTTAGTTATTTTTGTATCTTAAAAAAGTTTTTTTTTAGTTCTTTAACCTCCTGAAATAGTTTTTATATTATTATTGTTTATTAATTTTATTATTAATTGTCCTCTTTTTTTATAGCAATGTTGCTGATATGTCCAGTAGATCCTTTGTGCTGCTCAAAATGCGATTTTTGGGCAGAGGGCACCTGGAAAATACGTAAATGAAATAATAGTTTATACGCTGTATGAATTATAACAGGTGTTTAATCCTTACCTGCATTCCAGCATTCGAGAACAGGTCGTACAGGTTCTGCTGTATGGTATGTTTATCTGCACAGCACCTAGCCGCTTAATGCGATTTTATCTGTGCAGTATAGAAGATGTTAATATTTGTTCAAGCTTTTGTGTCTGTGGGGATGGTTTATTTCGCTTTTGGCAGATTTGGCAAAATATTACTTTGCCACCTGTGGTGGAGTTCGGATCGTTACCTATCTACAGACGAATCAACCACCTTCGAGATGAGCTGACTAGGCATGCCACTGGCTCCTTAAACTACCTGCCTAATCTAAGGAAAATTTACTTCTAACGATGTAGTAATTGTATGCATTAACAATATACGACAGTCAACTGAACACAACGGATACTGTTTTTTAAACTGATTGGTTTGAGTTTATGGCGGGTTCTTCTAATGACCCCTTTCCCCTCGACAACAATCCCCGCATTCCTTGCTTGCAACAATATAGAGCTTGGCCCCACACAGCTAAATACAAGTCAGTTGCCTCTTGCATTGTTGTCATTACTCCTCTAAGCATACATAAGTGAAAAGACGTAGCAAAGATGTAACAGTCAAAGTTCATTCATAATTTCATAAACATTTCATTTTCCCATTTTAAAATAAATAGGAGATTTAGCCTCTTAGGTTTTAAAGTCTCATTTAGCCATTTTTAGGTTTTATAAGATTCAAGCATTTGGCTTCGATGATCATGAAACAGATAATTAAATTAAACCACTGCAGTTAACTATCAAGGAATAAAATTGTTAAAAAACTAAGAATCCGGGCCCTAGTTATTACCTGTTGGAATAGAAAGATAGAGAAACAGACATTACATATGTGGGTAGAAGGAATGGAAGAAGGACAAACAGAAAAGACCAGCATGTATTTGGGAAGAACTTCATGAAAGTGGGTATCAGATAATGAAAACGTGATAATGTATAGGAAACTGAAAAAAGGGAGGAAAATGGTGCCCCGAGCCTTGTGGCAAGGAAGAACAAGTTGGTAGGAGGGATGGAAATAGAAAATTTAGGGATAAAGTCAACTAGGTATTATAAAAAAAATTGAAAGTTAAGTGAGGCAAGGAAGTGGAAATGACAAGAGATAAGAAAGTGAACCAGTGAGGTGGAGGAAATTTTTAGCAAATGATAATGAAATATAAGAAAAATAATTGGGGAAAATAAATTGTAGAATGGAATGGATAATTAAAATAATAATGAACTTAAGGAAATGGAAAGTGTAAGAGAATTTGCTGAAAATAATTGGATCAAAAGACGGAAGTTAGAAGAAAAGAAATTTGAACAAGGTTAATTAACAGTAGTTGAAGAATAACCACATGTCAATAAATTATAGTTAGGGAATCTCAGAGGGATGTCCAATGATAGAGGCCAGGGCCCAGGTTCATGGGCAGCCAAGATGCAGATGTTTCAGTATTCAATAAATTTAGTTCAATTGAAATTTACCTGTACTGTTTGTGCTGTGTATCCACATTATAGGGGAAACAGCTTATCGGCAGGTCCCAGGAATTCAATATGGCTGACATTACACTAAACTGTGTACGAAATTACACCAAAAAACAGTACTGCCAATGTACATAGTAAAAGCATTATTTCCAACCTCAAGTACTACTTGGCAAAGTGATGAGGCATATTCACCTTGGCTGTCAAGCACTACAATCGCTTATCTTCTTTATTACAACAACAAGATACTGGTAATTGGCGTATAGTCAATGATAATACACAAATGTGTTCTTGCACTTGCCCAGATGTTGTCCTGAAGATATTGGATCTGAACAGAGTCAGAACATTGTCTCGCCATGTTTGTGCGATAAACTCATGTAAACAATTGGGCAGTTTCACATTCTTTCCGATAAACCTCATGGCTTTACCAAGTAGTATCACAGGGTTAAGGTAACATGCTTTCAAATGATAATAATGCTTGAACATTGTTACCACACAACACATGATGAACCTACTCATCTTGGGCAAATCTTGTTCTGCAATAATACTTTCGGATAAAATCACTTCTGAACGCTAAATATTGTAATATATATTTAATGCACTACTATGTTGCAAATGCAAAAATAGCAGTAACTATAGCTGCATATGCTCTAAAACAATTCGAGACAATATCACGCAAACACGAACAATACAATGGCGTCCACAGCGTCTAAACAGAATCTTCTTTTAAAATCTATCGGTTGGCTTCTCTGCAACGGGTTCAAAAACAAAGGCTTCTATGGCAACATAAACGGATGCACTAACACCAACTGTGGCCATACTTTACCATGGTTATATTTTACGAACAGTTGACGGTACTAATACAACCTAACAGATGGGAATATCACCAAATATAACCAGACTGTGCCATAATAGGGGGAACATGTTGCAGTTTTTTTTTTTTTTTTTTTTTTTGGGGGGGGGGGGGGGGATCCTAATAAGCTGTCTCCTCTATATTAGTGGTAAGCTTTTGATTTTGTGACAATGGTCTGCCAGCTGCTTATGTTCTGATGAGATATCAAAGGTCAATACGTGGTCAGCCCTTTTGTTACTGTGAGGGAGAATGCAGTAGGTTATATACATGCACTAATAAAATAAAATTTACCTGTACTGTTTATGTGCTGCATATCCACACTATTAGCGGTAAGCTTTTGATTTTGTGACAGTAGTCTGCCAGTTGCTTATGCTGATTAGATATCGAAGGTGAATGTGCGGTCAGCCCTTTTGTTACTGTGAGGGAGAATGCAATAGTTTGTATACATATGTACACTAATTAAAATTAAATAAATTAAAATTTACCTGTACTGTATGTCAAATAAAACACTTAATGGCAAGGTGCAAGATGAGCCCATTAAAGAGAGAATGGAGATGGATAGTCCATACACTAAGAAAGCCAACTGTAGCAATAGAAAGAGAAGTACTTGACTGGAACCCTCAAGGTATGTGGAGGAAAGGAAGACCTAAGAAAACCTGGGAAAGGACCATAAAAGAAGAGATGACAGCAAAGGGAAAGACATGGAGTGAAGTAAAGACTTGCAACACAGGACAAGATGAAGGAGCTTCACAGGAGCCCTATGTGCCTTAGGGAACTAAAGGAGTCAAGTGCTGTTTATGTGCTATGTATCCACATTATTAGCGGTAAGCTTTTGATTTCGCGACAAGTCTGCCGGCTATTCTCATCAGATATCAAAGGTCAGGATGTGGTCAGCCCGTTTGTTACTGTGAGGGAGATTGCAGTAGGTTGTATACATAACTAATTAAAATTTACCTGTACTCTTTATACAGCATAGTTGATTATAGAAATTATTACAGCAGGGTTTAATAATAAACAATAAAAATATTAAAATAAAGCTGTTTAGTTATCGGGCTTCTACTGTATCACCAACCAATGTTAAAAATACTCTTTAATTCTGTGTTTACTAACATTTAAACAAAGATTTATCCAAATATTAAAATGTTAGTGCTTCATCAAGGTTTTCAGTGAATTGTTAGTTAGCTCTTGTTAACGCCAAAGACAACTGCAAATAACAGTTTTTGAGAAGACTACGATTAACCTGTATGACTTCTCAATGCACCCTGATGCCTTTTTGTCTACATATTGCAGTTCTTTCTGTTTCAATAACGAACAACCAGTTATATCACCATTCAGGTAGAAATCAAATTGTGCAAAAATGTGGTACCACAGATTAAGGATCAAGCAAACCCAACAAAAGTATTGTTTGCTGCTTAAAACAGTTGCTTTGGAAACCCAAATAAAGCCACAAATGGTAGCATTAGAAATTCTAACATTTACCATTAAATGAAAAGTGCAAGTAGCAAAGTTTCAGAGCTGTTGGTTGTATTTTAACCTAACGTAGTTAATTGCTGTTAAATTATTGTCAAGGCCACTTTGGAAAGTGTATTACTTTAAAAGTGCCTCTTTTTGCAGGTTTCTAATTTATGATGCACATCCATTCTTCCAGTAGAAATGGCATTATTAAATGCCAAATATAGCAAACTTGCATAACATATTAACTCAGGGGTTTGCCAAATGTTGAGCTGACATCAAGTTTAACTTTTTGGTAAAGCTAACATTGTTTGATGAAATAGAATTTGCGTTAACTTCAGTGTTAAATTAGTTTAACATTGATTGGTGAAACTGTCTTGTTAATTTAAAGACTTTCATCTTTGCAGTAAAGGAAAGCTAAGTAGAGCTTATTTATTTTCCGAGTTTCCCATAATACGTTTGCATATTTTGATGTCATAGCTAGTTTGCTGGATAATGCATATTATGTTTGGGAGGTGGGGTAGCATGCATACGGCTTTGCTACTTCTGTGCAGATCATTTCTGGTAGAAGCTCAGGAAGGAGTACTTAATTTTACCACATAGGAATGCTTTTTCAAGATATTACATATATTGTTTTATTTTGTCTTTACAATTATTACAATGATGTTGGACAGGTCAATAACACTACACAATTATATACATAGGGCGACTGAGTGAATGTGTATTGTAGTGTTTAAGGGCCCGACAACTAGGTCATTAGGGCCCAAAAGTACATGGAAATTCTGCACATAGTTGACCATTTTAACAATACTTAGCTGAGTTGAAGTTGAATTTGGGACACGTGCTTTGCTTATTCTTTGTTACACAGGACATGCTTCCATCAGCTGTGGGGCCCAAATCCAGATTTTTTTTTTCCAGATTTGTTTGTTCATAAAGGTTTTTACTTGGTGCCAGTACATGGGCCTCGGCTTACAGGCTAAAATTTGTATAGGTTTACAATTATCAAAAAAATATTCTGTATAGTCTTTTTGGTTTATGTAAAACCCACACGGTGTCCACCTGTAGGTCACCGAGAACAGTTTTATTAGAGATTGTCTCCCAAATTCAACTTCTAATGCCCAAGTATTTAACCTTGGCTTTATTGTTAAAAGGAAATTAATTTTAGGATGTTAATAGCAACGTTTTAATATCAAGGTCTAAGAAACTTACTCCTAATAGCAATGACACCATTACGTTCAAACCTTGCCGTAGAAGTCGGAAAATAAATCCCCAATACAAATCTCTGTGGAACAAAATTTAAAATAGGCAAGTCATAAACAATTGTCTAGCTTTTGACACACATTTTACCGGAACCCCAAATTTAATGCAAACAGTTCTGTAATTATGAGTAGTTCTGTAATTACTGAAAGGTCGTTTACATTTTGGTGTTTTCATGTGCATTTTTATTGCATATCATGAGCATTAAATACAGTGTTATTGATTTAGTTGCTTGCATTTGAGCAGTAAAGGTGGGTCCCCCCCCCCCCTCCCCCCACCAAATATTATATATCAGGAGTTAAACAAAAATGTGTTTGTAATATCCTGTAAATATTCAAATAATTTTGCAGTTACAGTAAGTAATGAAATTTGAGTGTTGGCTATATTACTGCCATATATACATACATAAAGAAGTTGTCTTTTCAGTAATCTTGAGGTGCTATTGCAGAATGTTGCTCTTCCTTGGATACACAAGAGAATGAACATGGCTATAATGGATGGTTTTAACCATCTTCTATTTTTCCAACACTGGTTTTATATGCATTTGACGTGTAACATGCTCTAGTACAAAGATTTATCAATTATTAATATATAGTATGCCATGTTCACTTTATGAAAAAATGAAGTTCTACATTCTGGAACACCATATACAAAAATCTCTATGTATGTATATTAAGTTTTTTGAGCAGAGAAACTCTAGAGATGTAAAAAAAAATAGCTTTCATTGTGCTGGTTTCAGAATAAGTTACTGAAATATAGAAGTATTAGACATAAGGTTTTCAGAGGAAAGCATTCACTTCATTGTCATTTTCATATTACTTTGGTATCTTTATTGTCAACTGTCTTTCTGTTATTTTAGGCAAGTAATGTACACTAATAAAAATGTAGTATAGATATTTTATAAGTTGAATAAATATATGTTAAAATTCAAGAGAATTGTATTCTTAACCCTAACACCTTTTTAAAACATTCCACTTAACACAGATAAAAAGTAAGTTAAGTGTGTATAGGTCAATTCAAATACTTCTACAACAGCGATGTCCAATGTTTGCAAAAGAGGGAGGTTGCGTTTACCTCTACTATATGCGAACTGTGCCCCTCTTTAACCCCCAGCTATGTATTGTGTTGCAGTGGCAGGTTGGTTACATGTATGTTGCGTTTGATTTACGAAAGCTCTTTCAAATCTTGTGCGATAAGCATCTGTTCTTTAGTGACTGCTTACGTTTAACAAATTTATCAATATTTGGTGACAAAGTTGAAGTGCATAACCTTAGAAGATACATCAAATGATCGTTGCGTAACATATTGTGATAGACTTTTAATATAGTTCAATTTGGAGAAACCCTGTTCGCAAATATATGTAGAACTATACTCACCCTTATACACAGTAATCTTGCAAATGCCCATTTCTCTATCTACCTCATTTTAATTGACAAAAACATTTTATTGCTAATTTTCTTGTAGGGCAAGGGGAATGTGGGAATACAGTAGGCTTTAAGCTATAGTGAAATGCTTTAAGCGCTGGTTGCTATGCGATGCCTTTGAAATTCCGTTCTCCATGCAAGGCCAAGAGATAAAAAAAAAATGAATAACATAACAAAAGTATAAGTATTGGCAAATTCTATCAAATATGAAAGAGTATCTCGGAAATGGTTCACTCAAAAGAAAAAGTACTTGACATAAATTGTGTGTTTTAATGAGATCCACTTTTCTTAGTAAGCTTTTGTCTGTCTCTTACTGTTTACCGGTTATGCAAAAATCACCCAGAATGAAGAGGTCTTCTGAGGACATTCTTAGAAAATTTCAAGGTATGACTTGGTTACTGGCTTTCTGTCCTTCCGACTGAAGTAGTGGAGTGGGAATATCTCCTCATTACGTTATACTGCTCGCAAAAGTTAAAGGCATGTGAACGCTGGCCAATGCTCCAGCGAAGCGCTGTTGCCAAGCGTAGTACGTGTACCGGCAGAGGTTCTGTACATAAAAGCGCGTGAGATGCGTGTACCACATTCAGCAGCGCTGGTAGGAGGGCCAAGCTTAGGATTCGCTGGAGTCTGCAGTACGGCCCACCTCCTGTGCCTTAAGTTTTGTGAAGATTATAGGTTCTCCAAAGAGAGAAGATTGGACATCCCTGTTCTACAAAATTATCTTTAAAATAAAAATTAATATAAAAAAATTCTTAAAAACAGGCTTTTATTTAAATGCTCTAAAAAGAAGAAAAACTTTAAATTAAATCAAATCCATCAATTTATTACATTACACAATTTATATGATATAAAAGCTTGTCCCAAGATTTACCTGTGTTGACAAACAAGAATATAGCATGTAACTTGATCTTGATACAAGTAATTCTAAGAAAAATGGTTTTTTATGTATATATATATATATATATAAAATAGCTGAATCTCAGAAGCTTTTATATCTTATAAATTGTTTAATGTAATAAATTGAAGGATTTGACTTAATTTAAAGTTTATTTTCTTCTTTTTAGAGATTTAAATTAAAGCTTGTTTTTAAAAACTTTTTTACGATTAATTTTTAAACTAAAGACTAAAAATATTTTTATTTTATTTGTATTCTTCTCAGCAAACTCTTTCATTTGATACCCATATCCTGAGAGTGCATAAAAAAAATCTGACGTGTTGTACTCGCATGACTTTCTCTACTCTTGTACTAACCACTCTTACAAACTCTTATACCTATACCTTCTTCATGTTAGCTGAGATAAACATTTCCAGAAATTATCTTATTGCTTATTTCCTTGTAGGTACAAGGGGAATATAGGGATACAATAGGCTTTGAGCGATAGTCAAATCTTTTAAAGCTTAGAGATCCCATTCTCTTTGCATGTTTAACATATAAAAAAATGAACAATGATGTTCCATTTCACGAAAGTTTTAAGTTCTCCGAAACTGACACAACAAGGAATATCTCCGAAATGGTTCATTCTGCAAACAAATTTATTTAGATATAAATTGTATTTTTAGGGAGATCTACATTTTTTTATATGGTAAGATTTTATTTATCTCTTAAGGTTTGAGTTAGAAGTCAAAGTAAACAGGACTGCATAGACTATTGCCAGAAAATTTTAAATCTACATTTCATTTGTCATAAAAATACCTTAAACATATGGCATTTTAATCAAAATCCTTAAGAGCCATTTTCAAGAAAATCAAAATTTTTGAAACATTTTCCATGTAAAGGGTAGTTTACAGTGGGGCTATTTTCTTCAAAATCTTTGTGTCGCATCCTTGAAAGACAAACTTAAATACCAACTTTGGTTTTTAACCGACTTTTCGTTTTCCAGTTATGCTGTCCACAGGCTGACACACACACGGATGGACCTTTTTCTACAAATGCTTTTTTTGGATTCAGGGGGTCTCAAAACATATATTTCCAGTGAAATCTTCACATCGAATTTTTGGGTGGAATACAATGCTTCTTTTGACTTACCAGTAGAGAAAGTAAAAATGAATAACGATGTTCCATTTGAAAGAAGTATAGGTTCTCCAAAATACACAAATAACAAGCAATATCTCCGAAATGATTTACTCCACCCAAAAAAATTTTTAGACAAATTGTGTGTTTTAGCAAGATCTAAATTTTGTGTATAGTAAGATTTGGTCTATCTCTTACACTTAACCAGTTATGCAAGTCATCCAGGGTAAATAGGACTTCATGGGTTATAGCCAGAAAATTCAAGATATGCATTTCATTTGCCATAATGTCTCAAACATTTGGCATTTTGATCAAAATCGTTAGTCATTTTCAAGACAATCAAAAATTTTGCAAAGTTTTGCATGTAAAGGGTAGTTTGGGGTGGAGGAATTTTCTTCAAAATCTTCGTCTCGCATTCTTGAAAGACAAAACTTAAACACCAACTTTGGTTTTTTAACGACTTTTAGTTTTTGAGTTATGCTGTCCACAAACTGACAGACACGCATGCAGACCTTTTCCTAAAAATGCTTTTTTGGATTCAGGGGGCCTCAAAACATTTACGGTGAAATCTCGACATCAAGTTTTTGGGTGGAATAGAATACTTCCTCTACTTACTGTACATAGTAGACTGCCATTGGATTTAGAATGATGTGGCATAGCTAACAATATATTTTCATCCAAACTGTATGCAAAATTTCAGCTCAATCGGTTGAGGATAACTTTTAAAATTCAATTCTAAGATTTGATCTACACGCACATTACAAATTAAAAGCTTGTAACAACTTGGCTAAGAGGACTGTGCCTCTCAGTGGAACTTCCATTATCACTTTTGAATATAGCAGTTAAAAAGAATTTTAATTCTTAAGGCAGATCATACATATATATAAACTATATATATCTACATCTACATTGCCTGAAGATGGAAGGTTGCCTTCCGAATAGCGCTATGTAGCTACAATCAATTTGTTAAGTGATGAGTTTATATATATGATCTGCCTTAAGAATTAAAATTCTTACATCACTCTAAACATACTCCTTTTTATTAAAAATTGAAAGCAAATATTACGTTAACCAGGTTTCTGGATAGGATAGAGAATAATATACTAATAGTTGTTTCACACAAGCCCAAGTGTAGCACAAGGGTTTAAAGGTAGATTCAGACTGAAACATTCAAAACAAAAATGAATTCAAGTCAGTTGGGGAATTTGATGTCATGGCTATGGTAGTTCAATTGGCTGGAGTAGCCAGAAGCTCTGTAGTTCAAATTCTGGTTATGGCAATGCATTTTGCAGGTTAATTCTACCTTTCACCCATTGTACACATGATCTTGTGTGGAAGAACAGTTGTCATCGATTGACCTAATTGAGCATAAATAGGGAGAACCGGCACATTGTGTTGCTTCCCCTACATCATAGTTTTCACTCCTTCCACTGCCTCAGAGTGATTAGCTACCAGGCCATGCCTCCCGCTGTTGTCTGTCT
The DNA here is from genome assembly GCA_030765045.1 of Tenodera sinensis. Classification (NCBI taxonomy): domain Eukaryota; kingdom Metazoa; phylum Arthropoda; class Insecta; order Mantodea; family Mantidae; genus Tenodera; species Tenodera sinensis. Next base: position 301,295,493 of record CM060962.1, read on the forward strand.
ACCTCAGAGAACTGGCCAGTCTTTCAAATTGTGTCATTAAGTGGAGAGGTACTTGATTGCACTGCTGTCACCCCTCGTCCCCATGCCTGTAATAGAGGTTACCTATAAAGCCTGTGAACCTAAAGCACTTGTGACAGTTTATGTTGCCATTGGGGTATGATTTTTGACATGATTTGAGAACTTGTGGTTTACTGGAAAAAATGCGAGTCAGTTGGGGGAATTTGCTATACCGAAAATCCATGGTTCAAATCCTAGCTAGGGCATTGAATTTTCCAATCTCATTCTATCTTTCAATAACATACAGATTTTAACTGATTTTAAAAGACAGCATCCGTAGCACAGTGGTAGTGTGCTTGTCTCTGGCACAGAGGACCTGGGTTTGATCCCTGGTACCTGTGTGGGGACTTTTGCCCCGCTGGGAGCCCCCTCCGAAGGAGTGTCGCCTTGTCGTGGCGGAGGGGCTCAGTACCTGAACCAGACGGCCTACTAAGTGTCATTTTGACTACTGGTGGGCAAGAGGTGAGGGGAAGCTAAGAACATTCCAAACGGGTAGATGAGGCTCGGTAGTCTTGGTCGACAACTCATCTAGGAGAAGAGGACTCCGAAATCAAACTCCCCCAGGGGCTCCTACTACGTTAGGTACCGGTTTGGCGTACCCGGGGCCCCGAGCCATACTCTCGATTGGGTTCCTCCAAGAGGTGAGAGGGCACATGCCAAACGCCCAATCAACTTTGGTCCACTTTTGTGTTTGACCTCCCACCTGTTACCTCCCTGTACACAGTCTGATGGATAACCTACGCGCGGGTCGTCGGAGGATGGGGTGACTGGGTAATCGCGTAAGTCCCAGCCCCTGGTTATCATGTAGGATCTGTGTGCGTATCCGCTGATAAAGGTCAGTCCCGGGGAGGGGCCATTGCATGAGCTGATGCACTCCTGAAGGCGATTGGGTCCCTCTGTCTATACATTGGGAGGTGAGACCCTAGGGTGAGCAAGGTCCAGGCCAGGACTCTCACCTAAGCCGGGGTGGCGCCCAGGATGTGAGCATGCCATCGGAGACATTTGCAATGGTGGAGGATGACATCGCCATGAGTTCTCAAAAAACTCAAAACAAAAAAAAATATAAAAGTTTGCGTAAAGGAAGTAGCAGAGTTGAGTGGTCCTCGCTACTTAGTAATATCAAGAACTGAGGGAGACAAGAAATTTTTATCGGTGAGCCCATTTACGATACAAAAGGGTTTGGATAACATTGCTGGTCCAGTAAAGTCATGCATTAGATCTCGCAATGGAACGCTCCTGGTTGAAGCACATTCAGCTACCCAGGCAGCTAAGATACTGAAAGCGAATATGCTAGCAAGTTATCCTGTCAGCGTTCAGATGCACAGAACTTTGAACTCCTCGCGCGGCGTGATAAACACCCGTGCATTGGATGATTTAAGCAATGAGGAGATTCAAGAAAATCTTATGGAACAAGGCGTTACTAATGTTTACCGGGTTCAACGCAAAGAAGGTGGTGAACTGAAGCCAACACGTACCCTGTTCCTGACCTTTGATCGGGTAGATCTCCCGCAAAGGATTAGGGCAGGGTATGAGTCCATCGAAGTTAGGCCGTTCATCCCGAACCCGCTCAGATGTTTTAAATGCCAGCGCTTTGGGCATACAAACGAATTTTGCAAGGGACAAGCTACATGCCCTCATTGTGGAGATGAATTCCACGATGGTGCATGTACAGCAGCTCCGTCATGTGTGAACTGCAGAGGTGAACATCCATCCAGTTCCCGAGATTGCCCCCGTTTTGTAGAAGAAAGAGCGATCCAAGAGATACGGGTTAAAGAGAAGGTGCCCTTCTCAGAAGCCCGGAAGCTCTTGCGTATACGCCAACCCTCTGTTCCAAGGTCCGGGACCTATAGCTCAGTTGTAGCTAAACCGGTACCGAGCAGAGAGATCGCAACGCAGACCAGCGATTTCAATGGGGCAACAATATCTGAAAAGACACTTGTAGCCCGTAGCTCTATTCCAAAGCCTTCAACATCAGCGCGCACATCTGTGTCAACGTCTACAAAATCCGCAAGCGCAAAGAACATTAGCGTTACATCACCATCAAGATCAGCGCAAAAAACTAGCAAGCCCGTAAGATATGAAGCCTCACCGATCAAATTTAAAAAGAGTTACACAAAGACCGACTTCCTCAAGGAAAATAATATGTCTAGTCCCAGTACATCGAAGGGATGTAAGAGTCCACGAACATCTCCTCGAAGATCTCGAATATCCTCTTCTGGAGAATCTTCAGGGGTGGACTCTGACCGGCGTCTTTCATCTTCGCCGGTCTCCGTGTCAAATCGGTTCGAAGCTCTCGAACCAAAATTCAGTATCGGAACACGGACGTCCTCGGCAGAGGACATGGAGTTGGAATCTGCCCACATTGGGAGACCCCCAGTAGAAAAGAGGCGCGAAAAAGCGCCAGACAAGAATGCCAGCCCAAGAGAAAAGAAAAGGGCTAAGTTAGTCCGACAACCGCCTGCTCCAAAGTAATGAAGAGTTACCTTGGAATTACCTATCCCATACACAATGCAATATGACTATCCTACAATGGAACATACGTGGAATTCGAACTCAAAGACCAGAACTTGAGCTTTTGCTCAAAGAAAACGAACCTCTGGTTGCATGTTTGCAAGAAACCAAGTTGCGTCCTCAAGACGCTTTCCATCTAAGGCGATACACCCCAGTACGGTGTGATGTCACACCAGAAGAGGGTGTACCGGCACATGGCGGCGCTATGATACTTGTTAGAGATGACGTGCATATGCAAACTCTACCATTGCACTCTGATATACAATCAGTTGCTGTATGGATTAAACTGCCAAACATACATTTCACCATCTGTAATGTTTATTTGCCTCCGTCCCATGACTTCTCGCACATTGATTTAGAACATCTAGTTTCCCAGTTGCCAACACCGTTTCTGTTGGTGGGAGACTTCAATGCGCACCACCCACTTTGGGGTTCAAGTCGCGCTTGTGCGAGAGGTACACTCATTTCCAATTTTTTGGACAGTCACAACCTAGCTCTCCTCAACACTGGAGAGCCTACATTCATTTCGGACTCTCACAATAGTTTCTCGCATCTTGACCTTGCAGTTTGTTCACCTCAGTTGGCAGTCTCCTTACAATGGAATGTCATCTCTGATTTACACTCTAGTGACCACTTCCCATGTCTTATTAGTCTCTTGACACAACATACATTTTCCACTCGTATGCCCAGATGGCGTTTGGACCATGCCAACTGGAACCTTTATACCCAGTTGGCTGTCTTTACCTACAACGAGCATGACTCAGTGAATAGTTTGGCGCAGCATCTCACGGAGACGATTCTCTCTGCTGCTGAACAATCGATTCCGCGCTCGACTACACACCCCCGTCGATTTCCCGTCCCCTGGTGGACGGAAGAATGTCGGAATGCCATTCGTGCTCGAAGGCGTGCACTTAGGGTTTTCCAACGTCACCCTACTTTGGAAAACCTAATCGAATACAAGAAAATGCGCGCCAGGTCCAGACAAGTCATTAAGGATAGCAAAAAGTCATCATGGAGCAAATTTGTAGCTTCATTTAACCGACACACACCTTCCTCGGTTGTGTGGGATAGATTAAGGCGTGTTGCAGCTAAAACGACCCAAATACCAATAGCGGGACTAAAAACAGCCACAGGAGCTGTTGTTGATTCATTTGAAGTGGCCAATACCTTTGGCAGTGCTTTCGCACAAGTGTCTAGCTCGGTAAACTACTCCCCTGCGTTCCTTCCAATTAAAACTCAGGTGGAATCTCAAGGGTTCTCGTTTCGTTCTAGAAACGTAGAAGATTACAATCGCCTTTTCACCATGGCAGAGCTGGAGCATTCCCTGAAATCTTCGCGATGTTCAGCACCAGGACCGGACGGTATTCATGTACAAATGTTACAACAGCTCTCTCCTGAAGGTAAGGCATTCCTGCTCGAGGTCTATAATCGTGTTTGGGTTGACAGTATACTCCCAGAAAATTGGCGGGAGACCACCGTTATTCCCATCTTGAAGGCTGGGAAGGACCGTCATCTTCCCTCCAGCTATCGTCCTATTTCCCTCACCAGTTGCGTTTGCAAGGTGATGGAACGCATGATCAATGGACGATTGGTATGGTGGTTAGAAAGTCGTAACCTACTGACTAACATCCAGTGTGGTTTTCGACGACGCCGTTCGACTGTTGACCATCTTGTGTCAATATCGACACAGATAATGGACGGGTTTATGAAGAACTGTCAAACCGTTGGCATTTTTTTCGATCTTGAGAAGGCTTATGATACGTGCTGGCGAGCAGGGATTCTACGTTCCCTGTATGCCTGGAACATACGTGGACGCCTACCACTTTTCATTCAGGAGTTTATGAAGGACCGCTTTTTCCGAGTAAGGGCCGGCTCGGTTTTTTCTAATTCTTTTGTTCAGGAGGAGGGAGTACCTCAGGGTTCGGTGCTAAGTGTCACGCTCTTTGCTATAGCAATTAACTCCATCTGGAAATGTGTTCCACCTGGAGTTTCGTCATGCCTATTCGTAGACGACTTCGCTGTCTATTGCACTTCTCAGCGCACGGCGTTCTTACAACGGCGCCTGCAGCAATGTTTGGACAACCTTAGAGAATGGAGCGTGAAAAACGGCTTCCGTTTCTCAACTGAGAAGTCAATCTGCGTTAATTTCTGGCGCCGTAGGAGACGATTACCACCTTCGCTCCGATTTGGTCCAGATTCACTTCCCTTCGCAGAAGAGACGCGCTTCCTGGGTTTGATCTTGGACAGGAAGCTTAGTTGGTCGTCGCATATTGCACAGTTAAGAGATGTGACCGTTCCCTAAATATTATGCGAGTACTGAATGGCAAATCGTGGGGAGCGGATCGGACAATTTTGTTGCGAATATATCGGGCATTGGTCCGATCCAAGCTAGACTATGGGTGTATTGTTTATTCGTCAGCACGACCATCTGTGCTGAGAAGATTAGACGTGGTCCATAATAGGGGCATCCGCATTGCAACAGGAGCTTTTCCAACAAGCCCAGTGGTGAGCCTTTACGCCGAGTCCGCAGAACCTCCTCTGCAATATCGGCGTGAGATTCTCTTGGCAAATTATGGTTGTGCGCTTAGATGTATGCCTAAGCACCCAACGTTCGCTTCTTTTTTCACCACCACGCTAAGAGAACGATATAGAAATAGCACCCTTAATCCAAAGCCTGCGGGGTTCCGTTTCCAAGAGCTCCTAGTGAAGCTTGGAGTGGAACTGCCTGTGATGTTCGCCAAGGGCGAGAGACTTTACCCCCCTTGGCTATCTGGTACGCCCCATGTAGATCTTGGGATGACCGTACACCAGAAGTCCACGATGCCTATTTCAAGTATCCGCACGTGTTTCTTAGAATTTTTGTCAGGCTACACTGACCGTCGATATATTTACACCGATGGGTCAAAGGGCTCCAACGGTGTTGGATGTGCTTATGTTTATGGAACCGAACCATATACATTCGGTTTTCCAAATAGCACCTCCATTTTTACTGCAGAGCTTTATGCAATTTATCGAGCCGTTTTGTATGTTCGCCGTCGTAAATTAGGTGACTGCCTGATTTTGAGCGATTCCCTTAGTGCACTGCAGAGCCTTTGTCAGTTGTACAACCCCCACCCTATTGTACAACGTATCCAGGATGCCCTCCATGTTTTACACGCTTCTGGCATTGACGTGGTGTGTGCATGGATTCCCGTTCACGTAGGTTTGCCGGGGAATGAAATGGCAGATTTAGCAGCAAAGACGGCAACTACAGAACCCAGTATTACCATCTCACGTGTTACTTCGGAAGACTTTAGGCCTGAAGTGCGGAGAGGGGTGCTGGCCTCCTGGCACGAAGCGTGGTCAGCTCTCTGCGGTAATAAGCTTAGAGAAGTGAAAGAACTTCCGATAAACTGGGTAACTTCCTGTCGCACATCTCGTCGCGAGGAGGTTAGTTTGGCTCGATTAAGAATAGGGCACTGCAATTTTTTGCATGGTTACCTATTTAAAAGGGACCCTGCGCCTCTATGTCCGCTGTGTGACAACCTTTTGTCAGTTCGCCACGTGTTGCTAGAGTGTTGCTCTCTAGCGCACCTTCGGGATTCTCTGCAGCTGCCTGCCAGACTTGCAGAGGTCCTAGCGGACGACAAAACAGCGGTTGATAGAGTTTTTAATTTTTTAGCGGAGTGCAATATCAATTTGAGGATTTAAATTGTTTTAATTATCTGTTTCTGCTTTTGGACGTATTTATCACCTTGTTTCATATCTGGCTATTGCCACTGCCTTTTGCCTTTGTAAACTTTTCTTGTTGCTAGTATTTTTATTTTTTGAGTGAAATTTATATCTGGCTATTGCCATGAATCTTTTAAGGGCGCTGATGACCTAGAAGTTGAGCGCCCTTAAACCAAACCAAACCAAACCCGCTGGGAGCTCTGGTCCGGAGTGTACTCAGCCATGTTAGGTCCCTGAGGGGCCAGTTGAAGAGCTACTTGAGTAAAGAAGTAGCAGTCCCAGATTGCGAAGACTGCATAACCAGCTGGGAGGGTTGAGGGCACTGACCGTGTCCCACTCTCCAGCTCTGCACCTGACTCATGATGCCTGTATTGGGCAGAGATGGGGGATGCAGTGGCCACGTGACAGGCCTTGACCTGGTAAGGGTTATTGCCCTGGGGATTTTACTGATGTCCAAAATTGAAACAATTATAATCTATCATAATGTAATCTTTGCAGCTATTATTACTCACATATCCAGCTTTCGAGCAACCAGAATAGATATTGTAGAGAGTAGACAGTTTTGAGGAAAACACAAAGAAAACTCTTAATTAGATTTACAGGTGCAGTGAATACAATGCCTGCAATGGCACTTTTAGTTAGCCTAGCCATATGGCCAATTGATTATATGATACGAATTCAAGGTGCAAAATTTTGGCTAAAGAAATTAAATTATGTAATGTTGGATAACATAATTGAACCGGTCATTTGGAAAAGGGCACATATCTTGAAAAGCAAATTTTACAGGAGAGGCAAAAAAACTGGTACAATTACAATACAGCAACGGTTCTCAATCTGTGGTGCATGTACCCCTGAAGGGTACATGAAAATTTCTAGGGGGTACACAGCAGGTCAATAATAAATTAAAATGGATTTGGCACCATCCCTCTACGAGTTACTTGAACTTGAGTCTGCTGTGTTTACAGAATTCTCTGCTCAGAGCACTGCCATTCAATTTCCTTTGAAGTTGAACTCGGTGGGAACTAATCAGTGCAGCATTATCTGTTGGCCCAACTTGCTCGCCGCTATTGTTGATTAACCTTGTGGACACACTACTGTGTTCAAACAATTTAGGACTATTTAGTATTTACGAATTCAAAATTTTTGAAGGCTGAAGATTCTTGTGTATTGAAGTGAGCATTAACTGTGGATAAGTGGCTCAAATCAAGAAGACCATATGAACATCTTGACCAAGATCCTGGGCCATCAACATCACAAAACGTAAATAGGCCTACACCTAAACATCCTAATTATAATGTGCAAAACAACTGTAAAAATGAAAACCCGAAAACTGGTACAGCTGTAAATAAAGAAAGGAAATATGAGTCATACTTAAAATTTGGTTTTACTTGGATCAGAAGTTCAAATGAGGTACTCCACAATGTGTAGTTCATTCTGAAATCTTATCGAACAATTCTATGCAACTATCTCTTTTGAAACGTCATTTTGAAAGCAAACATGAAAATTTAGTAAAGCAAGATTTACAGTACTTTAAACGTCTTTTGGAAGATCTTAAAAGTAGGAAAACTGCTATCAAACAATTTTCTGGTACAGAATAAAATGAAAAAACTGAAAGCTTCTTATAAAGTTAGCCATTTGATTGCCAAGTCTGGGAAAAAAACCATACCATTGGTGAAAACCTTATCCTCCCTGCTGCAGTAGAAATACGAGGGTGATTCAAATATAAATGGTAATTTTGTTTAAAATATATATTGATTAAATATATACACAAATGACTACATCAACATTTCTGTATATTTCATAAAAAAGAGAGCAATAGCAGTAATAGTAACCGTTTTTTAGAGAGCACCATATTTTTATGTTTTGGCGGTCATATCGCTGTCTCACAACCCCCAGAATGTCTGGGGGATCACACCTGTCGTTGGTTTATGGGTCTCACCGACCTGACCGGGAGATTTATCAAAATAAATTCACCGACCATATCCTCTGATTACCAATCAGAAGACGTATTACATGCCATGACAGGTCAGCATGTTAGGGGTTAAGGTTTTATAGAAAAATTAGAGAAATGGAGAGGTTGGAATATATTCTTCACCACTCTGTCCTCTATGTGATCTGCAAGAGGAAATGGATCGAGACCACCTTCAAATATGCCCGGCCACTTCTAGTGCCCCATCCATCAGTGAAAAATATTGGAGTGCAAGAGGATTAATGACTTCATTGTCAGAAATCCAGCATTAGCTAACAACAACATTTCTCTATATAGCTTCCTTCACACTGTACACATTTTTGCCAACGTTTTGGAAGCTTGAACATTCCTTCTTCAAAAAAAGTTTGAGGGCACGTCGCCAACCAATTGCACACATGCTCATCGACGTCGTCGCTTTCAAAATGTTTCCCTCCAAGCGATTATTTTCATGGGTGCAAACAAAAAATAGTCTGGGGGGGGGGGGGCAAGTCTGGACTATAGGGAGGGTGTTTAAGGGTTTCCCAGTGCATGGCCACCATTGTGTCCATTTTCAAATTGGCAGTGTGAGGCGTTGCATTGTTTTGGAGAAGGATGACATCTCTGATGGGCATACGACATCTTTTGCTTCAGTAGGCAGCTTTTACAGACCTTAACAATTGGCAATAGTAAGCTGCAGTCACTTAATGTCGATCATGAAGAAAATCAACCAACCTCTGATTTCTTCAACAGTGGAGCAGCGATCACCTTCAATAAGCTCTCGAACGGCACATCTGTGAGATTTGACCTTGGTCGTCGAGTATGACTTTTGTTTTCCACAAATTCTCAGCCACCCTTAAATTGTCTTGCCCAAGTAAACTCTCGATTCTGTGACAGTGTTGTGTCCCCAAACTGTACCCCTAAACGAGTTCTTGTTCAAGCAACTTGAGGTAGTGCATGCTTTGGAAATCTTGACAAAATGACAGATGTTGCTGGTTTAGCCCAATTGATCGCTTTTGTTCATGGAATATGTGAAGATGAAGTATTTAAAAATATTTTATTTTGTAGAATAGAATATTTATTTCTCATCATTCTTCATGCATACATGTATACATTCATTAACACACTACCATTAACATTCATAACACATAATAACAAACTTGTTCACACCCAATATACTCTTCCTTCCTACGTGCTTGCCTTAAATTGTGGTCTCAGTACACACAACCCCAGGTTTTCCATGTATGTTCTCTTATATCCCATGCTCCAGTTTCTCCAACCTTAATTGTTGGTTATTCTTAATCATTCTTAACCATTTCTCTCTGACTTTCCCCAAATAATCACCTATACTTCTTACATTGTTTTCTCCTTTTACAGACATTTTCCTGATTAGTAATACCTCTCCCCCCCCCCCCCCTAAAACTGTTCCACTTTTGTTGCCAAATCTGTTCTCTCCATACCTTTGTTTGCAATATAATACCATACCAGTCTGTATCATCTCCACACATTGGGCGTTTCCCTTTATCCTTATCATGTCTAATACCTTTCAAATTTCTAACTCCTGGTCTCACCCTAGCTTGTTATACACATCTATGTACTTTTCCCCCCCACACTGTTTTTATCTCCCTTTATATCCACAACGAGCTTTTCTCCCTTGTACTAGTAAAACTAACTTGACTATCAATATCTTCTAATTTTGATTCTACGTCTTTCCAAAAGCCTCTGTAACAATACTCCCCATTCCTCTAAACATGTTCCTTACCTATCTGCTCCACCAATTCTCTTACTTTTTGTGTCCAAGACCCTTACCATTTGTTTCTTATTCACATAAAAAAACATTCCTTAATAGTATTGCTTTCCTCCAAATTGGCAACTCTATACAAATACTTCATTACCCTTAACAATTTCAACCCTAAATGAATATCTTCCCACCTCTAGTTGTGTTGCCCCATTAGGTGATGCTAACGGCAGCCCTAGAATATATTTACAGAAGAATCTGTTAATAAGCTCCACCTCTGCCCATGCTTCATCAACTCCCCATATTTCCACTCCATGTAGCATTTTGTTTTCTACTATAGCAGTATAGATCCTTTCAAGCCATTTGGCATTAATGTCAGGCAATTTCCTCAAACATACTCTTATAACACTCGTGGCCATTTTACCTATTCAGTCCACCTACCATCACAACTCAATCTTATCCCCAATAATCAAATCTTTTTACTATCTCTATTTCTCTTCCATTTATCTCCCATTTCTCGTCTTTACGCAATCGATATCCTTTTTTAAAAACCATGATCCTGTTTTTCTTTTCATTCACTTTTAACCATTTTTTGCAACAACTGCTTGTTGCCTCGATTGCTTTCTCAGCCTTCCACAAGATATGGAACCAGCTACTAAGTCATCTACAAATAATAGCCCTGGAATTTCTTTATTTTGTAAACCACAAAATACTTCAAATACTTCTACGAAAGGAGAAGACATTTTCAAACTGTATATTTTCTTTTTTTTTTTCTTTCTTTCTTTCTTTCTTTCTTTCTTTCTTTCTTTCTTTCTTTCTTTCTTTCTTTCTTTCTTTCTTTCTTTCTTTTTTTTTTTGAAAACTGGCATGAGTGGAAAAACTCGATGTGTATTCACTGTGCAAAGACCCTGCATGGTGACATCACTGGGCTGGTAGGCCATATGAAAACGTTTTACCAGAGTGTAATTTCATTCATTGTGTCCTTCACTGCGAGGCTTTGGTGGCTAAGCATCTTGATGAATTAAAAGAAGTTTATTATTTAAGAAGGGGTATACAACATTTTTTTAAAAGGGGTACCCCTTTTGAAGAAGATTTTGAACACCTGCAGTTCAGAATTGAATGAGATATTTAAGTATCCTTACAGTGGCGATAATGGGAAGAGAGAAGAAGATAACCAGGACAAGAGGAAGAAAGAAGAGTGAGGGAGGACAGCGAAAAAGGTGCCGGTGTAGCTCTATGACTGCTATTATTTGGGAGATGTTATTTTGGAGGAGGGAGCTGCAATGGAGGAGGAGGAGGAGGAAGTTGGAACTATGCCACCAACAGGCAGGAGAATGGGAGGATGGATAACCATGCTGCTTGAGAGAGGAAAATAAATGGAGTTTATGCTTAAGTACTTAGTGAAGTAAAAAGTGGAAGAAAATAAAGGTTGAAAGTCATAGTGATAAAAAAATAGTTTTATTAAAATTATATTATTAATAAAGAAAAAGTAAATAAACATATTCTAAGAATACTTACTGTAAATAATATATTAGAATTTACAGATTACATACAAGTAGTGGGAGTTTATAATATATGTGGATAAAAAGAAGTATATAATAAATGCAGTTGAAGATAAAAACTTTTAAATTAACTGAGTTGTAAATATAAATAGGGATAATGAATAAAGTACATAATTAATAGTTACTAAAAGTTAATATTAACTGAATAATTAATAAATGATTAAGAAAATAAACGTAAAGGAAAAAATTAAGTACATAAATTTATGAACAGATATAGTGGTAGAAGGTGAATATGCTGGGTACTAGTACATAGTTTCGCTGGGTAGCAGTGAATATAGTTGTATTTTATAGATGTAAAGTAGCTGGCTGCTAGTTGCTTTGATTGCTGGTTTCCAGCAACAGTGGTTTAAGTACAAATTTGTAATTTATATAGTTCTTGTTACACCTTTAGTGCTACATTTCTGACTCATTTAATGTCTATTTTTTTTTCCGCAAAGTTTTTATTTTATTAGCTATTGTAGTAGTAAGAGGTGGAATCAGGACTGAAAAATTCAATGCCTTAGCCGGCATTTGAACAATGGATCTTCTGCTTATCGAGCGGCTGCTTTAAGCATTAAGCTACCATGGCCAATTTGCCAGTATGACATTAAATTTCCCAGCCGATTCATACTTTCCCGGTAGACCACAAGGGAATCTCACATCAGAGAAAAATACCCCAAGGGTGACTTACAAATTGTGAGTACTTTATGTCCCGAGTTTAAGTAGCCTTTAGATGGTAATTATTATTTATTTATGCCAACAAACTTACTGCTGATATTTTTAAACACGCAAGCCGTACAACACTTGCAGTAAGCTTGTTGGCATAAATCAATAATATTACCATCTAAAGGTTACTTAAACCTGGGACGAGCCACCCTTGGGGTATTTATCTCTGATGTGAGATTCCCTTGTGGTCTAACCGGGAAAAAGTACAAATCAGCTGGGGAATTTAATGTCATACTGGCAAGTTGGCCATGGTAGCGTAGTGGTTTAAGCAGCCACTCGATAAGTGGAAGATCCCTAGTTCAAATCCTGGCTATGGCATTGAATTTTTCAGTCCTGATTCCACCTCTTAAACATTGCCCACACATGGCTTATGTGTTTAAAAACACCAGCAGTAAAGTTTTTTGGCATAAATAAATAAATAATATTGCAGCAGTAGTAGTAGTAGTTGTAGTAGTAGTAGTAGTTGTAATAGTTGTAGTAGTAGTAGTAGTAGTAGTAGTAGTAGTAGTAGTAGTAGTAGTTGTAATAGTTGTAGTAGTAGTAGTTGTAGTAGTAGTAGTAGTAGTTGTAATAGTTGTAGTAGTAGTAGTAGTAGTAGTAGTAGTAGTAGTAGTAGTAGTAGTAGTAGTAGTAGTAGTAGTAGTTGTAATAGTTGTAGTAGTAGTAGTTGTAGTAGTAGTAGTTGTAATAGTTGTAGTAGTAGTAGTAGTAGTTGTAGTTTACTTTTTATTTGAAAAATTAAGTGTAAAAGTTTTTGTTATTATGAAATAAATGTTATAGTTTGAATAGTGTCCCAGTGTAGTAACCTAGATACTGGGATAAAATATTTAGATTTTATTTATTTGGTTGTGATAAAGTAATGTAAAGAACAGAGTCTGTTTTTGTTGTGTGTATTCCCATATTTATTTATACTAGTAATGTAAAATGTTTAGTCTATCCCCTAGGGTTTCTTGCAGTACATATTAGACAAACTACCATGTGTGTGCTTCATATTTAAGATTGACAGCACACCTTTGTTTGCCAGGACATCTCCATTGAGAAACGAAGTATTTCAGAAACTTTCCTTTCATTTAAGTGCTGTCATCAACTTATTCTCACCAATTACAGTGACACTTCCAGTTGCAGAAAAACGCTTGAGAGTCTCAAAGCTTACTTCATTTTATGAATTTAAATATAAAGCTCTTTACTTTTGGTTAAAATATTTGGAAGGTTGAGAATGTTAATAAAATTAATTTAGATCACAAGATAAAATAAAAAGTACGTGAAATTAGCTACACATTAGAGAAATATACATTAATTATTGAAATATCCAATGGAACAATTTGTGTTACATAATTCAGTTGCCTATTTGCCCTGTTATAGTATAAGAATTAAAATAATGACATTTTGTTTTAAAACCTAGATAACACTACTTGGTTAAATACAATTACCATCATTTCTCATTTAAAGATAACGTGTTGAATCCAGATCTGAAAAGTGACACTGAAAATGGTTGTCAATGTAAACCTCAATAAGAATTGCAATGATATTTTTTATAAATCCTTTGCAGTTAATGTTATACTTGTTAAATAGTCTTAGAGTTATGAATGAATTACTACAGTTAGGCAAGGTAGAGGTAACACAACGAAAGCTTGTCAACGAGATCTGGACGAAACTTTGGCACCAGGTAGATAGTCAGGCTATCTCGCTCAATTGAAGGCCACATGCCACTTCCACTCTCCTGCATTGTACCTGCTGCTGTACCTTGGCAAGCTTTTGCACCAACTCTATGAGCTATTATGCCATCAGAAATTAAAATATGCAAAATTGGCCAAAATGATATTTCCAGAAGGTGAGTAAATGCACTTGGAACTCAAACCTAAGCCTCAGATTTATGAATTTAAAGCTAGCACATCCTTAATTGGTGATTGACATTTCAACCAGGGAGACAACAGTTTTGATTTTAAGCACTGCCATCCAAGTGGTGACCGAATGCATAGGAGAAACGCAAATAACTACATTGCAAACTTGCAGGAATAAATAATGACTGCACACAGTAATGGATCATAATATATTGAGGCAACCAACACAAAAAGAGAATGAAAATTGAATTCAAAATTTTTGAACACACTGATCATCGTATTTTATTTAATACTCATGTCAGCATTTATTATAAAATACGGAATAATCATCAGTATAGTGCAATATTGCAAGGAAGTCATTAAGTAAACTTAATTTCCTGTTCACTTGACTGTAACAAAATATGAGAGCTAAATTGAATGAATGTGGTGCTATGTTAACTACATCATAAAATTAAAGATTCATGCCTGCAATTTGATGTTTTATCGCAATGGGAAAATTTTGCAGTTTTGTTCATTTTTCCAGAAAGTTTTGGTTTGTCTATTTGACTTTCGCTAATTTCGGTTGACTTAGATAAATAAAAATATTAAACCAGATGTATACATACACCTACATGTAATAATTATTGCTGAATTTTGTGTTCATGAATGCCACTGTAATACCAACGCTTCAGGAACTGTTGTTTTCTAGTGCCTTGCATCTGGCAATGAAGCCATTAGCATCGCTTCAGGAACTAAATTGTGCAAATAAAGCAAATAAACTGATGTACTGGGCACATGTCAATACCTCACCAATCCACAGTGCAACATAGCATATTGTTCACATGAGGTAAACATTCCTGGAAAGCAGTTCAGTTGGCATGCTAAATGGGAAATCCATGGTATTCGATATTACTTCTGGTAACCCCACGATTAGGCCTTTTGTTGGCAAGGAAACAGCATGCAACACCTTACTACTTATTGGTGCTTTCATTAGTTGCTATGAGACCGCAGTGACATAGTACCTACCTTGCTTCAGTTTTCAGAGCACATTAGTACGTGGGTAGGAAACATCAATCACCAACTACAAGTGTGCAAACTTTAGTTGGAAAGTGGCTGTGGCATTTGAGTGAAAACAATTCATTGGTACTGTAGGAGAAGTGATTATAAACCATGTAATATAGACATACAAGCCTGTAGTTGCCTGACAGTAATAGTGAAAGGTGACATAATTAAGAAGGGATTTTTGTAGGAGACTAACAAAAATGTAATTACGTGAAAATATTCCCCAAACAAGGAAATGGGATTATGTACACAGCATTATGTGTATGGAACAAAGTAAAGTGAATTGCAGTGTACTCTGTAATGTTGAAGAGTAATGTAACTTTGTGGATTCTGCAGCCTGTGTTGGAAAGTTAGGAGGTAAGGAGATGGAAAGTAATACATGAGAGAAGGAGATTGGCATAGATCAGAAAGGGAGATACTAGACTTTCCAAATCAGTTGTAAAATGCATTTGACAACTTGGGAAAGCATTTTTATGGTTAAAGGGAACCAATCAGCAAAGGTTTAAGAAGCTGAATATACTAGGGTCACCACGAAAGTTTTGAGATGTGAAAAAATGAAAGTAGATCCACTCAAATTGGATGCAGGATGGGATAGCCCCATCCTTTGAGTAAACTGGTGTCGGTAGTGGCTCTCCCACTCCAGGAATTCCAGCAGCGCAAGGATGAACAACCCACGGCACACATGTGGTCAGTCCCTGCAGTGGAATTCGGAAGAGAGCATTTTCGTTCAACAATATTCTATTATCTTAAAAGTGGTTAAACCAGTGCTAAAGTCATGAACATTTGTCACAGGCTTTTGGGGACATTGCTCCTTTGCATGCTACAGATTTTCAGTGGTTTCAGGAATTTAAAAGGAGCTGAACATCTTTGAAAGATGAGGAGAGAAGCATGCTCCAGCATCGGCAGTGAGTGAGAGAAACATCGCAACATTGAGAAAAATACTTCATGAAAATAGTTGCATAACATATAAAGAAATTACAGCAGCATTGTACATTGGATCACCAGCAGTTTTGAAAATCTGCCATGAATTCCTTTGTGTAAGGAGTTTCACATCCTGATGGCTGCCTCACAGAACAAAAACATGTCTATGCTGAATGATGTGGGAAAATGCCAATCAGATCCAAAGGAGGGGACTCAAGACGGATTTCTGACATCATCAGAGATGATGAAACTTGGATTTATTAGTTTGATCCATGGACCAAGTGGCAATCAGTGGTGTGGATCTTTTCTGATGACAAAAGACAAAAGTGAAGTGTCTGCAAAGTATCCACAAGAAAATGGTGGTCTCGCTTTTCCTAAATGGTGGTCTTGTGGCAAACATTTCTCTGGAGGAGCAAAGCATAGTTACCACTAATTGGTACACCACAGTTTCCTTGGCAAAAGTTTTTCCTAAGCTTCTAAAACAACCGTGCATGGGGCTGCAAGGGATCCTTCTCCATCATGACAATGCATCCACACACACGGCCAACGTTACCATTCAGCTCTCGGAGTCTACAGAGGTAAAACTTATGATTCATCCACCATACAGTCCCGACCTGGCCTCATGTTACTTGTTTCTGCTCCTGGCGATAACAAGTTGCCTGCCTGGAAAGAACCAATATGCTCTCTTCCAAGCTCATAGCTACCGGCTCATTGCAGGTTGTTCATACTTGCGCCGCTGGAATTCCTGAAGTAGGAGAGTACTACCTGATACCAGTTTACTCACAAAGGATTGGGCCATCCCATCCTGCATCCAATTAGAATGGATCAACTTTCATTTTCTCACATCTCGAAACTTTTATAGTGACCCTTGTATATTATTAGAGTTGAAACCTTTATACAGGTATTGCGAAATGAGGTGATCCCAAGTTACTTCCAAATGGGCAGAGCGTGAGGCCATTGTGCAGTTACAGTGCAAGCACAAAGCACACTACCTACAGTGCATAGTGTCTCTCAAATGTGTGCACCAGTTCCACACAGTAAAATGCCTCTAGCATGAAAATTGAAATATTCACATAGCAGAAAATTTACTGGAGTGGAGGAATTTTATGATGCTACAGAAATGGATACCCTTTTACCTTCTCTGTTATGTGTAGTAAGTAGGGGAAGTATTGTATTCCACTCAAAAATTTGATGTAGAGATTTCACCTGTAATACACATCTTGAGGTCCCCTAAATACCTGTGCATGTGTGAACAGCATAACTAAAAAGTCTGATGTGTTGCACTCACATGACTTTCTCTACTCTTGTACTAACCATTCTTACAAACTCTTTTTCTTCTATCTTCGTGTTAGTTGAGATAAACATTTGCAGAAATTATCTTATTGGTCATTTCCTTGCATGTGCAACGGTAATATGGGTAGACAATAGACTTTGAGCAATAGTCAACTCTTTTAAAGCTTTCAAATTCCGTTCTCCTTGCACACCTAACATATAAGAAAATGAATAGCGATGTTCCATTTGACAGAACTCCAAAACTTATACAAATAACAAGGAAGATCTCCGAAATGGTTCATTCTACAAGAAAATTTATTTGGACATAAATTGTGTTTTAGCGAGATCTACATTTTTGTATAGTAAGATTTTGTCTATCTCTTACAGTTTATGTGTTATTCAAAAGTCATCCAGAATTAACAGGACTACATGGGCTATAGCCAGAAAATTCAAAATATATATTTCAATTGCCATCAAAATATCTCATTGGCATTTCAATCAAAGTTGTTAGAGCCGTTATCAAGAAAATCAAAATTTTTGAAAAATTTTCCATGTAAAGGGTAGTTTAGGTTGGAGCAATTTTCTTCAAAATCTTCGTGTAACATCCTTGAAAGACATTAAACTTAAGTACCAACTTTGGATCTTAACTGACTCCTCATTTTTGAGTTATGCTGACCACAGACTGAAAGACACGCAGACACAAACACAGCCCTTTTTCTAAAAATGCTTTTTTTAGATTCAGGGGGTCTCAAAACATATATTTCTGGTGAAATCTTGACATCCAATTTTTGGGTGGAATACAATACTTCCTCTACTTCGTAGTAGAGAAAGTAAAAATGAAGTCATTTAAATACCAAACTCGATATTTAAGAGGTAGAATCAGAACTGAAAAATTCAATGCCACAGCTGGGATTTGAATCACAGACCCTCTGCTTACTAGGCAGGCGCTCTAACCAGTAAGTTACTGTGACAACCTGCCAGAATGACATTGAATTCTCCAACCGAGTTGTATTTCTCCTGGAAAACCACAGAGTGTCTCACATCAGAGACAGTTACCCCAAGGGCGACTCACTATCGTAATAACTCTATGTCCCAGGATTACATAACATTCAGATGGCAGTTATTTATTTATGTCAACAAACTCACTTGTGTGTTTAAAACACCAACAGTAAATTTGTTGGCATAAATCAATATTTAAGTTCAGCATCTTCCAAGGATGCGACATGATTTTCAAGAAAATTCCCCCATTATGGACTACCTTTTGCATGGAACATTGTTTAAAAAGTCTGATTTTTTCAAAAATGACTAATGATGTTGATTGAAATAGCATATGTTGAAACTATTTTTACAACAAATGAAATAAATATCTTGAATTTTCAGGGAATAGTCTCTGAAGTCTTCTACATTTTGGATATATGTGCTGCACATGCAAAGGGAATAGAAATCAAAGCCATTGCATGGATCCAGCTTCAAAAGATTTGACTCACTTGAACCGTACTGTATTCACATATTCCCCTTGCACCTACAAGAAAATGAGTAATAAGATACATTTCTGGAAGTGTTTGTCTGACTGTCACTGTGGTCTGGTGGTTATGCTAATCTTGAAATCCAGAGGTCCCGGGTTTAATTACCAGCTAGAGTTATTCCTCATCCTCCCTAGAGTTTGGAAGTATGAACGATAGTGTGAATATTTGTGTGAATTTAATATAACTAAAAGTAAACCACCCAAAGATAAACACTACTGTAAGTGAGTGAACATCAGTTGAGCAGCGCCATGCATCGAGAATACACTTAACTGTAAAAGTTTGCTTCTACTCTACTATTTTGCAGCAGGCAACCTCACACCTAATGTGTTTCACTTTACAATACTGTAACTCCATGGCACAACAGCATCTGTTTCTCTTCTGAACTACTTCCCAATCTGAAGGTTTCTGTTGTTTTATTGGTTCCAAGTTGGGATCCTTCTTAGGTAGCACTATTTGCAGTTTTTTATAATGTGGATCTACATCTGTGTATATTTTCTTACATGGCCACGTGTTTTCTGGCATTGAACAGTATGGGAATCCATACTGGAAGTGTGTTCTACAAATTCAGTGGTAAAATTATGATTGCCATAGTGGTGTAGTTCATTTTTACTTGCTCTAGCACCTACATGTTATAGGTAGAGGAAGTATTGTTTTCCATCCAAAATTTGTTAATTGAGATTTCATGCAATATAAATTTTGGGGTTCCCAAAACATTTCTTAAAGGATGCTCTATGTATCCAAAGATGCAACTGATAGGGTTTCAAGAAAATTGGCACCACGGCAGACTACCTGTACCTACCCTACGCTGTTTCCTTCATATTTTTCCATTTTCTCTCATTTATCTCTGCTATTCTCTCCTTCAATGTATCCTGGTATTTTTTTACTTATTACTTTTTCTTAGTTTATCAATATCCCATACTGTCCCCTTCATTCTATGCATTTTTATGTATATTAGTTATTCTTTCTCATATTTTTGCCCTTACTAAATAATGGTGTTTCACAATTTGGGTGCTTACAACTTCTCATGTAAGTCATAGAGGAATAGTGTCATACCGTCACCAAAATATGGTCAATTTGGTTCACCTGTATACTGCCAGGTGTTTTCCATGTCCCTAGTGGATTTATTTATGTGGGAATACAGTGATTTTAACAAACATTTTGTTTCTAACTGCAAATTGAAGCAGCATATCCCCATTATCATTATCGGTGTCATGTACAGTAAATGGTCCAGCCATTTTTCATTGATCCTGATTTTGCCAATTTTGGTATTGAAATCTCGTAGGATAGTTATATATCTATTTGATCTATTACAGGTCTCATGTAGTTTATCATGAAACTTCTCTTTCAGTGTATCCTCTTTTTCCTCAGCTGGTGCAAGTGCTGATTGTTTTCAGGACTAATAAAATTCATATCTTGAAATTTCTGTGAACAGCCTATGAAGCCCTCTTCATTTGGAATAAGCTTGTATAACTGTAAAGGACATGTTCTGAGGCACCATTAATTTGTATCTTGTAATGTCACGCAAAGGGTGGGGAATTTCTTGATTAATGTGAAGTAGATTGAACAATAAAAGAGATATAAAGAAGCAGAAGAGCTATAAAAATGCATGGCTTAGTTACAAAAGTCATATGACTATAACACATCAGATTTTTTGACATACAGTAGAGTCTCAATTATCTGAGGTAAGGAGAACCAACAGTACCTCAGATAATCGTAAACTTGGATAACACAGACTGACAAAAATCGAGAGGAAAACGTATAGTAAACTGGCAAAATGAATGACATGGTCAAATACATGAACAAAAAGGTATTTATTGTAAAAAATGATGTAAATACAAATAGAAATAGAATAAAAATACAAAATGGAAAAAAAAAGGACCTACAGTACCTGCGGCAGTGGTGGCGGTGGTTGTTCAGCATCCTGATCTCGGATCAGGTCTTCGCTCCTTTCTCCAGCCCTTCCACTATTACACTCCTCCATGTATTTTTTGGTGTGCCCCATCTTCTACTACCCTGAGGATTCCATTCCAGAGCTTGTGTTGCCTTCTTGCCTTTATCTCGCCGTAATGCATGCCCAATAAACTTCCATTTATCCCGGTGCATCTCAATGTCAAGGAGTATTGGAGTTAACTTGTGGCCACTGTACCAAGAACAGACATATTAATCTTTTGTTTGCAATACATTGCTTCATTAGAACTATTTTGTTTTAGGTCGACGGAGAAGAAAACAATATGTCGAAGAAGGTCTTCACTTGGGAAGCCAAGAAGGAGGATCTGTATGGGCCAGTGACACTGAAGATGCTGAAGGCAACACCAACATTGGGCAAGGTGGGGGTCATGTAGGAATGGGACAAGTTCAAGGGTTTGGGCAGAATTCTCAGATCGGTGCAAGCAACAATGGGGTTGGCAGCTTAGGTCAAAATATCCTCCCACTGTGTGTACTAGAGCAACCACCTCCTTCTCCTCCAACACCACCACCACCACCACCTTTTCTAAAATATTAGGCTTCAGTGTGTTAATGTGGTTTGTTGTTACAATTTTTGTCTCTTAGTTTGGTGGTAATCATTACCGAAAACTTTGAGCATTTTATCTCAATCACTAGTCATGCAAGACTTGACTGTTTAAATGAAATGGTGCTATAAAGTATTTTTTATGTTCAATTTTTATATTGACAACAAAATGAAATGGTACTTCTAAAATCAATTTACTTTTGATGAACTGGTCATTGACTATTACAGACTTTAGTTTGAAATTATTATGTTATTTGTTAGTTCATAATCAAAGGGCACATCATTTCTTGATATGTATGAATTACTCAAGATTCATTGTACAGAGAGTAGCTAATGCAAGTTGATGTAGACCGTGGTCTGCTCTGCTTACTCTTGTAAAGTTGTTGATGTGCATTTTGAACAGACATTTTACTGTCAACTGTCTTTTTGTGATTTTAAATAATTAATGTACATTAATAAAAATGTACAAATATTTTTGTAACTTGAATAAATGTAATTATGTTAAAGTTTAAGAGGATTATATTATTAACTCAAACACCTTTAAAACATTCCACTTAACACAAATAAAAAGTAAGTTAAGGGGAGATTAACCACCTTATATTCCCAGTGTAAAATTTTCTTAATAACAGGTGATCCAAAAGACTGTGAACCGGCTGCACTGTGTTTTGGCTGTACGGGACCTTGGCGCTCGTCACCGACTGCTACTGTCGTAGAACAGCATGGATAAAACCATACAGCACTTTGAAAACTACTTTTAAAGGTTTTACGTACCAATATAATTATAGCAGATGCTGAAACTGGCCACCGTGTTGTCCATATATTTTTGGCCCTCTTTAGGAAATTATCCATCACTCGCCATAGTTCAGGCTGAGAAATGTTGGCAATTTCCTGACGGATATTTTGTTTTAATTCTTCCAGGGTGTATGTGTTTGTCTTGTACACTTTATGCTTTAAGTTACCCCAGAGATAGAAATTGCAGGGGGTTAGGTCGGTGGACCGAGGGGGCCACAAATTTCTACTAATAATTCTGTCCTGAAAGACACTTTCAATTGTTCTCATCAAAAGATTGGCTGTATGAGCTGTTGCAGAGTCCTGTTGAAAAAAGGCAAAATCATACTCCCTGTCGGTTAATTCTCTAAAAAAAGGGTGCAAAATTGTATCCACGTGTGTATGGGCAACAACTGTTGACTCGAAAAAAATAATAAACACACATGGTGCAGTAGAAAACATGCTGAGCCATAATACACTTTGTGACTAGGTACAGGACTAAATAATAAAGCACACTGGTAATAATGCAGCCGCATGATATCACGTCAACTCAATACTCATTGGTGAGCAGAGAAAAATAAGAGATGCTCGTGACCTTGTGTATATCCGCTGCTGTCATCGTATTTAAGCGTTCACAGTGGAAAAACACTGCACAGTGGTTCACATGTATTTGGATCTCTCTGTACATGACCCATTATCTCAGAAACTACTTATATCAACTTGAAATTGTTACAATATATAGACAGTATATTTTTAAATAAATCAACTTACTTTCATTTCAAAAATACAAATTGTAAAAATGTTATGATATTTTTAAAATAACCTTGATTAAATTTTGTTATTTTTAATAGCAAAAAATTTTTAACCAACTTATTGGACATACCAACAGTCAGTGCGGGTGTGTTTCACCCCTATATTGCTGTAAGTAAGTGGTAAAACTTTCATATCTCTGTCATTTATAGTTCCTGAGGTAATGGGGCATTTACTGCAAAATATGTAGTTTTGAGAAAATGCCAATTTCAAATAAAACACTATGTAATAAGATTCCACTTAACTCACCACCACAAACATTGCAAGTTAAATAATCTTGAAGAATAGAAGATAATATTTATAAATCCACAATTATATTAGTATGTGTCTCATTTGTATACTTATTTTCTTCATTGATTTTTAATTTCTTAGTTACTAGGAGGTGTGGATGAAGTCACTTTATTTACAGGGGGCAATGTACTTTCTTCACAACATCTTTCTTGTATGCTGATTGCCAGTAAACTTATGCATTCTCAGCACTCCTTTTCGTTTTATCATCTTGAAACATTCTATTATACCAGCTGACCCTTATTTTTTTGGAAGGTAGGCCATCCATCAAACGCCATGTGTGCTTTAATCCATTTTGCACTTACTAAGATGTATCGCTTGATTCTTAGATAGACAAATGTGCAAAATTTAGAGGAACATAGTTTAAGGGACATAGTGTACTCCTCGCTAAAGTACACCTCAAAAACATACAACTCATATACTGAGAGCAAACTCTGGATTTCCAACCGATTTTACAAACTTTTTACTATAGTATACATAGCAATGCAGTTCAGTAAACACCTCTAAAAAAACGGACCTATCATATGAGTACATTAATGGCAGACTCTTGTACTTAGGTTGGCTGCAAAAAATGACAGACACGCCTTATCCACCATGGACCCATTCAGTCAAAATGTACATATTATTAAATAACAGTTTATTTAAATTTTGGTGTAAACTACATGTTGTACAACTCAAATAACATACATAATAGCTTTTGCCATTTAAATAATAATATTAAAACCCAGCAAAGGTAAAACTGTCTTAAAGGTCTAAATTATGCTCAAAAAGTCACAAGGTGGCAGTGGAATAATGCCTGGCATACTGGTTCTAAGGTTTGAACTGTGAGTGTGCTTTCAGTCAAGCCTCCAAATATCTGCATAGTAATATTACCGTATTCTGTGTGCTAACCCCCAGGACATGGGTTCATGTCTCAGCATTGTACAGATTTTTTTGTGCTCATCAAAACTTGGAAACCAAATTCACAGTAATCTAATTTTAAAGTCCCTAAGGGTTTAGGACATAATTTAAAACATTTTTGGTTGCCTGCATTCTATAATAGAATAGGTATAATGACTTCTGCCACATTGGACTGGCATGATGTAGTGTGGTATTATGAATGCTGATTTCCTTCATTCCCCACGCGTAAGCTGTCACGTGATATTTTGTGCCAGTCCTTCACGATGTATTCGACAGAAGAGTACGTTGATATGCCTTTGGTCTACAGAGGATAAAGAACCAGTGTACAAGCAACTCAACATCTATACCAGGAGAGATATCTTCATATGCAACAATACCATAAATTAGAAATAAAACAATTACAAATTCAAATAATAACAGCTTAACACTTAATTGTTCAACTATTGTTATTTGTAAATATTACACAGTAAAAAATTAGTACATGTAGGGGATTCAAACCACCTTTACAGCACATGGATTACTGACGAATTGTGCACTCGCTTCCAACTTAGTTACCTAGTAACTTCAGAGATAAATGAAGACAGATACATCCATGTTGAAAATACTTGGGTGAAACCTAGCATAGATGTTTTTATGTTAGAGTATAAAATGTGGATTGTATAAATTTGGAAAATAAGGGGCAACTGACTCACCTGGTATAATATAAATACTAACACACTAATAAAAATGAATCTACACTATTTTATACACAATAAATTGACAAAAACAACTCAGGAAACTAAAACCAGCAATTGTAAACACAAGGCAGTATCTGATTCAAAGCCTTACCAACATTGCCAAGTATACTAACATATGGAACTCAATTTCCTCTCAAAAATAAGCTAGGTTCCAATTTTCTAGTGTTATTGTATCAAAAGTTATTACTGTTTTTTTGTAAATTGATGCACCAAACCAATTGTGAAATGCCAAACAACAAATAATTAAGAATATCTTTAAAACACTTAGAATTAAGGTATAACAATAAATTATACATCAAAATTTGCAGAAAACTTCAAAGATTAATATGGCAGTAAAAACAAAAAAATGTAAAGTTTGACCAAAAAAACCTGTTAAGCTCCTATTAAGTAAAACTGAAAGTGTCCATAGGTCTACTCAAACACTTCTACAAAATTATCTTTAAAACAGCTTGGCTAAGAGGACTGTGCCCCTCCCTCAGTGGAACTTTCATTATCACTTTTGAAGATAGCAGTTAAAAAGAAATGAACTAACTGTATGTTAATCAGGTTTCTGAAAAGGATAGAGAATAATATACTAATAATTATTCTTTCACACATGGCCAAGTGTAGCACAAGGATTTAAAGGTAGAATCAGACTGAAAAACTCAAAGCAAAAAAAAAAAAAAAAAAAAATGCAAGTCAGTTGGGGAATTTAATGTCATAACGGCCAGAAGCTCAGTGGTTCAAATTCTAGCTATGGCAATGAATTTTACAGGCTAATTCTACCTTTCAACCACTGTACACCAATGGCATAGCTGAAGGGGTGTCTGAGAGAGTCTCAGGGCACCCAAACTAAATACAGATAAATTGTATAGTGTATGTTGGATGTAAAAAGCAAGAAAATAGTGTCTAGAAGTCGCCAATAGGTTGCTTGTGTACTCCCAAAGCAACTTATAACAGCGTAAAACGTTAGGAGTGCAGAACACGTGAGACTCATACTATGTTATGAGGGAGAGGCTTACTAAGAGTTGCTAAGCAACCACCCCTCTCCAAGCCACATTATTCTGATGCTTGTATTCTATTCCCAGAGTCTAGACTCCAGCTTTCTGGTGTGGAACTCTGGGTTATAAGGCATGTTACTTTTGGTATTCTATTGTGGTGCGAATTCAAAGTATTTGCAGTTTTTCCTACATTCTGTGCCTTCCTCTCATTCTTTATAACCAGTGATATTAATGATTTGGTTATCCATTTTATTAACCATCATGGTCCCTTTCTTTGAAGAAAAATGTGCTCTCAAGAATAAGATAAGATGGTTGATTGTCACATATGCTTACAATTTTGGAGCAAAAGCTCAGTAAACTGGTGACTCATCAAGAAGTATTAACAATAAATAAACTTTACATAAACAAAATTAGAACAAAATATACAATATATATGTCTACACTACCTTCCTTAGATAACAAGTTAATATATATAAACACCTGTAACATTTTCCCAAGATCAGTTTCAAAAAGGAATTATGGGGACTAAGGCTCTAATTCACCATTCATATATTCCTCTACTGAGTAGTCAGCCTTGTCAATAGACTTTTTAGTGTTTTACTAAAATATTTTGTGCCTTTAATTGCTCTGATATTGCTGGGCAATTTACTGTAGACTTTTCTTCCAGCACATAGTGGGCTTTTCTCACGCAGTGCCAACCTATGCATGATAGGTTTCAGCTTGTTTTTAGTTCTTGTTCTGTGACAGTGATAATTTTGTCAATTATATAGTGTTTCAAAGTTTGTATGTATATATTTATTTAATTTGTATAGGTGTTGTGATGGTAGGTTTAGGATTTTTAGGTTTTTGAACACATTTAAACAAGATTCTTTGGGTTTAGTTCATGTCATTTTGTGGATTATTTTCTCCTATGTTTTAAAGATGGTTTCCCAGCCCATGGCATTTCCCCATAGTATAATCCTGTATGTCACTATGGAATGAAGGTACACAATTTTTCTTGTTTCTAAGTTGGTTCCTTTTGCTGTGCAGCTTATCATGAGTGTCGGCAGACTTTTTTCCAGGGGGGGGGGGGCACATGTTGGAAATTTGCAATCATATAATATTAAATCATTATTTTATTGTAAAAATTTATAATATTTGTTGCAGATAATGTATTAATTTGTGCTAAATAGAAATTGTTCTTTGCATAAAAATTAAAATAATATTTTAATAGCCAGTAACTGGCTGCACATTAAGTTCACCAACTTCCAAGGGGGGGCCGCAGCCCCCCTTTGCCCCCGTTTTGCGACGCCCATGCAGCTTATATTGAAACATGTGCTATTTAATTTTTTAGATATGACCTGGATGTGTTCTTCCTGTTTTAAATGCTTATTTAAGTAGATGCCCAAAGTTGTTGAAGTATGTGCATGATATACACATTGTACCACGTGGCACCCAGCATTTCTGGAGTGATTTGGTGTGAGACCACTGTAATGTTCCTCCGTAGGTCGGCTAGATTCTGTGGTCTTTGTGCACACACAGTTCACTTGATGTGGCCCCCACACAAAAAAATCTGGAGGCATTAAGTCTGGGCTATCAGGACGCCAAGGGATGGATCCACCACGGTTACCTCACCAAAGCGGCCCAGGTTCGATCCCAATCAACCACTTGTGGGATTCGTGGTGGATGAAGTGGTACCGCGGCGGGTTTCTTCTGTGTTCTCCGGTTTTCCCCGCCATCTCATTCTACCAGTGCTCCATCTTCATTCCATTTATCATCAGTGTCAGCACCTGTGGTGACGCATGTAGCAAAAGTGGGCGTTAAGCACTACAAAAAAACACCACGGCTGCACCAGTGATCATTAAACACCTGGTTAAATTGATCCTGCACTATGAAAGCTCAATGCGCTGGAGCACCATCCTTTTGATAGATAATGGTGTCCAGCATTCCATCCTCCTGTAGATGAGGGACTGCAAACTGCTCAATCATATCAAGGTAACTGATGGCACAGACAATCTCCTCCATAAAGAAGAAAGGGCTGCAGGCTTTTTCATGAGTCACTGTGCACCACACCAGCTTTAGGGCTGGCTCGTTTGAGTTTGTATGAGATATGTAGATTCTCACCTCCCCAAACAATGCAGTTATGAGTGTTGACTCGACCACTCACATGAAATATGGCTTTGTCCATCAACATTCATTTCTTTAACCATTTAATCATGCACTTCCTGCTGCTGACATATTAGAGAAAAATTTGATTTGTTGCACTCAGATGACTTTCTCTACTCTTGTACTAACCATTCTTACAAACTCTTATTCCTATATCTTCTTTGTGTTAGTTGAGATAAACTTTTGCAGAAATTACCTTATTATCTTCTTGTAGGTACAAGGGGAATGTGGGACTACAGTAGACTTTGATCAATAGTCAAATCTTTTAAAGCTTTCAAATTCCGTACTCTTTGCATGGTTAACATATAAAAAATGAACAACGATGTTGCTTTTCACGAAAGTTTTAAGTTTTCCAAAACTGACACAAATAATAAGGAATATCTCCAAATTGCTTCATTTTACAAAAAAATTTATTTACACATAAATTGTGTGTTTTAGCGAGATCTACATTTTTTGTATAGTAAGATTTTGTCTATCTCTTACGATTTACGAGTTATTCAAAAGTAAACAGGACTACATAGACAATAGCCAGAAAATTCAAAATATACATTTCATTTGTCATCAAAATATTTTAAACATATGGCATTTTAATAAAAATTGTTAGAGCCATTTTCAAGAAAATCAAAATTTCAAAAAATTTTCCATGTAAAGGGTAGTTTAGGATGGAGCTATTTTCTTCAAAATCTTCAGGTCGCATCCTTGAAAGACATTAAACTTAAATACCAACTTTGGTTTTCCAACTTTTCGTTTTTGAGTTATGCTGTCCACAGACTGATAGACAGACACACATACACGGACCTTTTACTGAAAATGCCTTTTTTGGATTCATGGGGTCTCAAAACATATATTTCCGATGAAATCTCAACATCAAATTTTTGGGTGGAATACAATACTTCCTCTACTTACCAGCAGAGAAGGTAAAAATTATTTGCAAGTTCCTTTACATTGATAAACTCCGACTGTTCCATTTTAGTAACTATGAAATGTTTGTTTTTGCATCGAAAAGTACGAATCAGCTGGGGAATTTGATGTTCTGGCAAGTTGGCCATGGTAGCTTAGTGGTTAAAGCAGCCATTCGATAAGTGGAAGATCTGTGGTTCAAATCCTGGCTATGGCGTTGAATTTTTCAGTCCTGATTCCTCCTTTTAAACATTGCCCACACATGGCTTGTGTGTTTAAAAACACCAGTAGTAAGCTTTTGTTGGCATAAATAAATAATAAGTAGATTACCACGTTTGAGAGGTAGAACTATGTTGTTAATAACTTGTTAATGCTACATTATACTATAATTATTCAACACATTGTGAATTTAACTAAGTTTCAGTCTTATTTTTCTCCATTTTTTTAAAAATGGTACATGACCCATTATGGATCTCAGCCCTTTAAATATTCTCAGAAACATGTTTATATGATCTATTTCCATTCCAAACTAGTAGGCCCAAATGACCTTGTTATCGACGGACCCTTAAATTCCACTCAGTTCCAAGCCAGAGTGCCTATCACTGTAAACAAACTCTTTGTATTATCTGTGTGAACGTAGATTGCAATTCCTGCCCCTAAATAGGTACTTTTTGCTCTTGCACCTCATACTTGCTGCATATCCGTTAAATACATTACCATTAAAAGCATTCCTAACACATATTAACTAACCTTCTTGTTCACACCCAATATTCCCTTCCTACCTGCTTGCCTTAAATTTTGGTCTCAATACACACAATCCCTGGTTTTTCGTGTACTTATGACCCTCTGCCCTCTTATATCCCTTGTTCCAGTTTCTCCAACCTTGATTATTGATTATTCTTAATTGTTTGTATCCATTTCTTCCTAACTTTCCCCGAATAATCACCTCTACTTGTTACATTATTTTCTCCTTTTACAGACAACATTTTCCTCATTAATAATACCTCTCCCTCCACCCTAAAGCTGTTCCACTTTTGTTGCCAAATTTGTTCTCTCCATACTTTTGTTCATTTGCAATATAATATACCATGCCAGTGTGAATCAACTTCTCCACACATTGGGCATTTCCCTTTATCCTTATAATGTCTAATACCGTTCAAATTTCTAACTCCTGTCCTTGCCCAAGTAAATCCTTCTTGCCCTAGCTTATTACACACATCTATGTACTTTTCCCTCCCCCAGTTTTTTGCAGTATGTCACTAGCTGAATAAGGTAACTTTTCTGCTAACAATCAGTGTGGTGGTTCTCTCAATATTATTCACCAAAATATTCAAATGCTAACAAAAAAATTGATCAATTAAATATATTTGTAAGCAAGTCTCTACCCGATGTTCTTATTCTTACTGAACATGGTTTAAAGGATGATCAAATTTGTAATAATTTAATCTTTAATATGAACTTAGCAACTAGTTTTTGTCGGACGAAAAAAAATTGGGGTGGGGTAGGCATTTTTGTTGCTAACGATCTTGGTGAAAAGATCTCCGTGTTAAATGTAGTGAAGTTTAGCATTGAAGGACATATTGAAATAGTGGGTGTAAATTTAAATTGCAGTCAGATAACCATTATTGGAATGTATAGACCACCTAATGAGAATATCAACACACTTTTGGAAAATTTAGCTTTATTAATTGATCAATGTCTCAAAAAGAATACCCAAAAATTAATAATAATAATAATGGGTGATATAAATATTAATATTCTTCAACATTCACGCAGTAAAGCTAGACTAATGGATGTTCTAAATGAATTTAACCTCAAACCTATAATAAATGAACCTACAAGAATTACTAATAAATGCAGTTCTGGAATTGATAACGCCCTAACTAATATACCTGTAAATATGTATAGTGCTAGGGTGATAAACTCTTGTATATCTGACCATACAGCCCAGCAAATCTCATTAATGGCTGCTAAAGACTCTCAAATAATTCATCAAAATATCACACATTCTACACTATTTCATTCATTTAACAAACAAGACTTAAAAAATCTAAGTTGCCTATTAAATGGTGCAAATTGGGACAGGGTGTATTGTGAGCAGGACCCAAATAAGAAATTAAGTGTACTCTATAATATTCTAAACTACTATGTAAACATATGCTGTCCACTGGTCCACTCTCGTAAATTGAACATTAGAGAAATGAATAACTTCAACTGGATAACTCCTGACATAAAGAAACTGCGTATTCAAATTAAGTTAGATACTGAAAAAGTTAAATACAATAAGTCAGCATCTGATAATATTGCACTTAATAAATTAAAATATTTATATGATCAGACTGTAGCAAAAGCTAAACAAAACTTCATTAGTAGTAAGATCCTCGAGTCTGATAATATGAGTAAAAGTTGCTGGCAAATTATTAATGGTCTCCGTAAACCTAGAACTCTCACCGATAATGCCCCTATTGAATGAGCATCAATAACTCAAGTTTTATTACCAAGCAAGACGAAGTTGCCGAAGGCAGTATCATCAGTGCAAACTCAAATATAAATGAATTCACTAAATTTTCAAATGACTCCAATATAGATACAAGTATCTACCTCTGTCCTACACATAAGGCTGAGATTGTAAATATAATCAATAAATCAAAATCTAAAAACTGTATAGGTGTCGATGGAATTCCAATGTCACTTCTAAAAACTTGTAGTGCTGAAATTGCTGATCCATTAGTTGACATAATAAATTCCTCCTTAGCAACTGGAATATTCCCCGATAACTTCAAAATAGCTGTAGTAGTACCCATACATAAAAAAGGAGACAAAACCAATATCTATCCTTCCTGCAATTTCCAAAATATTTGAAAGAATTCTGTATAACAGAATAAGATCTTTTCTATGATGTGTTTGATTATACTAATTGTACTTTTAACTTCTTTTCTACTTATATTGTATATACTATGTAATCACTAAATTCTTTTCCATTATGTATCTTATGACATGGGGTACCTTATGTTATAGGATACCTTTTTATATCACGTTCTGCATTGACTCATGACAAGGTTCAATTGTGTATTCCACTGTATTGAACTTTATAAATATAAATAAATAAATCGATGCTCTGCAGGAAAATCATAGTTCAAAATGTGATCTGAAGTAACAGTTGATGTTATAAGCATGCAGAAATGAATATTTTACTTATATTACTCACAGTTCTCAAGCAAAGGTGCAATACCCAAATCTGGATCCACTGAGGATGACTTAGCTGCCATATTGGAATGTCTGTTTATATTCCTGGCACATTTTAGTTACACTTTTCTTTGAAACGCTTGTAAACTTGAATGTTATTTTCATAATATACACAACAGCAAGCAATGGGTGTTTTTATAATAGTGAGTTGAACACATTTGTTTTTTGCCACTTTTTAATGGTTCCCTGCTTTTGTGTTTGGACAGTTCATGTTCACACTACATGCATTGTCCTCTGCTGTTGGAATTCAAACACCAACTGAATAAATCACAAGGTTTGACCTGTCCCTAGCATGCATCTGCTAGCATCTTATGAATGGCTGTTCACTTATTATATTTCCTGTGTTATACAAAGTGTTTATTCAGTGCTCAGATAGCACCTCAGGAATTCATAACTGCATTTCTCATATATGCAAGACAATGGTAGTCATGGATACAGTAGGTAACTCACAAACAGGGTACTCTCAGCATTAGGACAACAGACAGCATTAACAAAATAATATTTTGTAATATCTTAACAGTTAGTGTATATCCATTACCCTTAGCAATGAGTTCTTATGATAACTGCAACAAAATGTGCAGTTCTGTATGTTTCCTACCCCAATATTTTATGAAACAATACATTTATCAAGGAACTGTTTACATTAGTGTAAGGGTGTGTCTTGGGTTTATGACAAACAAAAGTAGAGTTTGAATTAATGGGGGGAGGGCAGGGGCGATGAGGGGATTCCCCCCTCTCATTAAATAATTTCCCTGGCTCGTCAAAGAAGAATTCCGTCTCTCCCAGGGAAGTATTTTTTCTTTTTACGGAAAGTATTTACTATTACTGTTCTTTGAAAATATAAGAAGACACAAAACATTTTTCATACAAACTGTACATGGTATGAGTGCAAGCTGTGAGTAAGCAAATGTATCATATTGCAAGTAAGGTAAGCAATAAACAATTCTCAGGTTCATTAGTTGGGTTAGCACTCAGGGTCACAATCCCAGCAATTCTGCACCAGCAATGACGATTGCAGCTTGTGCCATTCAGTTTAGTTTCTTGCAACTCACTGTTCTATTGTTCGTCAGTATGGATAAATTTGTGAAAGAAAGTGGAAAATTACAGAAAGTAATGACACTGATGTATTTCAGTGCGAATCTCAGGCTTCAACTTCAAGTAATATTAATATTACAGCTTCTCAGGTAAACACTGCAGGATTGGAAGTGACATGTATTAGTGAAAATAGTGAAAGTGAGTGCATTACACTAATTGGGGGATCTTTAGGCAAAACTAGATTTTGAAAAATGGAAAACAAATGTTTAATCAAGCAGTTTTGGGAGAGTTATACATCTGTACTGCTCAGAAATACAAAATCATGGTGCTGTTAAAGATAGAAAAATGTATATTGCTGCCAGTGTTATGTTTTATGTACCTATACAACACACCAATGCTATTACCACGGTATTACTACCATTATTGCCATAAATTAACACAAACTTAACTTCCTCCCATCCTTGTCAGAAAGTCTGATTCAAACATTGGTAGAAACTACTCCTAGAAAATTTATTACTAGAGGGTGAAAGATTGTGTGATAAGCCACAAACTTAACTTTCCCCCTTGTCAGAAAGTCTGATTCAAACCCTGAGCAAAAGCACATGCTCTTGTTTACATCAGAGGGCATTCTCATTTGGAGAATTTGGAATGGACAGTAGTAGTGTTAGCATTATAAATACTGATCCAACATTCATTAATGAAATGACATTCCTGTTTCTAGTGCACAACATTCTTCAAGCTTGTACACCCTTGGAGAGGTGGTAGACAGTGTCTGTAAACAGAAGTACTCAAATCCACACAGTGTGTACCTAAGAAACTGAAATGATTTTGGCCCTGAGTGATATTTAGTGCCATTTTGAGCAGTATGTCTTTGTTTGGCACATAGAAAGAACAAGAGGTACGCTGGCAGCTTCAAAGAGGCTTGGGAGAACATTGCAATAGGTTTAGCAGAAAGTTAATCAGTTTAGGTCAAAACCACTTCAACTCCTGGAAAGTAGATCATCTCAGTCAAGTACCCTTGAAGCCTGAAAGTAAGCATGTTCCTTTTAAGTTTTGCATCAATTAATACTGACATTGCTTTCCACCAGTCATAATGTACAAGTCATCTCCCCAGTTTCAGAGTAACATGCTAGCCTCTGGTTCCCAAGATCACGTGTTGAAATCCAGCAGAAGACAATGAATTTTTTCAGGCATAAAAATCCTTAGCATGACTTTCTTCAGAAGAGAAGTAAAGCTGGTGGGCCATGTTGTAGATTTACAGCACATAAATAACCTCAGGCCTGATAGAGGCTTCTCAACAAAATTAAGCAGCCTTTCATGGCATATAGAATGGGATGTTGAGAACCATAGCAGTTAAACAGCACCCATAAATACAGTAAAACCTGCCTAAAATGGAACGTGATCATTCCAGTAATATTTTTCTGTTTTCAAGGGTTTTTGTCTTACAAAGGGTTGTACATATTTTAGTAAACCAAAGTACAAAAAATATAATCTTATAGAATTAAACTGAAGGAATAATTTTAAATAAAATTCTGTAAATAAAAAATAGGTGTAATTGTATGTTTTGCTGGATTTTCAACTTACACGTCATATATAATTGCAGTTTCTCCATTAGTTTCTTTTCCCCCACATATCTGTCTAAGTGCACTGTCGCAACTTCTTCACAAGAGAATGCTCTATGATCTCCTTTGCATCCTGCATCAGCTCTAGGAGTTCTGGAACATTCTTGGAAGCTGCAAATTCCTGAAGGTCACTCACAACAGATAATGCTTCTCTAAAAGTGCATATTTTTGGCTCCCTTTCCTTGGCGTCGTCACCGCTGTTGCCAATTCCTTCCATGTCTTCGCAACTGTTGTTTCCAGCAGCAATATGTGCTGCACTTTGAATGTCTTCAGTCGTGGCAAGTTCGTTATCAATGCACATAACTATGTATTAAGCATAATGAAAATCCATCTTAGTTACGTTATTTATGCAAACGGTTCTGGAAAAACTATTCTGTTTCCACGTTAGGCAGTTTTCCAGTTTAGAGTATTATTTAACACAGGAAATAGCTCTGTTCTAAGATTTATTTTCCAGTTGTCCAGGTTTCCAGTATATAGGGGGTCCGGTTTAGTCAGGTTTTACTGTAAATGAAAGAAAAATGCAATGAGTTGTGAATGTTAAATGTGCACTCATCCTAGCAGTAATGGGCAAATATCTAGCAGTGAAACCTGCCAGGTTTGAATCTCTCATACTCAGGACTGAGGTCGCAAAACTTCACAAATTCATGACCCAATACAGATACTACCTGCAGCGCACAAGGTGAAGACGGAGGTGGGCGTAGTCAGCGAGATGGCAGAGGTGGCTTGTGATCTGCACTGCCATAATACATACTGTTCAATAGTATTTGCAGCAAATAAATAACAGAGCATGAAGATATAAACCTTTTTAGGATATTACAAAAACATTTTATTTGTTTTAGTTCTATTTTATTTCATTATGCCATAGCGACTATGCTCTAAATTTGGGGTTGCCGCATAAGTAGTGGTAGTGTTAATCATGCATGAAAGCTGATATCAGTCAAGCATGTTTTTCTTCTCGATTGTAATGTGTCCAATTTATAATTAAAAGAAACTGTTCACAGGTATGTGTAACTTGTTTGGTCACATTGGGGGTTTTGACTTGAGAAACAACTGATGGAGTTATTACCATATCTTGACGTTGAGTTTTATCATTTTTACATTAAACACAGTCGTTAGCTTCATTTTGAATATAATTTTAAATTACTTCTGCAACTTTTAGCACTTTAGTCTTGATGATGTTAGAAAATAGACATATACTTTGAGAACTTAAATCTGCTTGTTGAAAACATATTATATTAGTGACATCACATAGACTTTTATAAACTCCACATCTATAAAAGTTTTCATTGTTTTTCTGATTGATAGCTTGCAAGCAGCTGGTTTTAAATCACATTTGCTAGAGTGTGTTTCCTTTAAGTATCAGTTTATTCACCATTTGTGAAAATATTACAAGGTGTTGTCAAGATAATGATTAATGTGAGTGAATATTTCCAAGGAATGATAGTGTAGTATGGTACATAAATTGCTCTTACATATTTGATTACATACACTTTTAAATTCTTCACTACATTGTCCATTAGATATGACTGTTTCTTTTAGTTTTTTATGACCTTCCAAACATTTGATTCTGTAAGGCAGGTAGTTGTACAGGTCCTTTGCACAATTTTCTATACTTCTATTGTATAGTGAAACCCTTAATCTATTTCTAGAGTAATTTTTTCTACTTCTGGTGTTATATACGTGTATATTTAATTATTTTTCTTCCTTATGGTTTTTAACTACATATTTGATACATTGATATATATAAGCAGGGGACTGTAAGTTTGTTTAGTTCTTAAATATAATTCTAAAACTTACTCTGATGTGTATTTTTTCAATTATTCTTATAGCTTTTTTCTGAAGCCTAAACAATTTTGTAATTAAGGTTTTTTGAGTGGTATCCCTTAGAAAAATACTGTATGTTAGGTGTGAGTGAATGAAGGCAAAATACACTTGCATAATGCTGTCCTCATCCATCACCTGCCTAGTTGTCACAAAACATAGATTCCACTGTTTACTTTTTTGGTGATTTTTTCCTACATGCATTTGCCAGTTTAAATTTCTATCAATCACTAAGTCCAGAAAGTCTGTGTATGTTACCTGTCTGATACTTTTATTCTCTATTTTTAAATTTACACTTGAATCATTCTTATCCCCATCCTAATTTGCATCCATTCAGTTTTTACAGTATTTAATATCATGCCTAAACCCCATAAAAAGCTATTTACTACTACTAATAATTTATTTGCTCTTTGCTTAAGTTTGTCTTCTGTGCTTGCTTTTACTATTATTGTTATATCATCTGTGTATCCAACTGCTATCCCTCCCTCTTCTTGTATTTTACTAAATACTTCATTTATGTATAAGAGGAATAAGTAAGGTCCCAGCTTAGAACCTTGAGGTACTCCATGTTTCATCCATTTAATTAATAAACTTTTTATTAAACATAATAAATAAAGATACATTGCTCAAATCATGCACTACGTTAACAAGCTTGAGTAAAAAAGTTCATTATGGACGATCCCCGGTTTTGACATGTGATTACATGGTATCGATTGTATTGTTCACTACAAAGCTTGGACACACAAGTTTCATCTGGGTCATGGAAGTATTCAGTGTTGCACAGTTTATGGTGATACCCATGTACCGCCATTCATCCATTTAAGGGATGACCTAAATCTTCTCACGTGCCCTTTGTCCTCATGGCTTATCTCTGTACACTGTTCTCTTTTCTTTAGGTAACTCTTTAGCCAATCTAATACAACTCCCCTGATCCTATATACTTCCATAATTTCAATCAATTTATCAATGTTAATGCAGTCAAACGCTTTCCACAAATCAGTAAATATTGTTGCTACACATTCTTTTCTTTTTAAAGAATCTACTATTAAGTTGTTTCCCAATTGAATTGCATTTACGTTGATTTTGCTTTCTGAAATCCAAATTGGAATTGTTATACATTCCTGCCCTAAAATGAAATCACCGTAATAATCAATTGCATGTATTCATGCACAACTACAGCCATATAGGAAATCAAATTATGACTATTACATTTGTATAGGAAGCCCCTACTATCTTGTATAATTCAGTATGAATTACCATTAATTTAAACACCAAGTCAGTAATAAATTTACCCATAATCATAGTCTGATCTTTGTGACATTTCACATAATGTTGTAGCATGATCTTTGTGACATTTCACATAATGTCATTGCATATTACTGCTGTTGACACCCTTAATATTTTGGAACACAATAAACATCTCACAGTCTCGTTTTTACTACAGAAAATATATTTCTCCTCTTATTCAGCCCCAAATGCAGTTTTCCTGGTTTTGAAAACCTTACTCTCAGATGCAGTACTCAGGTAACGGACTGAGCCAACGTTGATAATGCTACCTAAGCTAAGGGAGGGGGCTCAGTGTGGAGAGGGAGGTTGTGCTGCAGAAGTAGCGTCACAGTTCAGTCGCAGTCTTACAAGACCAAAATTTGTGATACCTGCTCTAGACGAACCCAATTTATTACATACAATATAATTTCCAAGTGCAAAGGCATATTTTACTTTAAGGCATTTATGATCACCAATAAAACCCATAGTGCTCAGTTTCAAAATATGAAATTGGTAAATATTTGCTAAATGGGAAAAAAAATGACAAATATAAATTAACTAGCTGGCTTAGCTCACTGTTAGTTTTATAAATTTGAATAGAATAGAGGCAGCTGATGGTCATGTTCTAATGTGCTACAGTACAACGTAAAAATTGGATCAATATTACACCTATTCTCTTAGAGTGCAAGCTGTTATGCAGTAAAACAATGAAAATATATTTTGTAGTGTTCTCCAAAATAACAGAAACCATCAGAGCTACAAAGTACAGCATTAAGTGCTGAATGGGTATCAGCTCCCATGGTCTCATCCAGAAGGCATGTTATTGTAACATTTTGTTTGACTTTCCTTCCTGTGGCTATGAATGTGCTATGATTCACGTAGCCACTTTGAGTCAAGCATTGGTTTTAGGCTGCTGTGTCATGCAGTGTGTTTTTTTTAAAAGTCTGCATATTGTGATGTGCAAGCAACATGGCAAATTCTGTAGATGATTTATTTAAGAAACCCTTTTTAAGTAGATCTTTGCAGGAGAAAATGAGAATCAGAGCTAGGTAGACCTACTCTGAAGTTAAATCTAAGTCAAAAGGCTATAGGTAACGGTAATAAGAAAAGGAAATATAATACAAAAGTGTACGAAAACTGATGGATCTGCAGATATGATGCTGGGAATGTACTTTTTTCCTTTCTATCTTATTTATTTGGTC
Organism: Tenodera sinensis; assembly: GCA_030765045.1. Lineage (NCBI taxonomy): Eukaryota > Metazoa > Arthropoda > Insecta > Mantodea > Mantidae > Tenodera > Tenodera sinensis. The sequence continues at coordinate 301,334,552 of CM060962.1, forward strand.
ATCTCCTAAGCACGGTGGTAGTGTTGCTGCTTATCAAGTGGGGGAACTGGGTTCAATTCCCGGCACTGGCATGGGGATTTTCTCCCACTTGGAGACCTGATCCGGGGTGCACTCAGCCTCGTTATGTCCCTGAGGGGCCAATTAACACTAGAACCCAGGTAGCGGTCATTTTGACCGTTCTTGATATTTAAATAAGTTTAGTTCCACCGGTTTTTAAAAATGAAGCTTGGCCTTTCATAACTTTTCCTGATGTAACCTCTAGTTTTATATAGCATAGTAATTTTCGGCATGTCATTATTTACGTGGGTGTTTTTTCATGTTTGACCATGAACCCCGGAAACGGTCATTTTTGACTGTTACAATTTTGTTAGGCTTTCACTCGCACTGTCGTTAGATTTCTCATTGTCACTAATCTGTTTTGTCCGTCTTCATACCAATTGTTCATTATAGTAGTGTACATTGTGAATCTATGCCTGCAAGATGTCTCATGGCTTGAAACCAGATGAAATCCTAGCTATATTTCATGATATACCAGACGATGTATCAGAAGGTGATCTTTTTGAAGAACCTGGTAGTGGTGAAGATGATTACCAATCTCCAGCTGATTCAGAACAATCGGGAGATGAGTCGTTCAGTGAAGATTATTCGAATGGTAAGTTTTATTCTGCTTTCTTTAGATATTACATAACATGAAACTGTATTGCTAATAGGTGTATTTATGTAGTTATTCATTTCTTGTTTGTACACAATATACATATATATTTTCTTTGCTTATTTATTTTCAGAAAATCAAATTTAGGATAACATTTTATCTAATTCTTGTGCTGCGAGGGAGGTAAGAAGGTATGGGCATAGCTTGATACAACCATCATTTGAATATGACTTGCAGCACTGTGTAACTCCATCCAATTTGAGTGCGTCACAAGCGGCAAGTGAAAATAGAATGCCTACTAGTAATGCTACAGCTTCAGGTAACGCAACCACTTCAACACAACCAATAATAAGAAGAGGCAGAAAAACGCAACATGAAGAGGAAAAAATTCCTGCACTTACAAAAATTCTCAGTAGAGATAAGGGTACTGAATGGCAGATCATCGATCTAGGTCAAAATCCTTGTGGAACAGAGCAACATAATGTTGTGAAAGAAAAAGGAGGCCGTACTGCTTATGCTAAGAGACATATAAGGGACAGCAGCCATGCATCTATTTGAAAGTTGTTCATTGATGAGTCGATTCTTCGAAATATCAAAAAATCTACAGAGATTGAAGCAAGAGAGAAAAAATGATGAGAAATGGACAGTTTCCTTGGATGAGCTGGACTTTCATCAGCGTAATTTACTTGCGGCGTGCACTTGGGTGCAGAAGCCTTGAGTTAGCTGAACTATGGCCCAAAAAGTGGGGCCCAATAATTTCTGATACCATGGCAAGGGACAGATTCGTGGAACTGATGAGATTTTTACGATTTGATACCAGGTCATCCCGTTCTGAAAGGCTAAAGACGGATGCGTTTGCACTGGTTTCAACTATTTGGAACAAATTTATTGAAAACTGTAAGGCTTGCTACATACCAGGTGCATTTCTTACAGTAGACGAACTTTATGCTACACAATGTCGCTGTCCATTCATTCAATACATGGTCAATAAGCCTGATAAATCTGTTATAAAATATTGGATGCTTGGAGATGTGAACTGAAAGTATCTCCGCAGCGTTATACCATACCTGGGGAAGGATAATCAGCGGCCTCAGAACGAATCTGCTCCAGAACATGTTGTAATGTCTCTAATAAATCCTTTTATAAATAAGGGATGAAACATAACCACCGACAACTACTTTACTACACTATCACTAGCTAAAACACTGAAGGAGTCGGACACTAGCATCGTAGGAACAGTGAACAGATCGAGACGAGAAGTTCCCGATCACCTAAGAAATTCCAGAGCTCCTCTTTATGATACCATTCTCATGAAAACATATGTTGGTATTTTGCTATCCAACTACCAAGGAAAGCCACAGAAGAATGTAATTGTGAGTACACTTCACAACTCATGTGCAATATCTGCAGTCTCCAAGAAACTTCCTGAAACAGTTAAGTTTTACTAGACTAAATATGGAGTGGATGTGATTGATGAGATGGCACGATTGTATTCGGTTCGTGCTGGTACTCGCAGATGGCCAATGCATAGTTTTTACAACATATTGGACCTAGCTGTCATCAGCGCTTGGATAGTGTTTCGAGAAATAACTGGCAAGGAACTTTCATGCTGCAGATTCATCCTTTGACTCGCTGATGAACTAAGAGAAGCCTGCTTGGGAACTAGACAGCGTTGTATAGAGACTAATCCTGCCAAAGAACATCCAACCCCTAATCGCTGACGACAGTGTCAAATAGGTCAAAACTGCAGACAGAACAAAGAAAAGCAAACAATTGCTGTCATATTTGCAAGAAACCAGTATGAGGAAAATGCACAGGAAACTAACTTTCTGTGTAAGCACTAACATGCTCTAATAGGTTTTCTAATATAAAGATGTGTGTTGGAATATTACTTGTTGTGTTATACATAAAGTTGAGTTCTCATGTTCATAATCCCAAATATTTTTAGTTGTACTGTTGCAGTATATTCCGCCTTTCTGAGAATTTGAGCTATTTTTTTTATTTGAATAAAAATACTGTTAAAAATAGAGATAAATAAAGGACATATGTCCATCGTACGGGCTTTTTTATATACTACTAAATTAAATATTTTTCTCCTAACTGTCCATTAACACAAGATTATTAGAGAAAACGTTTAGCATAGAAAATTCAAATGTATGCCCTAGGTAGGCAGTTTTCCAATAATTGATACATGCATAGTGATAATATACTGGGCCTAGTTACCTAATAATAACAATGGTAAGAAATAAGATGTAAAATGTAAACGGAAAAGGCAAAGAAAAAGCGAACAGTCAAAAATGATCGCTACCGTAGTTAATGGTAGCTAGCGAGCGCCGGGGTTCTAGTGTTAAAGAGCTACTTAATTGAAAAGTTGCAGTCCCTGTCCCTGATCGAGAAGGCTGCATAACCAGCTGGGAGGGACCAAGGCGCTGACCTTATCCCACCTCCAGTACTGCACCCCACTCATGACTCCTGTGGTGGGCAGAGGTGAAGGACGCAGTGGTTGGACAGTAGGTCTTGGCCTGGATGGGCTGCTGTGTCGTGGAGTTATCTTAGTTATTTGGAAACAGTCATGGAGTAGAGGGATACTGACAGATCTTAGGCTATTAATGCAGTAATAAAGAAACAGTATAAATAATGACATAAACAGTTCACTTGACAGTGCATAAACTAATACTAGTATTGCAACAATATTAAGTTGTAGCTATTATGACGAGATAGAAAAACACAATCAGCGGATAGGGAGAAAAAATAATTACTCTTAAGAATTGACTTTATCAAATGTTGTAGTGCTTTTAACTGGTTTTGAGAGGGCACAACAAGACCAAACGTTTGAAAAACTCCAGTGTCTTTTATTTTTGATAGATTTAACTTCTATATAGACAGCACAGTGAGAAAACATGTAATAGGTGACCAGGTTTTTAAGGGGATTTCAAAATCCATCCAAAATGAGCTGTCAGATTGTATGTAGAAAACTTGTGAAGTTATGTCCGGAAAAAAAAATTATAGCCCTTTGTACATTTTTGCATGAGCCACCACTAATGTAGATAACTTATAACTTGATACAGCCCCATCTTTTCCTAAAATGGATGAACAATCCTCTTATATTCATGCAAAAGGAAGTGAAACATTGACACATCTGACTTCCTTCCCAGTAGCCTTGCAAGTTCTGGAAATGCTGCGTACTGTTCTCTACAGCAAAGAAAGTCACTGGAGATTGAGGCACATAGCAGAAATTGCCGATTAGATACGGGTATGGTACCCTGCCTACCCTTGTTTATGATACACAGAACAGCTCAGTTACAGCCCATTTAAAAGCATATAGCCAACATCTGACACCTTCCACTTTTGCAAAGTATACCTTCTTGGTTTTAGTATACCTAGTGAATTTATTTGTGTACATTGAGTGATCCTGTGTGTGCAGAAGAACCTAATTGTGATGTCTAACATGCGCAAGAGAGGCAAAAGTGGAATCAATTAAAAAATTGAAGCTATTCACAGTGAAACAATATAAAACAACAAATATAATAAATATTTAGAGATTAAGCTTGTAATGGTATGAGAGGTAGAATCGGAACTGAAAAATTCAATGCCACAGCTGGGAGTTGAATCAAAGACCTTCCTCTTACTAGGCGGGAATTGGTTGGAAAATTCAATGTCATTCTGGCAAGTTGTCACAGTAGCTTAATGGTTAATCTCCCACCTGGTTGTCTGTGTTGTCACATAATCTTGCTTCGGCTGAAACCTTGAGCTGAGTAATACTATCAATTTTTTGTTCTTTAAATCAATAAGTAGGCCAAAACAATGCAGGAAGTCAGTGCCTAGTATGCCTTTAGACACATCAGCCACAATAAATAACCCTTCAAAGGAGTGTCTTAGCCCTAACTTTAAGTTCAGTATTTTGAAAACATAGGTATTCATTTGTGAGCCATTAGCTGCATACAGTTTAAAATTACTGGGTTTTGGTTTTATTTCACTTACCAGTTTCTTTATTTGGCATTCTTCGCTATCATGTCAAGATCACCACTATTTTGGCCTCTTATTTTGGTTATTATACTTTTATATATGTTTTGAATAACTTCATAAATAACCATTTTTCACATTCAAAATATATTTATTTTTTCATTGTTCATTTACAGTAATTATAACAACTGACTAACGTTTCCAGTCATGCTACAAACTGCGACTGTATCTAACTATGTCATGTCGTTCATCTCCCTGCAGACACAAATACTATGAATCATGTGAAGCAACAGGGAAATTACAATTGGAGGATTAGTCGTTCTTGGTAATTTTGGGGCTTGTTCATAGAATTAAAAGAAATAACAATATTTAGGAGTGTAAATGTATGTTATCTTAATTATTTTCAATAAATGTACATAGTAAGTGTTCCTTGCTGGTTTATTCATGCACTGTCTATGGTCCTCTGGGAATAAAGCTTAATAGGGATATAACACAGGATTGTGCAAACTAACATGCAACAAACAAATTAATACAACTTGTATTCACTGTTACAAAGCTTCAAAAAATTTGATTATTAAGTTCTATTAAGTTAATTATTTAAAACATGCACTGCACTCCATGCCAAGCTTCACTTATTTTTGGTAAGTTGTGAATAGACCTGTATGGACTTACATTATCTAACTTTGGGAACTACCAGTAACTGCAATATTGATATCCTACGAAGATTTGAATCCACAACTCTTCAGTGTTTGGCAAAAGCACCATGGTATGTCTCTAATGCTGTACTACATAACAATCTACACATCTCTACAATAAGAGAACAAATCACATCTCATAGTCTTCAGTATCAGCAGCACTTAAGTAACCACCCAAACGCTTTGCCATCAATGTACTGGACAACAGTACCACTATCGACCGTCTATAGTACTGTGACATTTGAACTTACTATTCTACTTTAGCTACCATTAGTGTTCCACACATGACTTGTAACTCATTTACTGAGTGTTCTGATAAGAACAGAGTGTAAATTTAGAGTTAATGCAAAAAAAAAAGGGTTGTGAATATTTCCAAAGACAAACCAGGTTTCATGAGTCGCTCACTCACATCAGTGTTATTTCGTTTATTATGGTTGCCATCATCACAGACACTAGGTGACATATTTTTTCCTATTGTATTACCAACTGCTGAAAGCAAAACAAATTTATTGGCAATCAATTGGTGGTATTTCAAAATTCATTACATGGTCCTTGTTCTTCAAAATGATTATCTTTTCGTAAACCATCAAATCTATTAGTCCATTTAATTGTTTTAATGGTTTAACCTCTGGATTTATTTCATGATTAAATGACCAAAATGATCTGCCACTGCTGATCTATTTATATTTAATATTCCTAATACATTCTTTTATTCTGTTTTCCAAATGATGTTTAGTTTTACCAAGGTAAATCCTGTCACTATCCAAACAACTAAATTGATAAATGCCAAACTTTATATAATTTGAAATTTTTCCCTTATTAGAAAAAATTACACAATTTTTATGTTATGTGTTATGTTTATATGTTATTTCGAGAAAGCAAAATTATTCCAAGTTCTTTAAAAATTTTAGTAAATTTTTTACTAGCCCTAGGATTGTAAGTACATTTTTTAAAAGTATAATCATCTTTTATTTTCTTGAGAGTAGAAATTTATTTTACAGTCTTTTTTATATTTAAATTTCTCTATTTTTTATGTGTAAAATCTGTATTAAAACCATCCATTAACACATTGTTGATAATGTGTTTATATTCCCTGTTAAATTCTTCCTTATTAAAAGGTGTATTTATTACTCTACATATTAAACTATTAAGAACGGCAAATTTATGTGAAAAACGATTAAAACTTTTATTTTTTGTGTAATTTCAGTATGAGTAGATTTTCTACAAGTGCCAAAATTCAATTTATTGTTATGTTTCACTATCTTTAAATCTAGGAACGGAAGACAAACATTATTTCAATTTCCAATGTGAATTTTATGGCTTTATCTTGCAAATTGAAAGTTTTAAAGTGTCATTCATATGTTTAGGAACAATAGCAAACAGTCATCCACATATCTATACCAGGTTTTAAAAATTAAAGGGAATGCTTTAGTGATTTGTAATTCAATAAAGTACAAGATAGACTGCTGCATCTTCTGCGAATGCATCATTCCATAGACCAGGACATGTCAGGATGCATGCACCAGTACATTGCTTGGCGCAAGGTGCAAAATGCAACTAAGAAAAGTTGACCTCAGTGCAAATCTCCATTCACTCTTTCATTATGCTTGTCTCTTGCTTTTCCATCTCACCCTTCCTCACTTTCAGCGCCATTTATTCCTCACTGCATCAACCTTACATGCGGTGCACAGCGTTAAACAGGTTAATTTGGTTTTTAATACCAAACATGGTCTTTTGTTTTAATCATCTAGAAAGCATGGTGTAGGAAAGTGGCGACTCATCGTCCAGTGGGAAACCACTGCAAACAGCCTCCCAAGTATTGGTGGGGAAACCAAAACCTTTCAAGTTAAAGAAAATGGGTATCGCTACATAGAGACTGCCTAGGTGGAATGTTAAAGGGGAACTTAGTTTGCCTATAGAGGCCTGCGCTTTGTGTTCACAAATCTTTCCATAGAGTTTACAACAATTCTTCAACACTTCTTTCTGCAGTTTATTGGAAGACTTTTCAACAATAAAATTTAGAATTGAAAGACGTGTGTATATATTAGCGCAGTGGTTTGGTTGTCAGTAAAGTTTTTTAAAAATACAGTACACAACTATCAGGGAAAAAACCAACAAAATAGCTATATGATTAAAATGCACAGTAAAACACCTAACAATACTGAGTATTTGCATTATAAATTTGTATACCTATGTATAGTTGATGAGCATTATGCCATAATGAAGTAGCATAAAACAATCCTCATTACATTGAATTGTTTCTTGGAGTTCTGGATACCTGTCCAGAAAATCATCAATGCAGTATTTCATGCCATACTGACCCCTTCATTCAGCATTCCAGTTTGAAAACACAATTTCATCATGTAGGCATGATGCTGTATTGTCAGATTCATGTTGCCCTCTACCAGTGACGATATGCTGCATTGTACTATCTTTCACAAAAGTAAACACCCATCTTCGGTGAGACGTGCACGAAGGGTCACCTAATTCTCAGGCGTGCTTGCATAGGAGGTATGAGAATTAAATAAGTCATATGCTTCCCTTGCTGCTTGGAGGACATGGTAGCCATGTCACCTCTCAACTCACCTCACCTCGTGGTTTTGAAAAGCAATATTTCAGCAATCCTTCTACATTAACGGGCAAACATTGCAGATTCAACTTCAGTGCACCTGCAGAACATCTGTTCTTAAGGTGTTTCTGTTAAGTTGTGGACTAGAACTATACTGATTCAGTTTTGGTGCTAGACTTATAGAACGTGAGTTTAATCAGTCAGACTAAACTCTACTATTCACTATAGCTGTGCTGGCTAAGGCATGTTCTTCCAAATGAACAGTGTGGGCTGACATGGGTTCGAATCCCATCTAACATATTCCTTTTTATTTCCCTTTTTCTTTTTTCTTTCTTAACAGGAACATTATTTATATAACCCGTGTGAAATATAAAATTATACAAACTAATGGAATCTATTTCTAATAAAGCTCCTCCTTTAGGTATTTTTATTCCATGTACCGTTGTAACCTTTCCCGCCATCTTATGAATGCTGTAGTATGATGGAAATTTTACAAATAAATGCTTCCTAAGATATCAACTGCTGAAAATGAAGCAGGGAACATGCCTACCTCAATTGTCAAACATTCCCCTTGAAATTAATATTTCCCTTAAAACATTCACATTCAAAAGTATCTCTACGAATTTCGTAGGCTATTACCATATTAAAATATATAAGCATGTAATAGTGTAAATTACTATATCTGGATGCCAGTGAATATGACACATTAAACAGAACAGAATGCAGTTGAAGCAACCTTTGCACCCAGCAAGGTTGTCATGTCGTTTATTTCCAAGCAGACACAACATTACCATGTCCCCATTAACTCAATTTGTAGCAGTGTGCCTTCATCTGATTTTCCATTCCTGATAAAAAGCTGTTGAGAACTAAACACGTTTGTTAATCTTGTATTACAGAAAATAAACATGCAAAAGACGAGGCTCGAAGCCCCATCAGCTAGCAGTTCTGAATTTCACAGTCAACGACGAAGCACTCTTAGCTATTCGTCAGTTGGGCCTTCGTGCTGTATCATATGATATTAAGCTTGCTGTCACTACCTTAGTAGCTAATTTCACTGCAAGGCGGAAAGTTCGCATGCACCTTTAGAAATAGTTTAAAAATTTGTGTTTCTTTTTCTAAGTATTTGCTCACATTTATTTAGAGGAATAAGTAAAGGGAATATTTCTATAGCAAGCACAAGTATCGCAGTGTTTAGTGTGGAGTTTAAGTTCGTTTAGTTTATTTTTATTAATGACAGTCGAATGAGATTGAAATCACTAGTATCAATAATTAATTTATATTTATTACCTACTCAGAATATACGCCTAATTTCAAGAACAGTAACGTCTTTAAGACGTTATCTATCTTGGAGAACCCTTTTGAAATATTTATTTTATTTAATATTTCTAGCACTTAAAAGTGCTTTTAATGTAAGAGCGTCATTTTTTCTGTGCAAATCAAGTGATTATCACGGCATATTTTAATTCCTCCAGTACACATAAAACTTGGTATCATCAAAAACTTTGCTAAAAAGTTGAACCTAAGTGGACTGGCATTCAAGTACCTAGTTACAAAATTTCCTAGCATTGTTGAGGCCCAGTTAAAGGAAGAAATTTTTGGTGCCCCATAGATTCATCAAGTTCACAGAAGAGATATTTGAACACCTTTTAAATGATGCTAAGCAAGAGGCAAAGTGGAAAGTTCGTGCACCTTTAGAAATGGTTTAAAAATTTGCTTTTTTTTTTCCTTCTATGTATTCGCTTACATTTATTTAGAGGAATAAGGAAAGGGGATATTTCTATAACAAGCACGAGTATCGCAGGGTTTAGTGTGGAGTTTAAGTTCGTTTAGTTTATGTTTATTAATGACAGACAAATGAGATTGAAATCACTAATATCAATAATTAATTTATATTTATTACCTACTCAGAATATATGCCTATCTTCAAGAACAGTAACTTCTTTAAGACGTTACCTGTCTTGGAGAACCCTTTTAAAAAGCATCACTTTTGAAATATGAGTTTAATATTTCTAGCACTTAAAAGTGCTTTTAATGTAAGAGCCTCTTTTTTCTGTGCAAATCAAGTGATTATCACAGCACAAAGTTATGTGTTTTAATGTCCTGCAAACAAGTCCCCTTTTTGCACTAAGTGCTTCAATTGTTGCGCAGGCATATGTTTTTTTTTTTTTTTTTTTAAAGAGTTTGGCTACGGTTGTTTCAAATGAAGCACATGTTAGCTGTTATGCAATTGTTAGTGGTCGGTTGTTTCTGGCTGCTTGTGCATACACAATGGAGAACCTTTGGACTTAGAACATTTCTTGCATCTCTCACATCATATGTTCTAAAGTATTCTTATCTATCTACCTGTTGGTCGTGTTACAGAGCTTGATTTAAACAAATTTGCCATGTGTTTAATGTACTCCAATTCTTAGTTGTATTCATCATGTGTCAATGTGATGTTAACCAGTCTGTGAATTAAACTATGACATTTGGCATATTGATGTGCTTTTGGTTTAAATTATTGAAGTTTACCATGGAAATAGAATATGAGTTACCTTTCATGGATTTAAAAATCATGAGAAATAAGGATAGATTAGAATATGGCATATGCAGGAAACAAACACATGTGGAGAGATACACTAAAAATAATTTAAACCCAAAAGCACATCAATGTTCTGTCTTCCATAGTTTAATTCACAGACTGGTTAACATTCCATTCACACATGAGTATAACAAAGAATTGGAGTACATTAACACATGGCAAATTTGAATGGTTTTAAAACAAGTGCGGTAACTAAAATGAACCCACAGAAATGGAAGATATAAAACAGTTTGGAAAGTAAGTAAGTTAAAAATGAAAAATCCAAAAGAAAAGTACTATACATTTACATACCATGCAAAAGTGTTCAAGAAGTTTAACAAGCTTTTTAAGGATTACAATATTAAATTGGCACAAAAAATAAATATAGTGTGTGAGATATATTTATTGCTAAATACTAATACTAATAATAATAATAGAACACATTAGAAAGATGAAAAGGAATTTGGAAACAAGATTGAAGGAACACTTAGAAAAATATAACATTCAAACACAGAAAATCTGCCATTGCTCATCATTTTAGTAACATAATCATAACATCAGCACAGAAACAAAACTTTAAAAACTGGCCAAGAATTGTTTGGAAATAACAGTGTGGGAGAACATATACATTGTCAAGAATTCAAATTGAAGCATGAATTTTTAAATACCAGCATAGGTGACATCATACAGCTTACCAATAAGTACGATAGCTGCCCAAACAAGGACAGAAGGGAAAGCAGACAGCAGATGAGAGCCAGTCAACTGAATAGCAAGTCTCTTTATTTGTTATTTAATGATGCTGCCAATTGCCAGGATCACATCAGCATTGCCGGTGTGCCGGAATTTCGTTCTGCAGGAGTTCTTTTACATGCCAGTAATCTACTGACATGGAGCTGTCATTTTTAAGTACACTTAAAAACCATCAATGGACCTGTTTACCATATTTGTATTACAAGTGTAATGTCGTATACATTATGCATCTTTTAATGTTAAAATGAGCCTTGTCAGCTGTATACATCCCCAAATTCAAGGGTTTAGTTAAAAGGGGGCCTCGTCTCTAGACAAGTCCTCTGTTTGCACAGGAGTATAGTTGCTTGTGGTAGGGAAAGTTCTGGGCACCCGATTATCATTAGTAGTGGATAATAATGGTAGACAGTAGCAGTGAGAATGAAGCTCAAGGCTCTGGTTTTAAAGACAGAATTCAACACTTTGGTGAAGAAATATTATGAACAACAGGTGAGTGAAAGATGAAGAATATATAACTTCTAAATGCAAAAAAACTGCAGCAAGATAAATCAGTCCTAACTGTAGGTCAGATATGGATGTTCTTGACCCTGCTTGCCACCACATGTCACATTTCCTTCCACCCCTCACCTTTCGTTTGCTGTTCATAAGACAAAAGCAGTTGTCAATCCAGTGGCAGAACATTCCATATGACATGCTTTCTACAAAAATGGGTCGAACATTTAGGGAAGAATGGGTCCTTAAATATTTTGTAGCATTCAGAGATGCTGCAATGTAATGTGTTCTGCAAAAGAAAATTGTCCTGTATTAGCGTATACAACACTAAGCGTCATTATGGAGTACATCCAGAATTATGTGCTTTGGAAGGGATGTAACTGTATTAATTTTATTAAACAGTTTGCATTTATTAATATTGACATACATATAATTATACAATAATTATAGTTATTGGAGCTTTAGTGTAACTTGGAGCTCATTGAGGAATATTCCCTCCTCTGAGGCAAGGAATTGTATGAACATATTGCTACTAATAAATATCCAAAGCTACATAGATTTGCAACAAAGATTGTAGCTATTTTAGGCTCAACATATATTTGTGAACAATTTTTTTCCCATATGAAGTTCATAAAATCATCTCGCAATACTAGGCTGTCACAAACACATTTGCTGTCGACACTACAATTAAAATTGTCAAATTTGAAGCCTAATGTTTATGAACTTGGTAAAAAGTCATGTGCTAAAGAAGTATTGAGTATTCTTTCTTGGTTTGTTCTTGCTATAAGCAGTGATATATTTATTTCTTCAATTTTCTAAGCAGTATTACATATGGATCAAGGCTTCACGGGTGATCAGCTGTGTCAGATTTATCCTGAAGATGGCCATGGAGTCTACAATGGCTGAAAACTCGACCTTTATAAATCTGACACGGCTGATCACCTGTGAAGCCTTGATCCATTATGCTCGCTGTGAAAGCTTCAAATCTTACATCAGTATTACATATTTTGATTTTCAAAGTTTTACTATATGAATAATAATAAATAAATCCTTTTATTTTGTTTTGTCACTTAATGTACATCTTACATTTTAATAAATAGGCATTTCTAGCTTTCAAAACTAATTACACTACACCACTGCTGCTACAGAGAGGTAGCTACGCTGCAGCACAGTACCCATTCCAATTCCCTCCCTACTGATTCTGACACACATTCACCCATACCTGCTGTAGATAATAAAAACTCATTATTTTTGTAACAGTAATTTCTATAAAATTGTGTAGATTTACTTTTCCATATTTCTTGTAAACATTGAAGTATACCTTCAAGTAGTTATTACCATGTTTCTTGTAATTATAGATGCCAAAGGCGATTACACGATTCAAAGATTTTGTTACTAGTGAATAAACACAACACATTCTTCCTCTTCAAATGCCAGTCAAAAAACTGTTGATAATGAAAATGACGGTCTTTGAAACATGTCTGGATAAAATGTGAAACTAACAGTATCTATAGGTTGACTGAAATACTTCTACAAAACAAATAGTTATTAAATTATGTTAATAAAACATTTTCCAATAAGAAATCACCCAAATAAATAATTACACCAAAGATGTGAAGCTGTTTCTTAAAGTATGCCACTAATGTTAGACTTGGAAATAGAATTGCATCACATGTTGTGAGGTGAAGATATAAAACAATTGGGAATGGAAGCTAAGATCAAGAGCTCCAAAAGAAAAAGTACTGTAAATTTAAATACAACCCACCATTGTTCAAATTTTTTTTTTTTTTTTTTAAGAATTACAATATTGAACTGGCTCTACAAAGTATTGTGTGAGAAATTTTGTACCCATTGTAAAATACTATTGCTAGTAACAAATTGTCAGGAAGCAAGATTGAAGGAACAGTTGGAAAACATTAAATTCACACAAATAGAAAAATCAGCCAAAGCTAATCATTTTTGGTTGCATAACCATTCTCCTAAACCCATCAATTCCTATTCCATACATTATCCACTCCCATGACTGCAAATCTCACTAAATTCAAGCTGCTCACCACACTCGTTACCTTTCTCTTCCTCTGTTAGATTAGCACACTCCAATCGATAATTGGGAAAATTTTATAGTTGTCTATATATATTAACTTGTTATTTAAGGAAAGTAGTACAGACGTACATATTGCACACTTGCTCTAATTTTATTTATGTAAATATTATTAGATACCCTAGCTTTTAAATTAAACATAATTCAAACACTTTTCTTTTGATAGAGAAGTAGCCTATTCATAAGTGTTTTTGCAGCAGCCCCCCATATTTCAATAGCATAAATTAAATGTGGGTAGATACATCCATAATAGATAAGTTTTAAAATATTCTGGTTTTTATATTTGCTGAAGTATCTCAGCAGATATACAGACTTACTGATTTTATTGCAAATGTGCTCAATATGTTGTGCCCATGTCAACCGATTATCTACAATAACACCTAAAAATTTCTGTGTTCTCACTTCTTCCATACTATTGTTGTTTATTTTCAGTGCTATATTGCAACTGTTCTTCAGAATACTATTGTGCATTATCTTAGTTTTTCCCATGTTGCACTGTAAATTTATGGAATGAAAATAATTTATCAGAGTATAGGCACTTTTATTAAGGGTCATGTTTAAGTCTTCTATGGTTTTATTCCAGCACACAACTGTAGTGTCATCTGCATAGGTTACAACTGAGCTATTTTCCAGAAATTTAATATCATTAATATAGATTATAAATAATAGTGGACCAAATACCGAACCCTGTGGCACGCCATATTTAACAATTTCAACTTCTGATTTTACTGTATGAAATCATTTCTCTTTTTTGTATGTTATTTCTATATACTGTCTTCTTCCAATTAGATAACTCCTGATTAATTCATGTGGTATTCCCCTTATGCCATAGTTTGCTCGTTTACTTATTAAAATATTTTGGTCAACAGTCAAACACTTTAGATAAATCAAAGGAAAGAGTGCTGACCTTCTCGTTATTTTCTAGTTTTTCTATTACTTCATGGATATATTGATTAATGGCAGAGACAGTGGATCGTCCTTTTCTAAAACCATGTTGAAAATATGATATCACATTGAATTTATTTAGATAATGATTTAATCTTAACAGTATAATTCTTTCAAATAATTTTGCTATTTCCGAAGTTAGAGTAATAGGTCTGTAGTTATCAATTTGATGCTCATCTCCTTTTTTTAATATTGGTCTTATTACTCCTAATTTGAGTATTTCAGGAAATTTGCCCTGCTGAAGAGAATAATTAATTAGATATGTTAGTGGTTTTACTAGAACATTTTTACAGCATTTTAACAGTCTAGGACTAATTTCATCCCATCCACAGGCAAGTTTATTTGATAATTTATCAATTATTTTACCTATTTCCTCTTCTGTTGTTGGTTTAAGAAAAAGGGAGGAGCTCACTGAGGGATTGTTATTTACATAATTTGACAAGTTTGGTGTCTGTGTGGGAACACTTAGAAAGAAGTCATTGAAGTTTTGACTTATAACAACAGGATCATCAATAATTTTATTACTCCATTTGTTTTTAGTTTAATGTTTTCGTGTGAAAGCGAGTGTTTTCTAGTTATCAAGTATTGTGTTTCTGCTTCATAATTAATGAATAATACCTAGATTTATTGTTTTAAACCTTACTTTTAAAGTATGGTTCAAGTTACAGGAGGGTATTGTACCTTGGTCCACAGTGCAGCAACATGTTATTTATTTAACTGATAGTTTATTTGGCTGATTTGATTCTTTTTCCAATTAAGATATGTTCAAAAAGCATAAAATTTCATTATAACCTAAGAAAAAGGAGCCAAATATGCTGATTAAACCAAGGCTAAGTTTATCAAAAGTATTTTAAAAAGTGGCTCGAGGTACAATACCCTCCCCTACAACCCTTCACACTTTGAGTGTACTGTTCCTCCTCTGTTTCTGTACATCAATGATCCATACTAAAGAACAGTAATCCATGTGTAACACATTAGCCTCATGTTCCCAAGGTTGCACTTTCAAACCTGCCAGAGGGTAAATTGACTTTCCGGTGTAAATATAACTATCATATCCTGAGTGTCAATTATTGTTAATTATCTGTATTAAAAGTTGTGCAGTAAATAGATAGGGCTATCTGATTATTATGGAAATGTAGGACACAATGGTAAAAAAATATAGGGCAAAATGTACGACATTGTCCGTCAATACAAAAATAATGTAAATTTATAATTTAAATGCTATTTATATATTTATTTCAGCTGTACGAAATTACAATGGGGTAAAGGAAAGGATTAATCAAAAAAGTCCCCTAGATAATGGTACAGTAATTTAATAAAGAGTGAAGGAGTGAATGAAATTAATTCATTTGAGTTTAAAATGGTAATCTGGAAATGTTAAGTAAGTCTTGTAAATTTCATCTTCATCCAATGCTTTTGTCTCTTTCCCATTACTACATCATTGTAATTGTCTCTGTCTAGGTGATATGTGAATAGCAACCACAAGGTACCCAAGCTGAGCAGAACATTACTTCCACTTACTGGTGTTTTGCTCCTCACTGTAACTTTTCTATCTGACCTTACCTTGGTCATCTCTTGTTCTCTTCCGACCCCGATGCTATTACGGTTCCTGAGGGCTAGGGAGTCTTTATTTTTCCAACCTCTCCATTTCTCTATAAAACCTTAACCCCTAACATGCTGACCTGTCATGGCATGTAATATGTCCTCTGGTTGGTAATCAGAGGATATGGTCGGTGAATTTATTTTGATAATTTTCCCGGTCAGGTCGGTGAGACCCGTAAACCAACGACAGGTGTGGTCCTCCAGACATTCTGGGGGTTGTGAGAGAGCGATGTGACCGCCAAAACATAAAAATATGGTGCTCTCTAAAAAGCGGTTACATTTACTGCTATTGCTCTCATTTGTCTGGCAGAACATTTAAACAGAATTGGGATATATTCTTCACCACTCTGTCCTCTATGTGATCTGCAAGAGGAAATGGATCGAGACCACCTTCAAATATGCCCGGCCACTTCTAGTGACCCATTCATCAGTGAAAAATATTGGAGAGCAAGAGGATTAATGACTTCATTGTCAGAAGTCCAGCATTAGCTAACAAGATACCCATAGGCATATACAATTATATTTTCTTAAAATCCTGAAACATACAGTGTTAAATGTGATCATGAAGTCAGTTATACTTCTCGGAAGTAATCTTGCGCAAAACATCTAGCTTGTTTGAAATGTAATCAAGAGATTCCACACAGCTGAAGTTTTTAAAATAGAGGGAGTCAGCGCAAGTGGTCTAACTCTCCCTGATACACAATTTGCAATTGATGCCATCTGTCAAGTTTTCATGTGAACTATCTTCCCACGATATGGTTTGGGCCAAAACCCATTCCTTATATTAAATTGAAGCTACTAATATTTTCTCTCAGATGAAAATCCAGGTTACTTGGGTGCAACTGTGCAATAGCCAATGAGAACCCAACACAAAAGAGGATAAACATGTTCTGGATCTTAGCAATGTTAAGCTTGAACCAAAATATCTCAAACTCAGAGCAATAAATCCAAACAAATTTAAGGATATTAATTACTTTTCAAAATATCCCACCAATTTATTATACATTTTATAATACTCTGATTTCAGAAAATATTACTCAAAAGTGTAAAAATGATATGATTTTTTGACACCTGATTATGTAAAATAGACATGTAAATAAAACTGTAAACATCATACTTCCAAAAGCTTGATGAATAAAACATATTTCATTACCTTTGAATATATCCTAACCATTTAATAAGAGCATGAATTTGAAAATTATCACTGTGTGTGTGAAAATGAGATGGACAGCGTATCTTCCATATTTTGATATACCTGAATGTTCAGCATATATGAATCAAACATGTTTATTGCCCTTTAATATGTCCTGCCATTTAACAATAGGCATTTCAAAGCTTTTAAAAAATTGTATGGATAAAACATGTTTCATTTTAATAAAAATGGTACATATTTACTGCAAGATTTGTTTTTTTTGCATGGTAAGACAGAAGAAAGTGTCGGTGCAACAGAGGTCTAACCGAGAAAAAGATTTGCAGCACACCACAAAATCTGTTATGTATCAATATTTTAGCATTGAACAGTGCATAGTTTAGAAAGCTGAGAAAGTATCAGTAAACAATCTGTTCAGTGTGATTCAAGAGGGTTTCATTATACTTAAAAAAAAAACCTACAGGTATGTTTAACTTTAACTCGTTTTTCTCCATTTTTAAAAAAGAAGGTTTACACCACTTTGAGCTGATCCCCTCAATTGTATTTAACTGAAACAATACCTCTAACTGAATCAAGAGACAATCTGTTCCTTTCACCAGTCCACTGTGCTCTTATTAGTGAGAATACTCTTTCAACATTGGTATTGTATTGATTTGCCTCCAAGTGCAAATGCCTTGTCTGATGTTACTATGCATGAGTATACTCTGACTGCAGTCGATGTAGCCTTGTTGCCATAGCAAGCTGCAGTTGCAGCTAAATAACGAATTATTAATTTCTATTTTTGGTGTTGCCAGTTCATTTTCAATCACTGCTTGCTTTGGAAAAATAGCACATTACAGACTTATCAAAAATTCCCCCCGGACACTGGACAAATGGTCAAAATGCAGGGCATCCGGGAATTTCCAGACATCTGGTAACCCTATAGATGAATGTTAAGAGTTGCCCCAGATACGTAATTATAACCAATGGGGAAGGGGGGGGGGGGACACTGAGAACTATACAGAGCACCCATAAATAAAACTCAATTTAATTTCAATTCTTGCTCAAAAAGTCAGTAATAGGAAGGAGGAATTAGGCACCATATTTTTACAATTTATTACTGAGGATAGAAACAGTGATGTGCAGTATTATAGGTTGCAGAGTATATACAAGGTGGAAAGGAAGTCATTACATCCCTTCTAATATGTGCTTCATAGAAGCATTACAAACAAAAAAGTCTAATGGCATTTTGTTCTTTGATCAGCCGATTTCAAAAAAATGAAGTTTTTGATCCAACTTGGATGCATAATTCCACAGGAATGTACGAAGATAACAGTTTGTTACTTGTAAGATGCGTAGACTAACTTATTTCTGACATAACTTTGGTAGTAATTATGGGACATCACACAGGGTATCAAAGTAATTAATCATTTAAAGGAAGTGAAGGAATACTCCAAGCAGCTTTTTCACATGTGCAGTAAGTTGACAACGTTGTGTTGAGGTTGGACAGGGAATTGGGCTGTTTTGTGGATTTAAACAGGTATGGCACTTTCACTTTCTGTTTTGGGAGCTAACGCTTGTGATTGGCATACACTTGTGCAGTAAACACAAGGCAGGGTATTTGTGTTCTCAAGAAGCACTGTTACTAGGTATGTATATGTACTGAGTTAGGGAAAGTGACACCCACACAATCTGCAGTGTTGCCAGCTTGTTTCCAACAAAACTAAAATATCTCCGTAGGAAATGGCGAGAGACAAAAACATTAAGATACAAAATGTACTCAAAATACCGAGATCCACCACTGGTTTAAATTAATGTAATGACTTCGCTTCCACCTAGTATAATAGTTGGATTCCTGTATCTCCATAAAAATGAAATAAGATGGTGAACTTTATTGTAGATTTATTAAACTATTTACATTCACAACTAATTAACTCAGAACAAATTCTATTGCCCCAAAAATGGCCAAAGTTCCTGCAGCAATTAATGCAAATGCTTTTTAATGTTCTTTCTCGGCTGATTCTGGCTCTTCTTCAAAGTCCAGCTGTTCCTCGGGAGTATGTGGCCAGAATGTTGGTCTGTTCAAGGGATCCAAAGCCTGAAACAAACAATACAAGTGTACAATTTCTTAGTGTCTCTCTCTATCTAGAAATGCACTCTGCAAACTAGCTACATCCTGTTGGAACTTTTACCATTAAATGCTTACTTAAGAGTTTTTCTAAAGGTTTTAATAATTACAATGAAACCTGAAAGTGCTCTTGCTTCAAACAATTTCTGCTCGTAAATGCTGTTACTATGGGACACTTATTTTGCTTGGTGCACTTTTGCAATACTACTTGTTAAAAAATTAATGTTTTGTTGTTCAACAATGCTGTCAATTACCAGAATCACATCAGCATCACCGGTGTGTTGGAATTTCGTTTCACAGTTCTTTTACATGTCAGTAAATCTACTGACATGAAGATGTCATTTTTTAGCATTTAAAAACTACTGATCTGGGCCAGATTTGAACCTGCAACCTTGGGATCAGTATGTCAGTACCTAACCAACTGAGCCAGCCAGACCGATACTTAGGGGAAGTGTCCCTATAACAGGCATAAAGCTTTGAGTTCAAAATGTACTTTCAGGAAAGGAAGGTAGCATAATGAAATGGATTAATACTTCTATGGGTTCCTTTATTAAATGTCTCAAATTGACTTTGAGTCAATTTTATATATATGTATATTTTTATATATTTGTTGCTTCAACCTGTACACATTAGTAATGCCTTCACTATTTCTCTACATAACTTCACAGTCTACACACTTTTGCAAATAATTTGGCAAAATATACTTGAATGACCT
The DNA here is from genome assembly GCA_030765045.1 of Tenodera sinensis. Classification (NCBI taxonomy): domain Eukaryota; kingdom Metazoa; phylum Arthropoda; class Insecta; order Mantodea; family Mantidae; genus Tenodera; species Tenodera sinensis. The sequence continues at coordinate 301,354,850 of CM060962.1, forward strand.
TAATAAATAGATATTTGAACTACCAGTGTGCATCTAGTCACGGCAGAGTTTAATACTTTGTCCAAATGGTCGAGTTTTCTGCTGAAAAGTACATTACATATGTTGGATGTTTGACAGAGTTTCTTTGCATGAGTTTTTTATGGCTGCTGGACAGTTGAATTCATTGCTGCACTCATCATTTATGTAAAGTTTGAATAACACTGCTGAGATACTATAATTGGTGTCAATCAAGAAAGGGATTGGCAGTTCGCAGTGAGAGGTGGTGTTGCAGCTTATTGTGACCACGTGGTGAGCATGTTGGGATTATGTGTACCACCTGGCAAAGCAACCAGGTGTATTGACCTTGGTTGTCAGAGCACTCCAATTGCTTGTTACCTGTTTACCAGAACAGCAAAATACTAGTAAGTTGGTGTACAGTCAGTAATGAAACACACATGGATGATCTCTCATGCCTGCCGTTGTACAACATGCTGTCCTGAAGACATGATTGCATCTGAACAGAGTGTACTTACATTGTCTCAGCATGCATATGCGACAGGCTCACGTAAACAACCTGGCAGTTTTACAATCTTTCCGATATGCATAATGGGTTTGCCATCTAATACGACGGATTACGCTTAGAATGTAGAGTGGTTGTTATTTATATTAATATTTGAAGACAATGAAATAGTGAATCTATGCACAAACAATAGAGCATGCAAGCATATATCATCGTAAAGATTTACGTTAAAATGGAGACATAGCTATGAAATATTTTAATGGGAAAATGTCACTGATATCTGAATCGCTTGCATCATTGCTGCTGTTGCTGTAATGCCCCATGGAAATGACAAGTTTTCTATCCTTTCTTCCAAAGCTTTTTCACTTTTCCATGTTGCATTTATTACGTCCTTTGTATGAGTAACCACTTTTTAGTTTTCAGCTTTTGCTGCTATTAGAGTCCCTTCTGAAGCTTTATTACAGACGACAAAGAGAAATCTTTGTTTTGCCCAACATAACTCTTTACTTCGGCCCAAATTAATTATTTTGGGTTAAACTAGCTAAGGGGGGAAGCCAAGCTGCTTTGTGATGTTCTGCAGCAGTACCATCGACTGCATAATCCTTTAACTGGGATGTTCCTTTACCAGATGCAATTTTGTTTGCTTCCCAAGTAAACTCAGGTTTTGTTTAGTTCCACTATCTTTCTCAGTATTTTTGCACACAGTTAAATATTCATTAAAAGTGTAAGACAAATAACCACAAATAGAATGATGCAAACAAACTTGTCAGGACACAGGCAATCTAACACAAGCATTGCAAGCTGGCACTACAGAAAGGCATTGTGTATATTACAGCGAAAACAAAAGACAAGACACAGTTTATGTCACTGCTGAATTGCTCGTCAGGCACATGCTATACTTGAATTAATGTAACTTGGGTATTCTGACAGTTCCCTTGGCGTGCGCTACGCATGTGGTAGGGGAGTGGCACAGCAGACTGTTGTCATGACAATTATGTTTGACCTTGAAGAAGCCAATAGACTTAGTGGCCACACAATCCCGTCACAAAGTCTATTGGCTACTCCAAGGTCAAACCTGGTTGTCATGACAACAGACCGCTGTGCCACTCCCCTACCACGTGCGTAGCGCACGCCGAGGGAACCGTCAGAACACCCAAGTTACGTTAATTCAAGTATAATCACATGTTGAATAACAGCAATAGGTTTCACATCTACTGTAGCTACAGAAATGTCTTAGCTCTAACTGGTTCTTTTCGTTGCTGTAATGATCACAACGTACCCCTCCCCTCCCATTCATTTAGACGTTTCAGCCATGTGGTTAGGAAATGTCAATCCCCTTCTTGATTGGCTCAATAAGTAGGGCTGCATAGAGTATAGGTATTGCGAGCTATTAGAATTCACCAAAAGCCAAATGTGACACATTTAATGCTCTGGTTACTTTTGGCGACATTCCATCTGTTCAGTTGACATCAATGCCAGCAACTGTTCCTAGAAGTCCACGTAAAGATACGGCTATAATTGGTGTTAATTGTAGTTAAGTTGGCAATACAGGTCTTATCTTGCAGGTAGATAAACTGTACAGTTTAAATGGTTGTGCAGTGGTCTCATGTGTGCCTAGAAGTATATGGTATGGTTTTAGTGCCTAAAATAAGTGTTTCAAACTTTGTCAATTTTACCACACAAATATTAGTAAATGCGGTAAAATATATTTTACCTGGAAAGTATTGTTTTAAAACAAGATTTGCAAAGTTTTGCAGACTAGTTTGATACTATGTAGTAAATCCCATTGTAAGGTAGGCTGTGCTTCGATTTACTCTAGTTTCAGCCACATTAAACTTTAGGGAGTGGTTATTAAACCACTTCCCCTATAATAGATATCAAATTTGGTTTCACTTACTCAGTGTTAGAATCAGACTTTCTGACGAGGGGGGAAAACTTAAGTTTGTGTTATATTTATGGCAACAATGGTAGTGGTGGTAGCATTGGTGTGTTGTTTAGGCATATAAATGTAACAGCAACAGTGGCGGCAGTATACATTTTACTGTCTTTAAGAGCACCGTGATTTTTTATTTCTGAGCAGTACAGGCATATAACCCTCCCAGAACTGTTTAATGAAAGTCAAGGGCGATTTGTTTTCCATTTTTCAAATCTAGTTTTGTGTACACACCCACCGATTAATGTAATGCACTTACTCCCACAATTTTAGCTAACACATGTCCCTTTCAATGCTGCAGCTTTTACCTGAGAAGCTGTAATATTAACATTACTGAAGTTGAAGCCTGAGATTCGAACTGGAATACATGTGTCATTACTTCCTGTAACTTTTTGCTTTCTTGTCACAAATTTATCCATGCTGACGAACAATAGAACAGTGAGTTGCAAGAAACTGAACTGAATACAGCAAGCTGCAGTTGTCACTGCTGGAATTGTGACCCTGAATGCCAACCCAGCCAGTGAACCTGAGAATTGTTTATTGTTTAGCTTACTTGCAATATGATACTTATGCTTACTCACACCTCGCATTTGTACTATATACAGCCTGCATCGAAAGTGTTCTGTGTCTTCTTATATTTTCAAATACATCCCTGAGAGGGAAGGAATTCTTTGATGAGCCAGGGAAATGATTTAACGAGAGGGGCAAATCCCCCCATCCCCTCCTTAATTCGAACCCTGCACTTACTGCTCTTATAAGATTGCTTTTATGATAACATAGTAAAATGCTTTATTTTTTCTCCCCGTGATGCAGCTGTTATCAACAATTACCAGTGGTAGGTGCTTAAATTAGGAATGGGTGTTTCTGCCATTTTTTTTAATTTCATTTAACCATTCCAAAAACAAATATTTTGAAAGAAAAAAATACATTTAAGGAATTTTTAGATATTTGCGAACAATAATGGCCGAGGTAAGTATTTGTAAACATTTCTGCTCTTTACCCTGTAACACTCCTAATTATCAATTACCTTAGAAAGCTAATTCAGCTTTTAAACTTAGTGCGTACAGAAGGCTACTACGGAAGAATCTAAGGCTGGTTCCCATCCACTGACAGCAGTAACGATAACCCAAACTTTAAACACGTGTATTCAAATGGGAGTGTTGACAACCAACAGCTTTCCCAGGCCCCTGGAACAGGAAAGGAGACTTGGACACGTTTTAACTTATTTGCTGCCATTACCAGGCACAGCATGTTAAATTCACGTGTATATTGGACTTTTCGCTGCAGAAATTAATCAAGGTGGGCGTAGCATGAAATAGCTGCTAGAGCTCTCTAGTCACAAGCTAGAAAAAATATCGTTGGTCAGTTAGAAACAAATGAATTCCCAATGCAGAATATCCTCTCCATTTTCTGGTATTATGTTACGGTTCCCAGAATCGTTATTACCGTTGTCAGAAGTTTGTGAACTAGCCTTTAAAGACAATGGCCTTGTTGATGTTCCACACAACATCTAGCTACAAATACACACTATGATAAGATGTATTATCTGGAAGCCAGAGAGGAATGAATTTGTTATAACTAATGTCAGCCACTTCCACAGTATCTTCCTTTATTCACTTTTGAATGTTTATGAGGAATGGCTTTTGGCATACATTAAAATTGAAAATGGCCTCAACTTTACGCATGAAATCTAAATATGTTGTTAGCTAATGCTGGATTTCTGACAATGAAGTCATTAATCCTCTTGCTCCCCAATATTTTTCACTGATGGATGAGGTGCTAGAAGTGGCCGGGCATATTTGAAGGTGGTCTCGGTCCATTTCCTCTTGCAGATCACATAGAGGACAGAGTGGTGAAGAATATATCCCAATTCTGTTTAAATGTTTTGCTAGACAATCTTGTCCTATAATCAACCTGAAGGTTACATGCAACTGCCGTTTTTCGAGGATACTCAGGAATTACTGCTTTAATGTTTGGTAGTTCCCATCTTTTATTTTTTGATTTTTCATAGCAATACTTTGCAATAATTTTTTTGAATTCAAGAGTTGACTAATCTTTTAGCTGCATAAAATGGTAGATTAACTATAGCTTTCTGTACACTGCTGGTACCCTTTTTTACAAGAAAATCAGCTCTCTCATTACTACTCAGTGCACAGTGAGCTAGTATCCATTGGAAGACTAGGTGTTTTTGAAGTACGGTTAGATGGGTAAGGATTTTCCAACATTCTATAATTGTTTGGTGTTTTGGTGACAACTTTGAAGTAATTGCTATAATTGCCACCCTGGAATCTGAGAGCATGGGTGGTATAAATAAAAGCAAGCAATAGCTTTTTCTCACTAATTCGGAGCAAGAGGTTGGTTTCGTATAAATAAAAACCTGCTGCTCCATCTCCTTGCAAGCTAAAGCTTCCAGACCTTGACCGCAGAGCTATTGCTCGTGAAATGGTATAAATAAAAACCTGCTTTCCTCGCTCCGACGGAGATTTTGCTGGATTTTTCTGAGGTAGCTATGTAGGTACCTCAGCTTGCTCATTTAGTTAGTACCATGGCCAGGATTTCCTGCTCCCACTGTTTTAAAACAACTGGCTTATTGCCAATTAGTTTCAAATCACTTTTGGACTTAATTGTTGTTTTTAAGTTGCTTTTTTTTCATCTCGCTGATGGATGTTTTAAACTCTTCCTCCAATTGTTGCTTTACTGTAGCTACTGCTAAACTTTTGCGCTTACTTTCTGACAACTGTGCTTTTAATAGAATGTCCTGATTTTCCTTCAATAGATGAACAAAGCACCTCATAAATACACTGCTTTCTTCAACCATGGTGACTGAAATACGTGTTGTAAAATATAAACTCTACTCTTGGAGATATTTGCTGAGGTGTTGTGATCTTGCCTGGTTAGAATGCGAGTGATGTCATAGTGATCCACTTTCATTACCGGAAACCTGATAATGGAATCAAAACATATACGAACGTGCTTATACAAACATGCAGCACGTATGAAGAGCATAATGCTCGTACAAATCAAGGTCGAATTATATCTATAAAATAAGCCCATATGAAACTTTCACAAATTAGGTATAGCTTTAATTCAGATAACACTTTTAAAATCTTAGAATTGCCTATTTTGATGTTCCATAAATTGTAATTGCCCAGTTCTAGAGCAGATCAACAGAACACCAGTAAAAGTAATCTTTCAGTATATCACTTGTAATAGTCGCAGGGCATCAAATTATGGGAATCTGGGTTTACATTTATAAAAGGATAATCGCCATGTGTTGGAAGTTCGGATCAATCCCAATTACTGTTTCATTTATCACTGCCCCCCCACCCCCCCCCCCCAAAAAAGAAATTGACGTAAACTGTGTGCTTTAATTAGATAGACATTTTTTGTGTAGTAAGACTTCGTCTATCTCCTACGGTTTATCAGTTATACAAATGTGATTCAGAAGAAAAGGACTTCACAGGCTTATTCCCCCGAAATTAAAGGTATACCTACATTTCAATTGTCATGTAAATATCTTAACATATGTCATTTAAAACAAAATACAAGTACAGTGGCCATTTTTGAGAAAATTAAAAATTAGGAATGCTTAGCCACGTAAAAGTTAGTTTTGGATGGAGGGTTTCCATAAAGTCGCACTCTTGGAGGTTACTGAACTTCAATACGAAATTTGGTTTTTAAAAGTGACTGCTTGGGTTTTGATGTTCGCACTTACACACATACAGGCACGCACACATAGACTTCTCTCTCTGTCTGTCTCTCTCTATTCAGAGAGGCTCAGAAGCTGTATTTCTGCTTTAATCTCGATATCGAATTATTGGGCGGAATGCAATAATTCCTCTACTATTCGTTTAGTGGTTGAGGAACTAAAAAATTACACAATATGTAGGGACGTGGATGCATAAACAATTATAATCACATTTAAAGAGAAAATGTAGACTTGCTTCCGCAGCATTTGCTTCCAGAGGGAAATGAAACACGAAGGGGACCTTTTAACTAACAATCTGTATACATCCTAAGGTGTTGTCATCTTTCCTGCGTGTGATAACGTTAAAATGTGAATGAGGTAATAGTGATCCGCTCTCATTACCGACGATAATGTAATCAAAGTGATACATAGAGTAGAATATTGTGCAAATCAAAACCGGGTTATAACTGAAGACTTTCATGTAAAACCGACCCTAAATTTAAATTTCCACGAAATGAAATTTCTTCATCCGGTATAGCTTTAATTTATGATAAAGTCATATAATCTTAGAATTAGTCCCCACAGACTCACTCTTGGAATTAGTTATTGATAGTTTATATGTATAGATGTAAAACATATCAGTATAACGGTGCAAACACACGAGTACAAATTATCTACTTCCATATATCAGTTGATACAAGTTCTCAATACTATAAAATTAAGAAAATCACTGATGGAATTTAGAAAGTGTATAAAAGTTATCGGTGGAATGCCAGGCGAATCTTAATTTCTATTTAATTTGCCAAATCTTTACTTACATTTTCGTTCTTTAAAATTAGTATCTCTATCATGTTTAACATGAATAAGTATATGGATATTTAAATGCAGCAAATATTTAAATTCCCTCCAGACATGAAAAAGGTGTGTTTGTTTACGTGGCCTGGTGAAGGTCACGGAGCTAAGGCTGTGTGTTGGAAGCAAGAGGAAATTTTTATTTATACCAAATCACAACCTTTTGCTTATTCTCAACTTGCTTACCAGCTTCAACTCACAAGCACAAGCTAGTTTTTATTTATACCACCCAATAACTGCTTGATGAAAATGTGAAATTCTATCTATACAAAAGACTTTGTAGGGCCATTCGAATTTCTTCAATTTCTCCATCAAGGTTTGTAGCTCCATAACTTAAAGATTTGTAATAGGAAAAGAGGTGACACGTGACTCCAACCCCTGCTCCATCTTTGTTTGATATCAATGATCCATCAGTATAAATATGGAGCCATTCGTGTTCTGGAAATCTAGTATGGATTGTCTCTAATGCCAATAATTTTAGAACACTAGTTGGAGTATCCCTTTTCTTAACTACTTCTGTCAGGTGTAAATAATATGTGACGTCTAATGTTTGTGTCGGATTGACTTTAGATATGAAGTTTTCCTTTGAATTAGGATGGTATACATTCTTCTTGATGTCTTGAATTTTGGAAAGAAAGCTCTCCTGAGTCTTTAGTGTATGTGTAAAATTTCTCTTGTGCCATGTATTGAATGGGAGTCTGATCAACTTTTCGTGTTGAATAAGAGCCGCTTTTTCTATTTCATATTCAATGGGGCATTGGTTGGTTAGTATTTCCATAGCTGCTATTGGTGTGGTTTTGATAGCACCTGTAATTAGTCTCAGACTTTGGTTTTGAAAGATTTGAATTTTTTTTGTATTTGCTGTTACAAGAACTTCACTGCAGTAAGTAAATAATGGCTTTATATATACATTGTATGGTGTGTTAAGAGTTGCTCTGGAACATCCCCACTTCATTCCTGTTAGACGTTTTAACAGTGAAAGGTGCCTCTCTGCTCTTTGTATTACATTTTCTATTTGTTTGGTCCATGTAAGTTTGGTATCAAACGTAACTCCTAAATACTTTGCTTCCTTTGTTTCTGGTAATTGTTGACCCTCAAAATTTAGTTTTATTTTTAGTGGTTTTTTTCTTAGTGAAAAGATTTGGTAGTTTGATTTTGTTGTATTAAGTCATTAAATTTTCTCTGGTCCACTTTTGTAGGTTGGTTAAGGATTGTTGTATGGCTTTTTTCTAGTTCTGTACTTTTGTTTTTTGGTTTTGAAGTCCACATTTCCAAGTCATCAGCAAATAGTGCACACTTCACACCTGATTCTTGTATTTGTTGTGGCAGATCGTTAATAAATATATTAAGAAGTGTAGTGCTGAGCACTGGGTCTTGTGGTAAGCCAAGGTGTACTTATTATTTATTTATGCCAACAAACTTACTGTTGGTCTGTGGCTCAAATCCCAGTTGTGCCATTGAATTCTTAAGTTCCAGTTTTACCTCTTAAACCTTTCAAGGTGCACTTGTTTATATTTAGATATATTTCTTCCATGGCACGTAATATGTCCTCTGATTGGTAATCAGAGGATATGGTTGGTGAATTTATTTTGATAACTCTCCCAGTCATGAAGGTGAGACCTGTAAACCAATGACAGGTGTGGTCCTCCAGACATTCTGGGGGTTGTGAGAGACCAATGTAACCGCCAAAATTTAAAAATATGGTGCTCTCTAAAAAGCGGTTACTATTACTGCTAAGTCTCTTCAATATTTATGAAATCTAAATATAATATCCACCATCCTATATAATTTGCAGTTCCACTCTCGTATTTTGAAACGAATGTAATATATACAAAATAATTATAGCAGAGAGTTGAGGATAGCTCTAAAATAAATAGAAGTAGTGCAGGACTGGTTTAAGTACAAGATGTCTTGTCGTAGTCACTGGGACAACCTAACCTTCCTTTTAAGTGAGCTTACTTATATAACAGAAACTTGACAGAGAAGGGAGTGAGCAGCAAAAGGTTGCTAAATGAGGGACCCACTAGTTTGGGAAACATTGGGTTTTACCTATACCGATGTCTCAGCTATGTTTTGCAACTGCTCCACCCCTTTCCTTGTAAGAAACATACCTTGGCTACAATTTATGAACATGCTCTCATTATGCATCGGGTGCAATATGCAAGATGCTTACATGAAAATACTCATATTGCTCGTGGTTCATGACATTAAATATGTCAAGTGAAGTATTAGTGTACACAGGATTCATTTAAATCCTAATGGAGCACACAGTGTTTTGCCTCTCCCACAACCTTGCTCTATCCCCCCTCCTCCCCCCACTGGCTGCTGTTGTGTGCATGTCGGTACTGGACCTCTGAAAATCCACATAGCGTTCAAGAAATCCCTCATTATGATCAGAGAGTTGGGCGTTTGGTGTGCTGTTAGTGCTACACATAATCGGTCCCATATTCTATGAGCAGACTGTAAATGCAGATAGGTACCAAAATTATATTTTGACCCCATTTTATCACGAACTGACAAATGAAGAGAAATCATGGGTGTTTTTAACAAGATTCTGCTACTGCCTATACAACAGAGGAGTTCATGAATAAAATTAGGGAAGTGTTAGAAGATAGTGATTAGTGTTAGTGTATGGCCCTCTCGCTCCCCTGATCTAACAGTGTATGATTTTCACTTGTGGGGTAACCTGAAAGACAAAGTTTGTGACACATCCACATACATTGGAAGAAGTAAAACAAAATATTAGAAATGAAATCTGAAACAGTACTGTAGCCCAACTTAATCGTGTGAATCAGAATGTGTTCTGATATAATGCTTGCTTAGCCGAGGGTGGACATTTCCAGCATCTTCTATAAGGTAAGAGTGTTATACATGCTTTACATGTGTAGCTTATGTAGGAGCAAAGCTGGCTGTGGCACAGCTGTGTCCATTAGGCTTTAAATGAAGAATCCTGTATGTAGTCCTCATAGTTGGTGAATAAAAGAATGTAGTATATGTGTCAGAATAGCTTCTATGAGGCCTTACATAACACATGGGCTTATCTTAATTAGCCACTGCTGATCACTGATTAGTTCAACATTTACTTACTATTTCTGGATGAGCATCCTTGAAGTCTTCCAATGTCATTTGCTCATAGGGAAGCAAAGCTCGTAGTCTACAAACTTCTGCTTCATATTGAACTATACGAGCATTAGATTCTTTTATAAATTCTTGCACTTCTTTTGCCTGAAAAGAAGAAAGGTAATTTCCATAAATGAACATATAAGCACTAATATATGTATGTGCAAGTAGTCTTTTGAGCTTGAACCAGAGAAATTGCCAAGTTTAAGCATAATTTGGTTTGTATTCATCTAGGGATTTTCTCACGAATTGCCTTACCACTAATTTTTCTTGTACTTCAATTTGTGGAGTCACGGTATCGGGTGGGTATGGAATTTTCAAAGCATCGTACTTCTTTTGAAAATCGTCTACCATTCCTTGCACTGGTACACGAGTTTTGTAGTATTCCCAGTCAATCTTGGGTGGTTCTTCAGGGTATGCCATCATTCTAAAACGAATGAGACAAAATTAGTTAATTTTTACAATTACAGGAATAATGTTCTAATTTTCCAATTAGTTGCTAAGCCTCTACGTTTTTCAGAAACGAGGTTAATTTATCACTCTATAAAAATGCAGGAATGTTGTAAAACACATCAAATTAAACAAAGGGTATAGCATATTTCGAGTAAATTATTAAAATTAAAGTATTTAATGCTGTATAGTTAAATGAATTGTGACGAATTAAATGCTCCGTGTTGTATGTATCGATATACTGAAAATTACCTTCGCAAGTATCCATCTGATTTGGCCTTGAAGGCTAGGAAATATGGTTTTTGATTTTCGGGCACCCGTTCGGCTAAAGCCGTCCAGTTTATCGATACCTGTTTTATTCTCTTCGCTGCCATTATAACGCGACTACCGTAACCTTCAAGTCCAATTGCCAAGATGGCCGGGATTTCCAAATTCACATTACAGAGTGCAGAGCAGACGACAATTTGGCGATTGTTGCCGAGAGTTTACGAAAGGCTACGAGTTTTATTTTCCCGCCACCAGCGGGCCTACAAAATCGAAAATTCGCGGATGTCAATTTTCCCGCCATTTATGATGTAAATAGAATCGTCTGCTACTTGTCGCTCATTCGCCATGTTGCGGGTCGATACGTGTGGAGGGCAGGGCATAAAGAGGATAGGATATTACGGCAAACAGATCCTAAAGTTTTTGTGCTAAATCGGAAACATTAGGATGTAGTGATGCCCAAAAAAAGTTCAAGAGACAGCAGATCCATTGGAAGAACAAGCTGGAAACCAAAATCGGTTAAACGTAACTCAAACGAAAAGAGAATCTTGAATAATATTTACATCGGTGCTGGCAACGCTCGAAGGTGGATTATATTGAAGAAGAAATTGGACTATCAGAGTGATGTCGATTTTGTGGCATTTTTGTTGGATCTTGCTGAACCTCATTCTGTGTAAGAATTACACATGTGCTGGTGTTTGTGCATGTTATTGTTAAACAAATGTGCTTTAGTTTGATAAGTCAGATGACGTCCCAAGAAGGGTTGGGGGTGTGGTTCAGGGATAAGAGCTGTTAGGGATGCTGTAAACTCGCTGAGGCGATCAATAGATTTCCCGCCATTTTCTAGAATTCGGCATTTAAATGTCGTATTCTGCATTTAAAATAAAAGGGAAGAATGTAGCAGAAACCTTCGGGGTTATCTATGCTATTAAGAAAATAACAACGATCACGCTAAAATTTGAGTACAGCATTTTAGTTCTATGGGAGCCGTGATTCGTTTGGAATAAGAATCCAAAGGATTGTCTAAAACAAAATTTTGCATCCAGATAAAAGGCGAGAAATCTTACTAAATTTTAAAATTGTACTTTTAATATAGGAATTGAAATAATACACTACGTTTAATGTAGTTAAATCCTAAACCATTTAGTCCACTGCTATTAAAGGGAGGAATTAGGCATAATTGAAATGTAAATTACCAATTATAGTTCAATGGGAAACCATAAATTTCTCTCAGAGCTTTGTGTCAGCAATACAAGTGAACCTCTTATTAACAATAAGCACATTAAACATTAGATATAAATTAAATGCATCAAGGGGCTGCTATACTAAAAAGAATGGTTATATATATATATATATATTTTTTTTTTTTTAAGTTGTCATACAAACCAATAATTATACCTATTTACATTCTTAGGAAGTTGCTGCATCAACCATTTCAAAGCTATGTTGAAAAGCCAGCATATAGAAATGACCTCTACAAAGCTGAAGTTCTTTCCTTGGAATTATTGATCTTAGTTTCCAGTTTAAAAAAAAAAAAATAGAAGTACCTACAGTTTGTAGTTAAAGCAGAGTAGGTGGTTGCTATTTTCATTGATCAAAGTTCTGGCCTTTTTTACCCTGACAAAAGCATTATTTAGGCATAATACAAAGCTCTTTAAAAGCAAGTGAGTGTAAAAGGTAATTTTCAAATCAAAATATTGACATTTAAAAATATTGTTGGAATGTTAATGTTTATACACTTTTACAAGAAAAACATTAATTTAACTTTTAAAGTTGAAAACATAATATAGGCTTGTTTTTATTATATTAACACTCTTATTAAAGTCTAATACCCTTTCCATAACAGCTTAGAAAATAATTCAGAATACCTGTACTTCATTTAAGAATTCATCAAGTTTTACAGTACCTAATAACAAAACGGGTAAGAAAAGAGATTATAAGGCTAAGACTTCATTGAAGAGGAATTTGCATTGTTCTGGAATAATATTTATTGTATTTTTAATGATTTTAGTTTTCTGTCAGTTTGTGCAAGATGCAAACATACTTTAGATGGGCATTGTAATAAAGATCACTTTTAAATGTCCTTTTTAAGGCTTATTACTTAGGTAGTCTTCAAATAAATTTTCTCTAAATTGCCCATTTGATTCAATTTCTTATTGGGGTTCCTGGTTATATTCTGCTCATGTATATCCTCCTCCGCTGCATTGTTTCTGTAACTATAATAGGTCATATTTTGATAGAACTAATGAATAAAGGTAGTTTGACTAAGGCTGCAAGAAGGAAAAACAAATTTGACAGAGAGAATTCTCTTTGAGGACATTTAGCTGCATCCTGTTCCATCACTTCAAAATATGCACACTGTGTTTTGATGATAATAATTATTATGAATTCATGCAATATTTGTGGAATAATATATAGTTTAATAAACTAACGAACTGGTTAATTTCTTAACTCCATTTACCCCTTTTGTATTGTATTGCTGGGCGGTGCCGTGGCTGAGCGGTTAGAGCATTCATGTACCACCTAGTTGGCCCGGGTTCAATCCCAGGGACCCGCATGTGGTATTCGTGTTGGACAAAGCGGCGTCAGGGTGGGTTTTCTCCAGGTTCTCCAGTTTCCACTGATTCCACCATTTGCTCCATTATCACCTTTCCAATCATCGATTTTGCCTGCATTTCATATCATCCTCTTCCTCACTCTCATACCTGGTGCTTGGCTAACCACCTGCTTCCAAGTCTTCATGCTGTCCGGTCCATAGGTTCCTCTGCTCTCCGACAGGTGCCTGACCCTAGGCACTGGCTTGTAAGTCCTACATAAGGGGAGGTAATCAGGAAAAGAAGTATTGTATTGCATCTTATTCTTTTGATCCTAGAATGAGCAAGGCTCAAGAATATAGAATACGTCATACAATCATGCAATTTCATGTAATTATTTTATTTTTTTCCCCAACACCTAAACACAATTATTATAATAGGGTTAAAACTAGTGGGATGAGGAAGGTACAGTATAGTATTCCTTTATGCTGTAAATAGAATGCACAAGCAAGAATCTTTTTAAATCTTAAACAGACTTTTGGGGGTAATTGTTTACAAAATCGGTCGCTCGAGAAAACGAATGAAACATAGTACAATGGATGCAGCTTTTATTGCTGATTACGACTTTGAAAGTCGTCTAGTGCTGTGGTTGTGTACAAGAGAATTGAATGTAAAGATATTGTAGTTATCAACCGTGTAACACATAAGTGAAAAAATGTATTGACTTGTGAGTGTTAGAATACCTGTCTTGTTGAACAAGTGTCTGCAGGATTGACGGGTTTGAGCACCACTTAGAATTCATAGTGTTCTCTGCTGTAAGACGAAAATCCTTCCACTTTGTACTGAATTACCCCAGTAAATAATACTGTAGCTCATGACCGAATGGAGATAAGATTTAGAACTCCTTAAGTAGAGTGAAAATAAATGCATAAACACACTGTAAAATTGTTGCTTTCTCTACCACTTGCCTATAGCAGATAGAGAAGGAATTGCATTCCAACCAAATATTTAATATTAACATTTCCACATAAATGCATACTTTGAGATCCCCTGAACCCCAAAACAAAGCCCCATTGGAAAACAAAAGCTCATTAATAATTGCCATTCTAAGGTTACTTAAACCCGGGACATAAAGTACTTACTATTGTAAGTCGCCCTTGGGGTATTTATCTCTAATGTGAGACTCCTTTGTGGTCTAACCAGAAAAGTACGAATCGGTTGGGAAATTTAATGTCATACTGGCAAGTTGGTCATGGTAGCTTAATGGTTAGAGCAACCGCTCAATAAGCAGAAGATCCATGGTTCAAATTCTGATAATGGCATTGAATTTTTCAGTCCTAATTCCATCTCTTAAACATTGCCCTCACACGGCTTGTGTGTTTAAAAACACCAGCAGTAAGTTTGTTGGCATAAATAAATAATAATAAAAACTCCGATGAACTTCGTGTCTATGTCTTCCAAGGATGCAAAGAGAAGACTTTTAACTCACGCCTCCACAGAAAAGGACTACTCCTTACATGAAGAAAATGTTTTTTAGTTTTTATTTTGTCCATGACAAATAAAATGATCTCGAATTTCCTGTGCATATAGCCTATGAAATTCTTTACATTCTGAAAGAATTTTGTCTAATTAATAAGCCACAGCAGATAGAAAAAGCTTGTTACGAGGGGGTGTCAAAAATAACCGGAATTGTTTTTTTTACTGGAAAATGCTCCTCACCTTATTCAAATTCCATTACACACCTTCAAAGTATTCTCCCTCGGACACAATGCGATTCCAGCATTCAGTTCAATGTTCAAAGCACTCCCTGAAGCCCCTTTTTGATAATCTGTTGAGTACACCAGAAATTTTAATGTTTAGCTCTCGATCACTCTGAAAATAATGACCCGAAGATCTTCTTTTACTGCAGGAAATAGGTGGAAGTCACACGGGGCTAGGTCCGGTGAATAAGCTGGAAGTGGCATCACCTCAATGCCTAATTCAGTGATCGTTTCCTGAGGCTTGGTGGCGCAATGAGCAGGGGCATTATCCTGATGAAGGATCCATCCCGTTTGAGCAAGATTTGGTTGTTTTGTTGCAAGTTTCCTCCTTAATGGCCCCTTCACTACCTCACAATAGTAATTCGCAGTAACAGTGCATTGTTTATCCACAACATGATCGTAAACAATGCCTTGCTTATCGAAAAACACAAGATGCATCACTTTTCCTGCACTTTTTGCGTCTTGGACTTGAAGGATGTTTCCATTGGGCACTTTCCTGCTTTGTCTCTGGGTCAAAATGATGAAACCAGGATTCACCGCATGAAATGACTTTGTCTAAAAAATCTGGTTCTTGCTGAAGCCTTCCCTTCCATTGTTGATACGCCATCACATGGTGAGCCTTCTGTTCATCACTGATCACTTGAGACACCCACTTTGCTGCAACTTTTCTATACCCCAGAACATTTTGTACAATGTCTTCAGCTGATCTTTAGGATATATTCATAATCTTGGCAATCGTTGTCAATGATAAACGACTGTCTTCCCGCAACATGACATCAATTGTGTTGACCTAGATGTCTGTTTTCAAAGATGACAGTCTTCCGGGACATGGAGCATCCTGAAGGTCATTTTTACCTTCACGAAATCGTTTATACCATTCAAACACTTGAGCTTTCCCCATTGCTTGCTCTTTGTAGGCTTGCTGCAACATTTCCAATGTTCATGATGCAGTTTGTCAAGAAGAAAGCAAAATCTAATTGATGCACGCTGCTGCAACTTGAGATCCATGTTGGGTACAGTAAACATGGCCTCACACTTCTCTTGCCAACCTCCAACTGAGCACCTCCAGGCCAATGACGTGTATGCCATTTCATCACTCAAGGTCAGACCTCTCCTGTACTACCAACACACATCTCATGCGCGGACGCTTTAAAATTAAAAAAAATAATTCCAGTTATTTTTTGAGACACCCCTCTTACACAAAATCTGTAAATCTCATTGAAATATACAATTTATATCAGATTTCTTTTTGTAACATTATTTATTTGTGAAATATCCATTGCTGTATCCTTAGGATATCCCAGGTTGAGTTGTCATGAGCCACATATAAAGCGTCTTATGTGATCCTTCTATGTACTTACCATAAGTATAGGAGGTATCGTACTTAATCCAACATTTCTATGTCGAAATTCCACTGAAATTCATGTTTTAAGTCACTTGGAATATAAAAAAGGCATGTGTGTGTGTGTGTGCGTGCATGTGTCTTTACGAACAGCAGAGCTAGAAAAAATGTCAGGTAAACAAACAACCTAGTATTTAAGTTCAATATCTTCCAAAGGTACAGCAGGAAGATTTTCAGAAAAATCCTCCCCTATTCCAATCTGTCCTTTACATGGAAAATTTTGGTTTTCTTAAAATTGGCTCAAACATTTTTGATTGTCATATATTTAAGATATTTATATGACAAATAAACTATATCTTAAATTTTCAGGGAATAGCCTGTGAAACCCTTCTCATTCAGAAGAAATTTTATATAATTCTGTATAATGGGTTAACTCTTAGTTGGTAACATGTGGAAAAAGGGCGCTAATAGTAATATCCATCTGGGAGACTAAGGTGACAAAATCTTGCATTTTATGTCCACTTTAGTCAATGTAACAATTTAGAAGCTTGATGACTTATTAATGCTAATATTTTTATTCTGTTGATATCATATCTTGCAGTAAATTATGCAAAAATTACAAAATTAAATACCAGTCTTTGTGAAAAAAATGGCACTAATGGTAACATCTGTCAGAGAGAATAAGATGACAAAAGTTTGCATTTTATGTCCACTTTAGTGAATCTCGAAAATAAGTAATTTTAAAGATTGATAAATTATTTATATTTGTATTTTGATTCTGTTTACATTATATCTTGCAAGAAGTTATGCAAAAGTTACAAAAAACAAATATTAGCATGTCAGGTATCTTTACAGTAATACCCGCCTGTGAGACTGTGTATACTTATAAAACAATACTATTGTGAAACTAAAACAGTGACATCCACACAATTCAAAGTTCCATTCTCAACTGAAGCATAGCTAAAATACTAGATCATATATATGAATATTAGATACACATATTAATATACTAACAAAGAAACTTAGCACTAGCTGCTCTACTTTTCTATTATTAGTAAATAATGTACACACCTTGAAACAATCAGGAACGTGTTGCATATGCCCATTCAATAATGCAATATGGAATTGTGTTTTGGGGGAGTTCACCACATTGTAAATCCTTATTTAAAGCTCAGAAAACATTGCTAAGAATAATAATAATGGGAGTGAATTGTAGAACCACATGTAAACTATCTTTAAAACATTGCACATACTACCTCTCCCAGGTATATAAATCTATGAATTAATCCATTTCACAAAAAAATACGTTATCTCTGGCAACATATTTCCTACAAACAATGAAATTCATAGTCATAATACCAGACAGAAGACAGATATACACGTAGCGAGAACAAATACAAAGCTTTTGCAAAATGGACCAATTTATACAAGTACCAAATTATATAATGCTCTTCCTAGCAGCATAAAGTTACTAAATAATTCCTCTAATTTTAAATCAGCTTTGCTCACATATTTGCTTGACCACTGTTTTTATTCAGTGGAGGAATTTTATAACCAGGTACATTAGGAAAATACTTGGATGTTAAAGCAATTATTGAAAAAGATACATTCTATATTTTAGTTACTTAGAACTATATATGTATTTCTGTATTTATTGTAATGTTACTGATTTATAAGTTAATTCTGTACCTCTTACTAGTTTTACTAGTTATATTTTGTAACTTTAATTGTAAGAGAACTGTATATATACTCAATGTTTTGACGTGTCCTATATCATTGGCGCTGCTAGTGTAATAGATGATTTACAGGATCAATAAAGCTACTACTACTATTTACAGGATCAAACTAACATTGCACATATGACCACTATGTGTTGAGAAGTTCTATATCCACCTGAGAGATGGATATTACCATCTAAGGGTTAACCATACGATATAGGCAAAACCTTACTTACAATAAATGTAGATCTCTTTAAAGCACATCATTTGTTTCAAATAACTGTTCCTGTGATTCAGGTATATCTAAGTTATTCATTATTATTGGTTTGCATTTTTCTCAAACATTGCCCACACACGGTTTGTGTGTTTAAAAACACCAACAGTAAGTTTGTTGGCATAAATAAATAATAATTGTATGTATATAATTTGTAATTACTTCTTATAATTATAAAATAGTCATTACACTAATATAAAGTTATTATTGTTATTAATAAAGTACTTAGTACAACTTAATTATGGTCTGACCCTAGCTCTGTTTAGTTGGCCAGGCCATATTAGATTCAACATACAACCGACCAGCTTTTACATAGATACCCTTTATCATCTAAAATTAATCAAAGTTCCCTGTTCTTCAACTAACCATCTCCATTTCATCCTTACCTTGTAATGGATGATCCAAATGACTCCAAACTGGCTGTGTTTTGCCAGTGTGTGTCCTCGTTGCCGACTGCCGCTGTTATAGATCAGCGCGGATGAAACCGTACAACATTTTAAAAACTACTTTTAAATGCTTTACTTACCAATGTTATTAAAGGAGATGCTGAAACTGGTCACTGTCCTTGTCCATACATTTTTGGCACCTCTTTAGGAAACTATCCATCACTCGCCGTAGTTCACATTGAGAAATGCTGGCAGTTTCCTGGCAGATATTTTAATACTTCCAAGGTGTGTGGGTTTGCCTTGTACACTTTATGCTTTAAGTTACCCCAGAGAGTTCATGGATTGTGGTACAGCCTAGAACTTGTACACCTGGAAATATTACTGAAAATCGCACTTTCACTTGGCAAGCTGAGTTAACACATGCAAATCATAAACAAATACAGACTGTGCAGTAGAAAACAAATGCTGAGCCATAATACACTTTGTGACTAAGTACAGGAAAAAATAATAAAGCACACTGGTAATAACTCAACCACACGCCAGCTCAATATTGCACTTTCAGAGCAGAGAAACACAAGTCAACCGATGACCTTGTGTACAGCTGTGTGTTATCTTGTTTTCGGGTGTGTAGTGGGAAAACGCCACACTGCGGTTCAGATGTTTTTGAGTCTCTCTGTATAAAAACTCCATTAATTGAGGTGTTTGCTTTAAATCTTCAAAGATCTTTCTAATTCCAATTTCTTTATTTTCTGAGTTGGTAGCCATTTCTTACTAGATTTGCCTTCCAATCATTTGTGGCTTTACATTGAAAGATAATGTGAATTTCATGTTCCTTCTTCCCATGGACTAGGATAACCTCTCCCCTTTTTCCTCTTAGTTCCCAAACACCTAATTGAAACCAGCCTAACCCGGCTCATTCATTTTTGTACAAGTTGACAAGTACTTCTTTTCTGGGTCAAAGAGAGTTCCCTGTAATATGTTAATATACGTTTCTCCCTCATCTGGGCAAATAAAATTGGTCTAACCAGGTCTTCCATTCTCTTTGTCACTTCTCTCCAAAAAGTCTGATTTTAATTCACAAATCTCCTAACCGATTTCTAACTTTCTAACTGTTCCCTCATTTTCTTCAACCAGCCACTAGACATTACTCATTTTCTTCTTGATATATCAAACATATTTTTACCTCGTCAGTATCAGGTAACTTGTGAATACATATTTCAGACTCTCTCCATCACTAACCCTTCACTTCTACTTTTCCTAACTCTATTAAGGCTGCTTCATTTGCAGTATTATTGGGACACCCTCTCCCACCAAATTAGTTTACAGAAACTTACAAATGAATATTATGTAGTTAAATTTACACGCTCTCTTAATTTATAGTGTAAGTGAAACAAACATGTTCCAAAATTAACTACATAACATTCGTTTATTAGAACTTGCATTCACTGTTACAAAGCTTTAAAAAAATCTGATGTGTTGCACTTTCTCTACTCTTGTGCTGACCATTCTTACAGCTCCTATTCCTTTATCTTCGTTTTAGTTGAGATAAACTTCTTCAGAAATTATCTCATTGCTTATTTCCTTGTAGGTACAAGGGGAATATGGGAATACAGTAGGCTTTGAGCGATAGTCAAATCTTTTAAAGCTTTGAGATTCTGTTCTCTCTCCACGGCTGAGATAGCAAAAAAAAAAGAAGAAGATCTTCCATTTGACGAAAGTTTGAGTTTTCCAAAACTCACACAAATAACAAGGAATATCTCCAAAATGGTTCATTCTACAAAAAAATTTATTTGGGCATAAATTGTGTTTTAGCAAGATCTACATTTTTGTATAGTAAGATTTGTTCTATCTCTTATGGTTTATCAGTTATGCAAAAGTCATCCAGAGTAAACAGGACTACATGGGCTATAGCTAGAAAATTCAAAATATACATTTCATTAGCCATAAAAATATCTCAAACATATGGCACTTTAATAAAAATTGTTAGAGCCATTTTTGAGAAAATCAAAATATTCGAATAATTTTCCATGTAAAGGGTAGTTATGGGTGAAGGAATTTTCTTCAAAATCTTCGCGTCGCATCCTTAAAAGACATTAAACTTAGATACCAACTTTGATTTTTAACTGACTTTTCGTTTTTGTGTTATGCTGTTCACAGATACACACATCCACTTTTTCTAAAAATGCTTTCTTTATATACAGGGGTCCTCAAAACATATTTCTTGTGAAATCTCGACATCAAATCTTTGGGTGGAATACAATACTTCCTCTACTTACTATACGTAGTAGAGAAAGTAAAAGAGTTAATAGAATTACAGAAATGTCTTAATATTAAATTCATTTTATCCCATCCCTCTCCCATTCCTCAAATTTCCCTTCTGTAAATCCATCTAGATTTCACCAAGGCAGAATAAAGCCTTTCAAACCATTTAGTATGCATAGCTGATATCGGATACAAACATTTTGGCCATTCTTCCCTTTGCCATTGCATATCCTTTTTGTTTCTCCCATCATCCAGCACTACTGAGCTTAATACGCAGATATGAGAATTCACTTACCTCATAAATTTCTTTATCTGCCATAAACCATTTTTTATCTTTACACAACTTACTACAGTTCTCAAACACCATAATTTTGGTTTTGTCCTGATTCACTTGCAGACCCCATTCTTCGCAAATCTGTCAAGCTCCAGTATCGCTAACTTTAGGCCAATTACTACATTGAACACAGCACCAAATCATCTGCATAAAGTAACCAAGGAGTATCTAGATTTTTAATTACAGATTTATGGGTACAAGGTTGATACAGACAATCCAAAAACATTTCTTTTTGTTAGTAATGTGTCTAACAGGGGTACAGAAGTAAAATATCTGTCCATGTAAATGCATGTTTTCTCTGGTAAGTCATCAATAAATTTTAATGCCACTACCTTCTATGTCTAACTCATCTTGAATAGCAACTTTTGACAAGTGATGTTCTTTTCTCCACCTCCATATATTGCAAAGTCCAGTGGCACTTTGCTAGGAGATTATACAGCAAAATTCTTGAGACCTATTGGCTGTGATTTTCTGTGAACATACTGCTTCATCCTAACATGGCCATGGAATGGTATCATATGCTCATCAATTGAAGCTGCAGGTGGTCTTCTCTTTTCTAAGCAAGTTTTCCTAATTATTCCCAACATTGGTTTATATTTCAACATCTGTCTGCTGCCTTTGTCTCATTTGAAACTGCATTATCCCCTACAATTTTTAAGTTGTTTCTAAGTGTATGAAGACATATTGTCAGCTTTAAGTGGATACATTGTTTTATGCTCCTAGGACATGAGTAATCTGACAAGACCAGTAGGTGTACTTATTCCCCAATATTTCCTTATCTCTCCTGAGTTAGTATTGACATATTTGCCAATGAGTGAGTATTGTTTATTGTTTAAGGGCCCGTCGACAGCTAGGTCATTAGGGCCCATCTGCCAATGATGACAACTTTAATGTTTGCATGCTTACCCCTATTTTCAAAAATCTGTAGGCCTAGATACTGCTTAAAGTAGGTAAATGGCAGTTCACTCCATGGTCCACAGCAACACTGAAATCTCCTGCAAATATTTCCGTAGCAAAGCTGGGAATAATAATTATTAATAATAACAACTATGAAGATGATTTGGTGGTGTG
Source organism: Tenodera sinensis (assembly GCA_030765045.1). Taxonomy (NCBI): domain Eukaryota; kingdom Metazoa; phylum Arthropoda; class Insecta; order Mantodea; family Mantidae; genus Tenodera; species Tenodera sinensis. The sequence continues at coordinate 301,377,337 of CM060962.1, forward strand.
TTCAATATCTGCAGTTGGTCTAAAGGTAGTTATAGGGGAGATTGATAGATATTGTGAGAAATGGGGTCTGAAAATAAATCAGGACAAAACAAAGATTATGGTAATTATTATTTATTTATGTCAAAAAACTTACTGTTGGTGTTTTTAAACACAAGCCGTGTGTGGGCAAAGTTTGTCACAATAGCTCAGTGGTTAGAGCGTCCGCCCGGCAAGCGGAAGGTCTGTGGTTCAAATCCCAGTTGTGGCATTGAATTTTTAAGTTCCAGTTCCACCTCTTAAAGATTATGGTGTTTAAAAAGGGTAACAAGTTGCACAAGGATTAAGAATGGTTCATGGGAGGCAAAGAAATTCAAGTTGTAAACGAATTCACATACATGGGTGTTAAGCCGAGTAGTAACGGAGGATAGGAGAAACAGAAAAGATTGGCATTGACAAAGGGAAGAACAACTATGTCAGTAGTACGGAAATGTTTATATCTGATACCAGGGATGCATATTAAATGGTTTGAAAGGCTTTACTCTGCTTTGGTTGAATCTAGATGGGCCTATGGAGAAGAAATTTGGGAATAGACGAGGGATGGAGCAAAATGGATGTAATATTAAGAATTTTTTGTAAACTAATTTTGGAGGTCCCTAATAATACTGCAAATGAAGCAGTTTTATTGGAGTTAGGAAGAATAGGTGTGAGTACAAGAGTTACCAGATATGGATGTAGTAAAAATGTCTGATATATCAAGAAGAAAATTTGAGTAATATGTCTATAGGTTGGCTGAGAAAAATAAGGGAACAGCTTTTTAAAAATGGATTAGGAGATTTATGGGTTAAAATAGATTCTTTTGGAAGAGGATGTGGGAGGGAAGTGAGATCGAGGATGGAAGATATGGATAGACAAACACTATTTGCCAGATGAGGGATAAAGGTACAGTAGCATACTATAGAGAACTCAAAGATGACCCAGAAAAAGAGAAGTATTTGTCCATTTGTACGAGAAATGAAGGGGAAGGGCTAGCTTGGTTTCGATTGGGTGTTTGGAAACTAAGGGGGATGAGAGGAGGGGTTATGCCAGGAATATGTCCAATTTGTGGAGAGAAGGAAGATGAAATTCATATTGTATTCTAGTGTAAAGCTACAAATGAATGGAGGGATAGCTTAATAAGCAAAAATGGTTACTTAGGAATAAAGAAATTTTAATCAGTAAGATTTTTGAGGATAAGAAGCAGATATCTAAATTAGGGGAGTTTTTATGGAAGGTAAGGGCAAAATGGAGATGGTCAGTGGAAAAACATGGAATTTAGATTGGTATTTAAGGGATAAATTAATCTAGGTAAAATTTTGGTTATATATATAATCTAGTAGGGCCGGAATTATTACAAGGGCTAAGGGTAGATTATAACCAAACTGTATGTAAAAGAGTACTGTATAATTAAGAGAAAAACAAATTGTAATGAATTGGATAATGGATATGACTGGCTAAGAGCCTGGGCTAAATGGCTAGTCATATTCATAATATGTAACAACTTAGCACAAATAAATAAATAAAATAACAGCAATTTATAACCATAAACTTAGTAATAACATAGTATGACTAAACACTATGCTTAATGATTTCAAAATATATTACATTCTAGCAGGAAAAATTAATGCATGCGTTACATTAAAATAGGTATATTATGACTGAACCTAACGCTGGAAATATTGCTCAGAGTAAAACTTACATGGACTTCTGCCACCACTTCTCTCAGGACTTCTAGCACTTGTTTAAGGGGTTTGTGGATGAACTGGTCTTATTTGCATTGTCAGGTTCCTCCTCATTTCCCTCCAAAACCTCTTTCTCTGCAGCTTGCTCCAATGGTTGAAGGTCATTTTCTTCTTCTTGTTCTTCTTCCTCTTCTTCTTCCCCCTCCTCTTCCTCTTCTTCACCATTATCATAGAACTCCAAGTCAGAATAGTTTTTATCTATCTCTTCCCAAATCTTCAGATTTTCCATGTAATTTAGCACTCAAATGATAAATATAACCTAAAATAACTGAATGAAATAATACTATTTTAATTGTCCACTGGACAGCACTGTTGTGACTGATCTATGCATGCTGCTATATACTTATATGTAACTTTTAACTCTCATAGTGAATGTATCTGAAGAAAAAAGTGAAACTACATAATTTATTTCTGTATCAATTGCAAGGCTTGTTTCCAGAGGTAGAGCATGTGGTATATAAAAACATGTTAATATAACCACTCTATATGTTGAGATATTATATTGCTTTCCGTATTTGCACGGCTTGTGTGTTTAAAAACACCAACAGTAAGTTTGTTGGCATAAATAAATAATAATTACCATTCTGAAGGTTATTTAATCCTGGGATATACAGTACTTACAATAGTAAGTCACCATTGGGGTAATTTGTCTGATGTGACTGCCTTTGTGGTTTACCAGGAGAAATACGAACTGGTTTGAGAATTTAATGCCATTCTGGCAGTTTGTCACAATAGCTCAGTGGTTAGAGCGTCCGCCCGGTAAGCGGAAGGTCTGTGGTTCAAATCCCAGTTGTGGCATTGAATTTTTAAGTCCCAGTTCTACCTCTCAAACTTTGCCCACACATGGCTTGTGTGTTTAAAAACACCAACAGTAAGTTTGTTGGCATAAATAAATAATAATTTAGCATCTCTCTTTGAATATTGCTGGAGTATAATTTCCAGTTGTGTTATAAATTCATTAACGGGAGATGAGGGTGAGCAATATACTCCAAATACAGTAACATTTCCAATATCTGTAGCAATTCTAATGGCTGACACTTCTAGAACCTTCTCTATGCATAGATTATTTAGATTTAGTGCAGTGAACTTTATTTCCGGCTTTGTGTATATCATAACCCCACCACTTTTATATTGAGATCTACAAAATTTGGAAGCTACAATATAATTCTCGATGTTACAAATAAGCAATAATAATAATAATAAGCAATAATAATAATTGTCAATAGATTTGCTTACAAATTTCTGACATTATGCAAGTTACAGTTTTAAATTTACAGAGTGATATATACAAAATTAATACATTTAAATTATTATATTGAAAAATTATTTACAGGTCATTTAGATTGTATAAATATCTATTGATAAGGTATATTTTTAGTTTTGTTTTAAATTTGGGGGTGGCACCATGGTCGAGTGGTTAGACCATTTGCCTACCACCTAGGTGGCCCAGGTTCGGTCCTAGGGACCTGCATGTGGTATTCATGGTGGACAAAGTAGCATCTGGATGGGTTTTCTCTGACTTCTCCAGTTTCCCCTGCCACTCATTCCACCAACTGTTCCACCATCACCTTTCCATCCACCAATTTTGCCTGCATTTCATATTCTCGTCCTTGCTATCATACCTGGTGCTTGGCTGACCATCCACTTCCAGGTCTCCACTTTGTCCGGTCCATAGGTTCCTGTGCTTCCCGACAGGCGTTTGACCCTAAGCACTGGCTTGTAAATCATAGGGGGTGTAAGTCCTACATGAGGGGAGGGTAATTAGATGAAGAAGTAGTTTTAAATTTGGATCCTGTTGGTTGTTTAGTGACATTTGGAGTTAATTGTATAAAATTAAGCCTTGAGTATTTACATTTTTGTCTGATATTTTCTTGCTAAAGCTGCTTCCAAAATAAATAGTATTTTGTCTAGTGTAATGATAATGGATGTTATTGTTTTTTTTACTTCCATTTTCTACTGCAGGTATAATTGCTTTATACGCATACAGTGTTGATAGTGTCAATATGTTATTGTTGATGAATGCATGTTTTTATGTATTAGTGGGTTTTAAGTTGTACATTATCCTTATACATTTATTTTGCATTATAAAGAGTTGTTTTATATGGGAATAAAAGTATCATTTTTATATAAGTGTAATACATAAAATTTGGGATGAAGTATCTTCCGGGCTTGTAGGCCGTGGTCGACAAGTAGGAATTTCTCCTGAAGTAGAAACTTGTGAATGTAGATCTCGTCTTAAAAGTGAATAAAAAGTACTAGACTAGTAATAAAACTTAATAGAATACACAAGTAATACTAAGATTGTAAACTCACTTCACTTCAATAAATTGATTTAAACTCAATATCTCTCACAATGATCATTTCGATACTCCTGTGTATCATGATCGTCAGGCAAAATGGACCTCTTACATGAGCTATGAAACCCTTGCAACTTCACAATGGTGTCACGTATACGCCACCCGCCATGACATGTGATGACGTCATTAGCCCCCCTTCTTTCGATACGAATTTTGTAACAGAATCAGTAAAAGGTATTTAAAAATTCATAGCATGGTCCCTATTTTTCAAAATGAATATTTTTTCCCAAGCCATCAATTCAGTGGGTCCGTTTAATTGCTTTAATAATTTAACCTCTGGATTTATTTCATGATTAAGTGACCAAAAATGATGTGCCACCACTGATTTTTCTAACTGTTTATATCTAATGTTTCTAAAATGTTATTTTTTTCTGGTTTCAAAATGTCATTTTATCTTACCAATGTATACCTTATCACAGTCTAGACAGTCAACTTGATAAATGCCAGACTTCTTGCAATTTGGAATTTTGTCCTTTTTAGAAAAATTCAGCACATTTTTTATATTATATTTATTTTGAGGAAGTGTACTTACCACCCTTGGGCTAATAACAAATTTAAAATTTTTTTTTAAAGAATATGGCATAGTGTTGACTCCTCAAAATAGATATAATATAAAAAATGTGCTGAATTTTTCTAAAAAGGACAAAATTCCCAATTGCAAGAAGTCTGGAATTTATCAAGTTGACTGTCTTGACTGTGATAAGGTTTACATTGGTAAGACAAAATGACATTTGGAAACGAGAAAAAAAAGAACATTTTAGAAACATAAAACACAAACAGAAAAATCAGTAATGGCAGATAATAATTGGTCACCTAATCATGAAATAAATCCCGAGGTTAAATTATTAAAGTAATTAAACGGACCCATTGAATTGATGGTTTGGGAAAAAATATTTTTTTAAAAATAGGGACCACGTTATTAATTTTGAAATACCTTTTACTGATTCTGTTACAAAATTCATATTGAGAGAAGTCATGATGACATGGCGGGTGACATATACGTGACGTCATTGCGAAGTTGTGACGGTTTTGTAGCTCGTGTACAAGGTCAGTTTTGCCTGATGATGACACACAGGAGTGTCGAAATGATCATTTATTGAAGTGAAGTCCGAGTCTCTGCATACTTTGTGTTATTTGTGGATAAATTTGCTTCACTCTTAATAGCTTTAGTGTGTATAATTAAACTTAGAGTAGCTTAAGAGTTAAGTTTAGAGTTGATATGAACATGTATTATTGGGCTATGCTTTGTCGTCATTCTTCTAGTTCTAAAATGATCCCTTGGCTACACTTTGTGGCTTAGAGCCCTTAACTCTGGGTTACAGTGGTTGGCAGGTGGGTTACAGGCTCTGAAAGTCTTCGCATCAACTCTAAAAGCAACTCCTAAGGTTTTCTAGTATTATAGACGTTCTGTTTTAAGATGGGGACCCACACTCAAACTACCTATAAGAGATATTGTGACACTGTAATGGTTAGAAAAGTTTAGTGAGTGTGACATAAGTTTGTTCTTGTTTTTCATTCATGAAGTGATGTAAGATTTGTATTGGTGTTATCATGCTAATCAAATAATATTTTTATCTACCATCCAGAAAACAAGTAACAACTAAAGATCCAGAGGAGGATGATAAAAAGGATGATGATGATGATGAAGATGAAAACGAAGTTGATTTGCCTTTGAGAGATTTTGAGGATGACACAAATGATAGGTAAGTAAACTTAATCTTGGAAACGTCTGCTTTCAGAATGTGAAAGAAAGAAGGTATAAAAATGAGAGGGTAGTTACATTAGAGTGCTAATCAGGATAAGTTCCCTTCCTTATCTCCCAAAATCAAAGTAAGTTAATATTCACAGTATATCATGAGTTTATTGCTTATGAAACTTCAAATTCTGTGTAGGTTTCATAACTTGTGTTACAGCGAGCTGGTTAAACTTTTTCTAGAGTCTTAAATATAATAGAGACTAAAAGCTTCACGTAGTATTTGCTATAAGTTCTTGAAATAACTATGCAAACATGTTTCATGATGACTCCCATCATATTGTCAGTGCTTGTGTTATAATAGTCACCATTGGTACAAACACTCAGTTACTTAATATTTCTATGTATTACCAATGTCTGAAAACAAAGCAAACCTCTTAATACAATTGATAGGCGATATTTCAAAATTCATAACGCAGTCCCTATTTTTCAAAATAAATCTCTTTTCCCAAACATTAAATCTGTGTTCCCATTTAATTAATTTAATACAGTAAACTCTCGGTTTAACGGACCTCTGTTCAACAGACTAAATTTGGCGTTGGTTATAAAATAAATTTAAATGAAATTTAGAAGATCTGCGATTATTAAATTGTGGCATTCCACTGTTTGTCTGATCGAGAAGGCTAGTTCACGCGTCTTCGGCTACATTCGTAAAAGTTTGTGTACGCGTCACGCACTCAAGAGCTCACACGACTCTTAGCTTCAGTCTGAATTGGGCATTCCCAGGTTACCAGATTCTGAGTCATGAAGAGATTGCTGCAAGTGTTGTACAAGAGGATTGTTGTTGTCGTAGTGTTTAACGCCCGCTTTTACTACTACGGCATCGCAGGCGGTGACACTGATGATACATGAAGAATGAGATGGCGGGGGAAACCGGAGTACCCGGAGAAAACCCGCCCTGACGCCGCTTCGTCCACCACGAATACCACATGCGGGCCCCTGGGATCGAACCCAGGCCGCCTAGGTGGTAGGCGAGCGCGCTAACCGCTCGGCCACGGCGCCGCCGTACAAGAGGATGAAGATGAAGACGACAGTGATGATGAATCTTTGAAGTGTGTACCTAAATTATCCGTAATAAGAGACCACATGGATGATGTGATTTCTTACGTGGAAAGATCTTCAGACCCACAAGTGCTAACCTATTATGAACATTTCAGACAATTTTGCTCCTTAATCATAAAGAAGCAATATTCAAGTGGGAAGCAAATGGGTATTGACACCTTTTTAAAACCCACAACTTCACAGGGAACGACTTCTAACCAAGAGTAAATCATGTAAAGTAAATGGTATGTACCAATAAAACAGTTTCAATTGGTTTTGCTTCATTTTCATTCATTTTGCGATTTAACAGACTTTCAATTTTCTGGACAGCTCCTGGCCCCTTTAGGTCTGCTATGTCGAGAGTTTACTGTAATTTAACCTCTGGATTTATTTAATGATTAAATGACCAAAAATGATCTGCCACAGCTGATTTACCAGTCTGTTTATTTTTAATATTTCTAAAATGTTCCTTTATTCTGGTTTCCAAGTGGCGTTTAGTTTTAGCAATATAAACCCTGTCACAATCCAAACAGCTAAATTGATAAATGCCAGGTTATTGATAATTTGGAATTTTATCCGTTTTAGAAAAAAATTCAGCAAATTTTGTATACTGTATTTATTTTGAGGAACCAAAGTATTCCATGTTCTTTAAATATTTTTGTAAATTTATTTTTAGCCAAAGGATGGTAAGTTAAACCTTTTAAAAATACAACCCTCTTTTATTTTCTTAAGGGTAGAAACTTCTTTAACATATTTTTGATATTTAAATTTCTCTACCTTTTTATGTGTAAAATCTGTATTAAAACTTTTAATTACTGCAGTGTTAATAATGTGTTTATATTCTGTGTTATATTAGGGGTATATTTATTAACCCAAAAATAAAACTTTTCAAAACAACAAATTTGTGTGAAAAAGGATTAAAGCTTTTCTAAAGCGTTATTTGTTGTTAACATGAGTACTAACTGCTGTTTGGCGGGTCTTGGTAATAGTGACGTCCAAATGATTATTAATAAACTTTGGGAATCAGCTTCTTAACACTATGTCAGTTACATTTACAATTTTTTAGGGACAAGTATTGGGAGAGTTGCTTCCATTTTCAGCCTGGAAGGTCTGACTGCATGATAGGTCATAATAAACTCACAATGTGGGAGAAAATCTTAACATGGAAGCACAAAGACCAATTAATGCACTTTGAAGTCCCATCAGTCGACAACTGAAGTTCATTGTTCCATCACCAGAGTGAAGGCTGCAGGCAACTATAACCATTTACAGCAGTCGGACCTTCAAGGTTGAAAATGGAAGCAATAGTTCTTGAAACTATACTCCATTCAGCCTTAAGTCCACACTTTGTATCCCTCCACAATAACCTGGTGTTTGTATCAGCTGCGACTAACACACTTGTACTCATGCCTCATCTTTATGATGTAACAGAATATTTACTCGAGAGTTTTAGGAATAATTGTAAATTCAAGTAGTCTTCTGCAGAGTTATCATACACCTTGAAAAGCAACAGATAATTGTCAATATTTAAGGTACTATATTTTGTAGTGTGCTTTGGTTTCGGCGTATGACTGATTAGCTATTGACGGCTTGTGTTTACATCAAGTGGGGACCTAAGAATGGAGTGATTATAGTTCCTGAAAAATTAAAATGTAAGTGACGTAGTGTTAAAAAAGAGACTCCCAAAGCTTATTGTTATGAATGCTTGTAGAATGCTTTTCCACCAATTTCTGATGATTTATTTGACATATGATGCTCTTTGCTGGTGATACTTGTGTACTTATATCTGAAAAGTCATTAGCAATTAGGAGATTATGTCAGTAAAGAATTTGAACAGCTCAGCATTTGTTTTGAAGCATGTAAGCTATTATTAAATTACATTAAAGCAAACTTTACTCAATTCAAAAGAAAGAGTAAGCAAGTAAATGAATTACAATCAGATACAAAGATTACACCATAAGTAAAGTATCGGATACAAAATTTCTTGGACTAAATAGACGAAGAGCTCAGCTGGAGAAAACAGATTAAAATCATTGTACCAAAACTTAGCTCTGCTTGCTTTGCATTAAGAAACTTAAAAAACCTGCTAAACAAAGATGCTTTAAGAGCAACCTATTTCACCTACTTTCCCTCCCTGGCTTATCTTCTGGGGTAATTCAGAGCACTGCAAGCAAGTGTTTATATTACATAAAAGGGCCGTATGCGTTATTTGTGCCATTGGGCCCATCATTCCTGTGGACCCTTATTTAAAACCAAATAATTCTTACTCTTTCTGGTGAATACATATATTCTCCCTTCAGCTATCTTACAGATAATTATAGCTTCACTACAAACCTTGCTTTGATGACTACATTACAAGCTACGCAGATGATTTGCATAGACCAGCAAATAGCGTAAAACTGTTCCAAAAAGGATGCAATAAAATTATAATGACCTTCTATATCTTTAAACTATCTAGCAGTCCTAATTAACATAAAATAATCAAGAAATTCTTAGTAATTTTTATCTACTTGTCCGCATAGACTATGTAGTTCATTATTATTTTGTTGAACAAAGAAGTATTCAGTGCATAGGGCAGATTGCATGTGATAATGATTTACTACATTTGTTATTGTTGACATACTGTAATGTATATTGCGAAGTGGACCAGTATTTAGTTTAACACAACAAATTTGGAGAAGATACTTTTGAATTAGTAGATGAAATAAGTGAGCAACCTATAGGAAGATACAACATACAATCACTCAGACCCTATAAGGAAGATGTGGAGTATAAAACAACTACAGCATGAACACAAGTACTATTATTAGATTTCTAGGTGAAAGATAAATTAGCTAGGGGGATCACTGAAAAGCAAAACAAATTAGTCAGTGATCAGGGCGAGGGATTCAGGGTTATGTCAATGAAACAGGATCAGCTCGCTACTGAAATAAAAAACAAACTGTGTCAGTTAGCAGCTGATATAAATATGAAAATAGGAGAAATCAGATTTGAGCAAATTAAATTTCAGACACAGAAACCATAATTGAAGTTAAAAATATATTTAAGAATGAAATCAATGAAATTAGAAAAAGATTGTACTGTAATGAATGTAACTGTAAATAATGAAATTGAGAAATTAAAATCTAATTCTGATAACATAGCTTATGGTGTAGTCAAGGAGCAATCAGCATAGAGTGCTCTCAGTATAAATACAACGGAACATAACTCCAACGGTTCAGATGCAGCAAAACTTTCTACAAGGAGACTTCAACCATACTACTGTAGATGTCCTACGAGTAGTGGACAAAACATCTGGAAGATCTATTCTTCAGCAGACCACAGCATAACGGCTTGGAAATAACTTACATTAATAGTAAATTTGCCGCACACTATAACTGCAGGACAGAAATTATTATTCCAAGAGAAATACAAGATTGCGTGCGAGAAACCTCTCAAGAAAGCTGGAAAATGTAAGAAAAGGTAAAAAGAAGAAAAATGAAATGGAATCCAGTGATAGGTAAGAAAGATTTGTGTACATCCCCCAGATAAGCAAAGAAAATGAGAAGAAATCTGCACAAATGCAATTTAAATTATAATTAACATTGTATATGTTGGACTTTCTGGCAGTGATGTCTACTAACAGTTTAGTAATTTATTGAGGTGATTTTTGACACATCATCATTACTTTTTTAATAAGTAAAACATGTTTCAGGAGCTTTTCACTCCCATCCTTGGTTCCTAATCGACTCTTATCCACCTTGTAATCCTTTAAATCCAACTGTCAGATTGTGCTAAACTTTGTCCACATTTGATTTAAATTACAATTAACATTGTGCATGTTGGACTTCGTGATAGTGATGTCTACTAACAATTCATATATTAATTAATATAATATATTGATTATTGAGTAGATTTTGACACTACATCATCAGTTACTAGTTGACTCAGAAACTAAGATGGGAGTGAATAGCTCAGAAACATGTTTTCGTTATTAAAAAAAAGTAATGATATAGTGTCAAAAATGAACCCAATAATTAACTAAAAATATAAAAGCAATTGTTGTATGATGGCCCATACAAGTTAATAATAAATTTGGAAAATAGACTTTTTAACTACAGGGAGAGCAAGAAAGGTCCGAATGGGCTGCACAATGTTTTGCCTGTCCACCTCCTTGGTGCTCGTTGCCATCTGCTGCTGTCATAGGAAGGTGGAGATGAAACCATACAACATTTTTTAACTACTTTTTAAGGCTTTACTTACAAACTTTATGAAAGGAGATGCTGAAACTGGCCACTGTCATATTGTCCATACGTTTTTGGCACCTCTTTAGGAAACTATCCATCTCTCACGGTAGTCCACATTGAAAAATGCTGGCAATTTTCCAGAGGATATTTTGTTTGAATTCTTCCAGGGTGTGTGGGTTTCTCTTGTACACTTTGTTTTAAGTTACCCCAGAGATAGAAATTGCAGGGGGGTTAGGTCGGGGATCACAAATCTCTACTAGTAATTCTGTCCTAAAACACCTTTTCAATTGTTTTCATCAAAAGATTGGCTGTATAAACTGTTGCAGAGTCTTGTTGAAAAAAAGGCAAAATCACACTCTTTGTCTATTAATTCTCTAACAAAAGGTACAAAATTGTGCTTACGTATGTACAGGCTTCAACTGTTGACTAAAAAAAAATTGGCCCTATAATTCAGAAACTAATATTGTTCGTGAAGTGACCCTTCATGACGAAAAATTTGGTGTATGGTGTGTTAGCAAAGAACGGTTTCTCAGAGCTCCAATAAGCAACATGAACTGGCGAGTAATGGATAGTTTCCTAAAGGGGTGCCAAAAATGTATGTATGGACGATGGTGACCAGTTTCAGCATTTTCTTTCATAAAGTTGATAAGTAAAGCCTTTAAAAGTTGTTTTAAAAATGTTGTATGGTTTCATCTGCGCTGTACTATGATAGCGACAGATGACAAGATCTGAGGATGGCGAGAAGGCAAACACCATACAGCCTATTCGGTGGTTGTTTGCTATCCCAGTAATTTGGAAATACAAGAGAGTTAATTGAATTTAATTACAATTCGGAAAAAATGTTTTCCGAGTAAACAGCAGCATAATTGAGAGACCTTAATTTGAGTAATTATTCAAGTAACTATAATAGAAGTAGCCCTGATAGCAAAATTCAGTGTATATGTCTCATACTCTGAAGCTAGTCGGCCAGACAACAAATTAAAAAACACACACTATCAACTACTCCAGAAGTTTACTCTTGAAATAATGGTGGTTTTCAAATTTTCATGGCAATGTTGTACCTCTGGGGCCCGTGGAATTTCCCCTCAATCAGCAACCTGCCACACCTCTGTGCAGTAACACGTGACCACCCCCCACCATGACTGCACATCACATGATTGCCCACACCCTCCTAGCAAGCTCCCACTGTCACTGACCTCTGCAGTGATGCACTTACACCCCTTTTGCATATACAATTCATATACTATTGCTCATGGACAAGAATTACTTGTTTTAAACTATTTATTTCGCTCTTCAACATACAGAAGTGTGGTAGGAGGTTGCAGATTGAGTGGAAATTCCACAGGCCCCAGAGGTACAGCATTACCATTTTCATTTTTTCTTACATATTGCAAGATGGAGGAAATTGCAAATCACAATAGGAATAATGGCAGCGAGTCTAAGCAAGTGACGTAGACCAGGCGTTTCCAACTGAGGTGCTGTTGGGGCCCCGGCCAGCACCAACAGTAGCACTGATGTGCTGGGCACCGGAGAGGTGAGGGAAGGTGAAGTGGCAGAGACAGCAACAAGAAAGTATTGCGGTAGTGGTAGTCAAAGTACCTACTGTGACGGTTGAATGAGGCAGGTCGTCAAGTCAGCGTGCAGCTTTCCAAAACTTATCATCATCATTATCATTATTCTTATTGTTGTTGTTAATGACAATTTTGTGAAGACACAAACATACCATTTATTCTCTGCATATATATCTGGTTACTCTTGTGTACATTTACCATTTAGGTAGATTTTTGACAATGTTCTGCGGCAACTAATTTATGAATATTTGGTGCAACAGATTTGGCGATAGAAATTCGTAGTACTGCCTCAAAGGTAGCATCTGCTATTACTTTTATTTAAATTCATGATTGAAAACATCTGTTCGAATGTAAAAGTTGTGCCAAACATTGACACTAATTTTAAGACAAATGCATGAATTTTGGGGAATTCCTGTTGATTAACATCTTTGTAAAAATTAATTAAATCACCATTGTAGTGGTAGTGCCTGTCTTTTAGGATTGTGTCACACTGTAGTTTGATTAGCTATGTTTGGGAATTTGATAGTGCTTTTTCAGTTTAGGTGCCATGTCATTAATTTCTTTGACAAATTAAGCATTGGGCTTTCCCTTCTGTATTGGCAACAAAATATAAATCCTCCCATGAAGAATTAAACATTTTGTAATGAAGGAGAAACTATAATAACTGCTCCGCTATCTGCTACATCCTATTTAACACCACATCAATATTGGTAAGAGAAAGTGGGAGAGAGACAATATCTCTTACTGTCTGTCGTACACATGCAGTTGCAGCTGCTACATGGGGAAGGCATTACAGCTGCTGAGTGCCACACTGGCACACCCCAGTGCTAAGTGCTCAAGTTGGGAAGGCCTGATGTAAACAATAGACTCTAAAACAGTTTTATTACTTTGTCTACTATGTGCTTACAGTAAGTAGAGGAGTTTAGTGTTTCACCGTAACATTCCGTACTGAGATTTCACCAGGAATACATGTTTTGAGACTTGTTTAATCCAAAAGAAACATTTTTAGTAAAAGTTGTGTGTTGCGTGCGTGTGTGTTGCATGCGTGCGTGTGGGCGTGGACATATGTGAGTATTTTTAAAGATAATTATCTGTTGAAAGAACATTACAAGCTTCAACTAAGGAGTCTTTGGTCAAAAGATGTAGAACTATAAACCAGGATGCAACATGGGATGCAGCTAGTCGCCATCAGGAATAAAGGTGGTTGCGCAGTAGACAAATATTCAATGACTTCACAGTCACGTGTTTTGTAGCCAGCCAGACGTCCTCTGTTTCTGAGTGCATGTGTGAGAGTACTTGTACAGTTTTACAGTGAAATTAAGTAATTCCGAGCAATAAGTCCACTCTGTTGTATGATATTATGTTCATTAACAGTTCCGAAGTGGGCAGAAGCAAAAAATGTGTTATTCACAGTCAAGCCGGGGAAATGGTGTATAATGTGTACAAATACTTCCTGAGAAAGTTGGGAAACAGGTGCAACACAGCACTTCCCCTAAATGTGCGTCATCTGTCACTTACCGCCATTGTTCCTTATGGCTACTCTAATAATGACTGCTCCCCTGGAGTGCACTAATGTGACTCTTACCTTTGAAGTTCATTTTCAACTGTGATTATTGGAAACTGTGTTTTTGGAAATACATATTCCTTTTTTTCAAAAATTATAAAAGCTACAAGGCTTAAATTTTACACACTTGTGTGAGATAAACATTACATATATTGAACTAAAATTATATTTTTTAAGTGTAATATATATTTAAAAATTGGGTATATTATTTCAAAAGTTTAGATGTAAATTTTATTTCATCTTCTTTACAGAAAAAGAATTTGGAAATAGAAATGTTATTGGCAGCTTAATTCTAGTTCAGTGATGTGGCAAAATTCCCTCATATGTAGTAAAAATTTCACATCTCTGCTGCTACTAGTTTCTGAGAGGTCACGGAAATACATAAAATTTTTGTCATTTATTTAGCTAACGCTTTTTTGATGTTAATAATTTTTTTCAGACAAACTATATAACATGTGATTATAAACATTTCTTAACCAGTAATTTTTTTACATTGAACTGTAAATTAAGGCTGGTTCATAACCACCGGTGACAATAATGATAACCAGAATGAGAAAGTTGAAATACATGCATTCAAATGGGAGTGTTCACAACCAATGGGAAGCTTTCCTAGTCCCCGGTAATGGGAAGGAAGGCTAGGTCAAGTATTAATTTTCTCATTCCTGGGCATGGCAGGTTCGATTCATGTTGTCCGTATTATACTTTTTGCTGTGGAAATTATTTGAGGTGGCCATGCCATGAAACAGCCACTAGAGCAGTCTCTAGTCATAGGCTACCGGGAGAGCAAAAAAGTTCTGAACAGAACAGGCTGCGCAATGTTTTGCCTGTCTGCCTTACTGGCACTTGTTGTCGTCTGCTGGTATCATAGGAAGGTGCAAATGAAACCACACAACATTTTTAAAACCACTTTTAAAGGTTTTACTTACCAACTTTATGAAAGGAGATGCTGAAACTGGCCACCGTTGTCCATACATTTTTGGCAGCTCTTTAGAAAACTATCCATCACTCGCCGTGGTTCATGTTGAGAGATGCTGGCAATTTCCTGGCAGATATTTTGTTTTAATTCTTCCAGGATGTGTGGATTTGTCCTGTACACTTTATGTTTTAAGTTACCCCAGAGATAGAAATCGCAGGGGCTTAGGTCAGGAGACTGAGGGGGCCACAAATCTCTACTAATAATTCTGTCCTGAAACACACTTTTAATTGTTCTCTCAAAAAACTGGCTGTATGAGCTGTTGCAGAGTCTTGTTGAAAAAAGGCAAAGTCACGCTCCCTGTCTGTTAACTCTATAAAAAAAAACGGCAAAATTGTATTCATGTATGTACGGGTGTCAACTGTTGACTTGAAAATAATTGGCCCTATAACTCGAACCTAATATGGTTCGTGAAGTACCCCTTTATGACGAAAAAATTGGTGTATGGTGCACCATTAGTGGATAAAGGTTTCTCAGAGCTCCAATAAGCGAGTTTTATCTCTGGGGTAACATAAAGCATAAATATCTTAATTATAGTTATTCTGTAATGTTTCTTCAGCAATTAGGCTTAGAAGAGGTGGGCTATTGAAACCCCAAGCACCTTGACCATTATGATTCATTCTGCTCTCTTAGACCCTCAGAATGCCTACATACTTAATAAAGGAGGCTGGTTTTCTTACTGAGAGCTTAAGTCCATGCAGTTGCATAAACCCATGGCTGAGCAGTTAAACTGTTCGGCTATCGCCAAGATGGCTTGGGTTCGATTCCAGGGACCTGCATGTGGTATTTGTGGTGGACGAAGTGACATCTGGGTGGGTTTTCTCCAGTTTCCCCCACCACCCATTCCACCAATTGTTCCATCATCACCTTTCCATTCATCCATTTTGCCGGCATTTTATATCATCCTCTTCCTCACTCTCATACCTGGTGCTGGGCTGACCACCCACTTCCAGGTCTTCACTTTGTCCAGTCCACAGGTTCGTCTGCTTCCCAACAGGTCTCTGAGACCTAGGAGGTGTCCTCCATATAGGGAGAGTAATCAGAAGAAGAAGTTGCATAAACCAGGGGCGGCGGCTTAGCATGGTAGCAAGTTTGTGCTACAACCAAAATTGTGGCTCTACTGTTTATACGAGGGCCGTTCAGAAAGTAACCTCTGATCGGTCACAGTGCGGGTAGTGGGGGGAGTAGCGACGCCATCTGTGCATTCACGCACTCAGCAGGTCAGTCGGCATCAAGCCGTGGTCGAGTGAACGTCGTACCTGCACTAGTTTAGTGTTTTTGGCCGTTTGAAATGTGTGCTGCAATAGAAAACCCCGCCAAATGTGAAGTGCGTGCTGTTATAAGGTTTTTTACAGCCAAAGGATATTCTGCAGCAGCTATTCATCGTGAGCTTTGTGCCGTGTACGGACCAAGAGTTATGAGTGAAGGAGTGGTCCGTGAATGGGTACGTTTATTTAAAAGTGGACGAGAAAACGTTCGTGATGAAGAGAGGAGTGGTAGACCATCATTGGTGACGGACGAACTCGTTCAGACAGTTGATGCAAAAGTTCGTGAAAACCGACGTTTCACAATGTCGGAGTTGTCTACTGATTTTCCACAGATTTCTAAGACTCTCTTGTACGAGATAGTGACAGCTAGATTGGGTTACCGTAAGTTCTGTGCACGATGGGTGCCCAAAATTCTTACCAACCACCACAAAACTCAAAGAACGGCCTCTGCATTAGACTTTCTGTCACGTTATGAGGACGAAGGTGAACCATTGTTAAACAGAATCGTGACCGGGGACGAAACCTGGATTAAGTACGTGAACCCTGAGACAAAAGAACAATCAAAGATGTGGGCACATTCAAATTCGCCTACCAAACCAATAAAAGCCCGGCAAGATTTTTCTGCCCGAAAATTGATGGCAACGGTGTTTTGGGATGCAAAAGGGGTGTTGTTGGTTGAATTCATGGAACGTGGGACGACCATTAATCAAGACGTGTACTGTGAAACACTAAAAAAATTACGACGGGCTATACAGAACAAACGCCGTGGTATGCTGACTTCCGGTATCATTTTTTGCACGATAACGCCCGTCCTCACTCTGCTCGCAGAACAACAGCCCTTCTTGAGTCCTTCAAGTGGGACGTTGTCAACCATCCACCTTACAGCCCAGATCTGGCGCCAAGCGATTATCACCTCTTCATGCATATGAAGAAATGGCTCGGGTCCCAGCGGTTTGATGACGACGAAGAGCCCAAAGATGCGGTCACAGGCTGGCTCCAGGCACAAGTGGTTGATTTTTATGCAGAAGGAATTTCAAAGCTTGTGAACAGATACGATAAGTGCCTCAATCGTTATGGAGACTATGTAGAAAAATAGTGCAAAGATGTAGTTGTAAGATGTATATATTAAAATATTTTTATTTAACTTGGTGAATTTTTTGCAATCAACCGGAGGTTACTTTCTGAACGGCCCTCGTACATTTTGGGTTCATTCTGACTGGATCTTGTGCAGTGGTCTTCGGCAAGTGCTGTATTGTTTGCAAGTGCCAAGTAGTTCACTTTCAGCTGCAACCCAAGGACATATAATAGTTTGGCATAGGGCCTGACAAACCAAGGGAGCTCAGGCATATGGGGAGTAGTCCGGGGCATAAGCTGCATGTTGTTGGTGAATCTAGTAGTCAGAGAGAATAGAACAGGATAATTCCTAATGGGAACAAACCTTTTCATTTTGTCCCATAATAGTGCCATGTATTGATTTTATAGTATATTTTTGCCTGACTTCTACTGTTCTCTCTACTGAACATTATTACATTGCCTGTATGCCATGCGGTTTCTGCTGTATTGTGTATATAGTGTAAATCTATATTGGGCTTTACTTTGGTGAACCAGAGTGGTTTATTTAAACACAGGTAAACACTGCTAGAAGGGGAAACAGTAAATTCTGTTCTGTCTCTTTTAGTGCAACCTTTTTCACTGCTAACCTTGGAGGAAAAGAAGAAGTTAAATGTATTGGTAGGTGCACGCCATGTCTCAAATTCGCTCAGGTGGTTAAAACAAAAACAAGATGTTTTAACAGGAATTTTAACAGCGATGTATATATATATGAAAAATATGACTGGGTATGTGGTTGTAATGTTAAAAATGCCCTGTTTTGCTTTCCTTGCATTTTGTTTGATGGTGAAGATTCATAGACAAAACTTGGCGTGAATGATTTGCGGCATTTTCATAACTGCACCAAAAATATGTTGCATATAAGTTGTACATGAAACGTACGGTCAATCTTGTTATGCTTGGCAATGTAAATACAGCAAAACAGATGGACAGTGCAAATCAGAGAGTAGTTTGAAGAATACAAACAGAAAGTGGTAAAAAATAGATTTATTATTAATTGGATTAGGTTTTGTGGAGCCTTTGAGTAGACTTTGAAAGGACATGAGTCATCGACCTCAAGTAATCCTGGGATTTTTCGTGGACTGATAAATTTCAGTACAGAGCTAGACTGTGTTCTGAAAAACCATCTGAAAAACCATCTGAATGCAACAGTGTTTAAAGGGACCTCCAAAGTGCTACAAAATGAGACTTAGCAATATGTGCTTGAAGTCTATCATGGGGAGCTATTGAAAGAAATCAAAGACTCATCATTTTTATCTGTCATAGCAGAGAAGTTAGCAACATAGCTTCCAAGTATCAAATGGTAATTGTCTACAGATATCTTGTAAAACATAAGCCAGTGGGAAGGTACTGGGGATTTGTGAATCCTATAGGCCACAAAGCAGGAAACTTTGCTGTGTGGATATTACTGGAGCTTGACCGACATCTTCTAGGCTGTGAAAATAAACTGATAGCTCAAACCTACAATGGAGCTAATGTTATGTCTGGGCTAAAACATGGCATTTGCTCCATCCTAAAACATAAGTATACATCTGCAGAATATATTCATTGCCATGTACATCAGTTAAATTTAATTATGTTAAATGCAGCATCAGCAAATGCCGGTGTACGAATTTTCTTCATAGATCTTCAAGAATTTTGTGCTTTTTACTTTCTCTACTACATATAATTAGTAGAGGAAGTATTATATTCCAACCAAAAATTTGTTGTCGAAATTCCACTGGAAATATATGTTTTGAGGCCCCCTGAATCCAAAAAAAAAAAAAAAAAAAAAAAAAAAAAACATTTTTAGAAAAAGATGTGTATGTCTGTGTGTATGTCTGTCAGACTGTGAACAGCATAACTCAAAAATGAAGAGTTGGCTAAAAACTAAGGCTGGTATTTAAGTTTAATATCTTTTAAGGATGCAACATGAAGATTTTGAAGAAAATTTCTCCACCCTAAGTTACCTTTTACATGGAAAATTTTTTGAAAATTTTGATTTTCTCGAAATGGATAATGATTTTGATTAAAATGCCACATGTTTAAGATATTTTTATGACAAATGCAATGTATATTTTTAATTTTCTGGCTATAGCATATGTAGTCCTGTTTACTCTTGATGACTTTTGAATAACTTGTAAACTGTAAGAGATAGACCAAATCTTGAATGAATGAATGATTGAAAATAGCCTGTGATGTCCCATTGAGGGCAAAGGCCTCCTACAAGTAGGGGTAGCTGCTTTAAAACACGCATGCGGTGAGGTAGTCCGCGTAAGAGGGTACCTTACATAATACACTAAATATTGGATTGCACATGGTCACCTAATTGTTGTTCTTTCCACTACTTTCTGTTTCTGGCTATGGTGGTCCACTGTCTTCCTACTTGTTTTCTTAACAAGTCTGACCGTTTGCGTCTTGGTCTTCCTGGGAGTCTCTTGCCGATTTAAGGGTCCCATGTGGTAGCTCGTGCTACAACAACAAAATGGAAAAAGAAATCAAACAAAGAGTTTCCTTAGCTTGGAAAGCTTTCTGGGCCCTAAAATTCATATTTCTGGACAAATCCCTGAATAGGAGACTCAAAATGGAGACACTCGAAAGCTGTGTATTTCCAGTGCTATTATATGGTTGTCAGACATGGGCTCTCAAAGCCAAAGAGAGAAACACTACAGATATGCCAAAGGACCAAATCTTACTATACAAAAAATGTATATCTCCTTAAAACACACAATTTATGTCCAAATGATTTTTTTTTTTGTGGAGTGAACCATTTCGGAGATATTCCTTGTTATTTGTGTGAGTTTTGGAATACTTAAAACTTTAGTCAAATGGAAGATTGTTATTCATCTTTTTTGTATCTTAGCTGTGCAAAGAGAATGGAGTCTCAAAGCTTTAAAAGATTTGACTATCGCTTAAAGCATACTGTATTTCCATATTCCCCTTGCACCTACAAGGAAATAAGCAAATAAGGTCATTTCTACAAATGTTTATCTCATATAACATGAACATGTAGGAATAAGGGTTTGTAAGAATGGTTAGTACAAGAGTAGAGAAAGTCATGCGAGTGCAACACATCAGATTTTTTTCTCTAACTCTCCTCGAAGAACATCAGTGTTAGAAGTGGTACAGAAGCGACTGCCAAGGTCAGTGCAAACGATGTAACTTTCAATCTAGATCTATCAACACAGTTTTCAAATATATAGAGGAGTTAATAGAATGGATGAAAATTACAAGTTCTGTTCTTCAAGCTTCTGGTTTTATTGGAATTTTAACTAGTGCAGATTTTATATTCTGGTTTTCCATAAAAATACTTCTTTAACCAACTTCTGAGGAGTGACTATACTCCTGTAATGGTTCAGCACAGACTTAATTATTTTGAGATAGAAATTCTCAAAATTAGAAGCACCATAAACTCCACTGCAGTTGATCAGAATGTGACAAAGGAAAGAAGAATTGTAGATCACGCTGAGAGAAAACAAGAGGCAATTGAAATGTGTGATATAATCATTACTGAAATGAAACACAGACTCAAGTTTGTTGGTCATATGGAGCAGCAGTTCTCTTTCAGCCTGACAAATTTGTATAATTCCTGGATCAACATGTTAAAGTTGCCTTTCCGACATATTCTTTCATTGGAAAAAAGAAATTAATTGCACAAC
Organism: Tenodera sinensis; assembly: GCA_030765045.1. Taxonomy (NCBI): domain Eukaryota; kingdom Metazoa; phylum Arthropoda; class Insecta; order Mantodea; family Mantidae; genus Tenodera; species Tenodera sinensis. The sequence goes on from CM060962.1 coordinate 301,398,595, forward strand.
TTTCTACAATGTATAGCACTGGAGAATTTAAAAACATAGCTGGGGTTATTATTTATTTATGCTAACAAACTTACTGTTGGTGTTTTTAAACACTCAAGCCGTGTGTGGGCAATGTTTGAGAGGTAGAACTGGAACTTAAAAATTCAATGCCACAGCTAGGATTTGAACCACAGACCTTCCGCTTATCACGCGGGTGCTCTAACCACTGAGCTACTGTGACAAACTGCCAGAATGGCATTGAATTCTCAAACCAGTTTGTATTTTTCCTGGTAAACCACAAAGGCAGTCTCACATCAGAGACAATTACCCCAATGGTGACTTACTATTTCAAGTACTTTATTTCCCAGGATTAAATAACCTTCAGATGGTAATTATATTTATTTATGCCAACAAACTTACTGTTGGTGTTTTTAAACACACAAGCCGTGTGTGGGCAATGTTTGAGAGGTAGAACTGGAACTTAAAAATTCAATGGCACAGCTGGGATTTGAACCATAGACCTTCCGCTTACCAGGCGGGTGCTCTCAAGGTATTCTATTGTATTGTATTGTATTCTATTTATTAAGCTACTAAATGTGATTCTGACAATCCGTATGACAATGTGTGATGCAAAAAGATGTTTCTCTACTCTGAAAAGAATTAAAACATTTCTGTGCAACACAGTGTCTGAGGGGAGGTTATCTGCATTAGCCGTGCTTTCCATTAAAAGGGACTTTATTATGCAGATCAAGAACTTCAACAAGCTAGTTATTATTTATGCCAACAAACTTACTGCTGGTTACTAATAAACACATAAGCCGTAAGTTTTTTGGCATAAATAAATAATAATTACCATCTAAAGGTTACTTAATCCTGGGACATAAAGTACTTACAATAGTAAGTCGCCCTTGGGGTATTTGCCTCTGATGTGAGACTGCCTTTGTGGTGTACTGGGGGAAATACGAACTGGTTGGAGAATTCAAGGTCATTCTGGCAGGTTGTCAGAGTAGCTTAATGGTTAGATCGACCGTATGGGAAGCGGAAGGTCTGTGGTTCAAATCCTGACTGTGGCATTGAATTTTTCAGTTACCTCTCAAAGCTAGTTATTGATACATTTGTCAGCAGAAAGAAGAGAAGGGCTAATTTCCTCTAGGAATAGGTGAGTGCTATATACTGCACAGTTTTCATGAAATGTGCATATGTTGTATGCTGTGAGTTCCCATTTACCTTAGTTGCATAAATTTATCAGCCTATAGTGAGAAACTTAAGAGGGTACTTATTGTTTTAAACATTTCAAATTGCAGCGATAATTTTGTGAACCACCAAAGTTCAGAGTTACCAGCTGCTCCTGGCATAAACCGGTAATTTACTTCATGCAACCCTAAAAAAGTTTACTGTATTTAATATAGTGCAGCTTATGGCATGTGTACCAATATTAGCAATGCCAGTATTCCAAGTTGCCGCAATTTATAGAAAGAAGATAAAACCAATAAATATAATAAATAATAATTGATTCTCGGGTGATCAGCCTCGTCAAATTTATAAAATTCAAGCTTTTGACCAATTGATTCTCCATGGTCGAAAGCTTGAATTTTATAAATTTGATGCGGCTGATCACCCGAGAATAAATTATTAGTAACATTTGCTGCAAAAGTTTTAAATCTTATAATATAATAAATATTTAGAGACTAGACTTTACTTATCTGTTGTAGGTTGAGAATATTTATTATATTTATGGATTTATATTGCTTCACTGTTAATAGCGTCAGATTTTTCATTGTAAGATGAAACCATTCAATGTTCTTTTCTCTGAGCAATGAAGATGTAAGAACCTCAGTGCATTATTAAATACAGAGTAATTAAGGCAGGAATTTATAATGCCCATGCTGTGCTGATTTTCTACACCCCTTACCTCTATAAAAGGAATTAAACAAGGTTTGTTATCACCACTGGTATTCCTACTGTTTATACATAAGGTAGAAGATGCCAAGGTATTCAGTGACTGGAGAGTCTAGAACACGCCGATGATGTTTGTTTGTTTGCTCACTGATTCACAGACATAATAGGGAATTTACAGGAGTTAAATAAGCTGCCATCTAGAGGTGGTCTGAAGATAAATAAACACAAAACCAAAGAAATGAGGATTTATAATAAGGTTGACTCCAACCTGGTGTCTTAAGGAGAAGAAATTGAATCAACAAATGAATTTGAGCTTCAAGGAAGGAAGTGCATATGAAGATGATATTTAAATTAGGAAAGGCAAGATATGCCATTCAACTCAAATCTATCTGGAAATTGAAATAAATTTCTTTAAAACTTAAACTGAGATTATTGAACGCAAATGTTAAATCCATCTTACTATACAGTTTTGAAACCTGGAAATCAACAAAATTAATTAAAAACAAATTGTAAGTTTTCATAAATAGATATCTAAGAACTATTATGGGAATATGGTGGCCAAGAACCATTTCAAATGGTGTGCTTTGGGCAAGATCAAGGCAACAAGAAATTGGGAAAAAAATCAAGTTTAGAAAATGGATGTCGATCTGGTCATGTATTAAGAAGAGAATGGCATCCAAATGGAATCCCCAAGGATTGAATAGGCCAGCAGAAAGATCTAAAGACCTCTGTGTAATACAGTCAGAGGTGAAGTTGAGAGCAAGCTGGGAAAAGTTGGAATCAGATTAAGTCGGCACACAACCAAACTCACTGGCATGTCTTTATCAAGGCCCTATGCTTACTACTACTGTGCTGATAATAGGCTACATCACAGTGCTAACATCTGCTCACTCGTCTTTCAGTATGCAAGTAGCTTTCTTGCTTTTATCCAACATGCCAGATAATACGAGGTGCATCCAGAGAGTAAGTCCCAATGACCAATAAAGAGAACAAAAGCATCTCTAAGGAAGAAATATTTATTGGATAATTACATAGATTCATTGGCTACTTTTCAACATAGTCACCACCATTGTTGAGGCATTTATCATAATGGTGCACCATCAGTTGTATGCCTAAGTAATAGGAGTCTGCTGCCAATGTACACAGCCACGAAGCCACCTTATTCTGCACTTTAGCATCATTGTGGAAATGTTTTCCTGCCAGAGACAATTTTGTGCAAAAGTGAGCAAGACATCTGGGGGAAATAAATAACTAAATATTATGTTGTTTAACGACGCTGTCAATTGCCGGGATCACATCAGCATTGCCGGTGTGCCGAAACTTTGTCAGGAGTTCTATTACATGCCAGTAAATCTACTGATATGAAGCTGTCATTTTTAAGCACACTTAAAAGCCATTGATTTGGGCCTTAAAAGCCTGTGACCTTGGGATTGGTAGGCCAGCATCACATCTGGGGGAATTGACAAGAGAGTTCTAAAATTGTGAAGTGCCGGTTCTGCACAATTGCTCACCACACACTTTCCAACACTTCTGGCATTACCAGGGATGGTTGGTCACTATGGTCTTTGTCGTGAATATTGGTTTGTCCTTCAGTGGATTGCCTGCACCACCGTCTTACCACACTCTTTACATGGAACATTTTTAAAAAATTTTGATTTTGTCAAAAATGGCAATTATTTTTATTAAAATACAATATGTTTAAGATATTTTCATGAGAAATTAAATGTATATCATGAATTTTCATTGCTGTTGAATGTGTGACAAAGTGAAATATAAATATACAAACTACTATTCCAGTTCTTTATATATACCCAACAATGATTTGAAATTAAAACTGCCTAATAAATCTTGCCATTCAATATTCTCAATTCTTAATTTAATTTCTTTCCAGAAACCATTTGCTAGTATTTGCCTATCTCTCCAAATATCCCCACAATTCCACTAATAGCTTAAGTAACCTCTTTATTTGGCTTTTGTTGAAATTCCAAACACTGATGTAAGATTAAGAGGTTGAATCAGAAACTGAAAAATTCAATGCCATAGCCGGGAAAATTTGGAAAATTTGCACACACACATGGCTTGTGTGTTTAAAAACACCAGCAGTAAGCTTGTTGGCATAAATAAATAATAACTGATGTAAGATTCCTGATTCTATATCAGTACTAACTCTCTTTCCAAACATTTTCCTTTGGTACCAGATCTTCCTAATTGCATTTGAGCAACACTATTGGGCAAAGCTCTTGGCAATCCCAAGCTCAATTTACAAAAGTTTGTATGGATATTTGCGTTGGTACACCCTTCCTCCAGACTCCAAATCTTCACTTTATGTTGCATTTCAGTATACATATTAAAATGTTAGCTTTTCACAGGTGCATTGCATTATATCATCAACTCATACGCTACTTGCTAGTAAGTTTTCATCAGCTTGTATACGAGTCTTTTAAAATGGAATATAATTTGAATTTATTCATAGAGAACCAATAACCTTTTTGTTGATGAAACTAAGGGGAGAGGAACTTTTCATGGTACATATATACCATGGTGAACATAGGATGTACCTAAAGTTACAGAGTATTATATTCCATCCAAAAATTCAATACCAAGATTTCATTGGAAATATTTGTTTTGAGGCACCTTGAATAAAAAAAAGGGATTTACAGAAAAATATGTATGAGAGAGAGGGAGGGAGGGAGGGAGGGAGACGGAGAGAGTTATTATAGTTATTATTCATTTCTATTTGTATTAAATCCCTTTATTATTTATCTGCCAATGCCCCCTTTCTTTATAATTTTTACCCCTCTATCTTTTTTGTTTCCTAATATTTTCTATGATCACTCACTATTAATATTTTTCCCCTTTTCTTTCTTTCTCCTCCCCTTGTATCCTATTTCACATACACTTCTTTGGTTTCACTTTTACAAATGCATACTTAATCTGACTTAACATATCTTACTCCTAACTGCAAGCTTCAGCACCACTTGCTCTGTCTCGTCACACAGCGAGGTGTATCACTTGCTGGTTTGTTCTATCTTTCCACATATGATAGCTACCTTTCTGAACTCTTCCCTTTTCACAAATATACTTAACACCCATTTCTTTGTCTTCCCATTTACACACATCCACTGCTATGTCATCTTTTTCACTCGTATTTTTTCTAATTTTCTTTGGAATTGGCCCCTTGCACTCACTATTCATTACCCTAATAAACTCATTTAAAAGCTCACTCCTTTCTTCCTCTTTCTTGTTCTTGTTGTTGTTCTTCTCTTTTCGTATGGAGTTGTGAAAATAAAGGTGTCAACTATTTTTCAATTCTTCTAAGAGAAAATAAGAATTATTATTATAATTTATGGGTTAAAAATAATTTTTAATTAAATTGTCACCTCCATGACAGAAATACACTGTGGAATAATCCTTGTATTGAGATCCATACAAAATAAACACAAAATGCTAAAAGAAGTGTGTGTGAGTAGGAGAATTAATGAGTTGTTAATATATGAATAGTGAGTCAGAAATTTGAAACACTAAATATCACTTAATAAGAAACACCTTGAATATGTTTCCAGATATTGTTTGTACCCATGCTCAGCAAGGTACCGAGCTAGTTCCCTTGGGAAGGGTTTGTCGTGGGATTGTCCAGAGTGGTGACATCTATTGGAGGTGATTTGGTGCTGGAGAATCAAAATTGATTAAGCTATCCTTGTTTCTAAGTATGTGTATCTTTCTACATGTATTGAATTCAGCTGGGTAACTGGCAGTCTTTATGAGGGTTATGCTGGGTGAATCAGTTTTAATTGTCTGCTACCAAACCACCTCTGGAAGTTAATAATGTCATCACTCTGGGCAATCCTTGGACAAACTTTTCCACCAGGAACCAGCCAGACATTTGCTGAGACGTGTACTAGCACTACCCAGAAGTCAAGGAGTTTGAGTCTGTTAGGTCTCAGGGCATTTAGTAGCTTGGTGTAGGGATAAGAAAGACAAAAAATATATACAGTTAAACCTGCTTTATACATATCCCAGTTCTAAGTGATTCATATTTATACATAAATTTTTGTAGGTCCTGGTGAAATGTAATTTAGAAATGTGTAAATAGAACCTTATTTATACGTAATGCATTTTTATGCAATTAGGTATTATACGTATTTAATTTTAGTGAAGTACAATTGAGGTTTACATAATTAAAATGAGTATACGGCATATGCTATCTTAAAAGAAACTCGAGATGTGTTGTCCTTATCTCTGTTGATAAAGACACAAGCTGAGTGGGCGGCTTTCGGCCGTGGAAACAAAAGATAAACAGATAAACATGTTTGCTAATAGAGCCAGCCATTTCTGGCGCAACAATGTGTAGCAACAAACGATAAGTAAAGATAAACATGTTTGGTATCTTGTGTTTATGGTTTTGTCTTTCAGTTCTCAATGGTTTTTAATCAGTGATGGAGAACAGAAATACAAAATGTTATACACTAGATCAGAAAGTAACATTCATACAAGAGGTGGAACTTCATCCACACAAAACCAAAAGTGAAATTGCTTCAGAATTAGGAATTGCTTATACCATATTACATATAGTCATCAGTAAACCTCTGATTTTTGGGGGAAACCTATTTTTTTCCTCATGATATATAGAACATAAAAGTTGTGTATATACTAATTATGAAAATGTATGTTCAAAAGCGGTGGTCCTATACAACCTAAAAATACCTAATTTCGCGTTAGAACCTATTTTTACCTAATTTTACATTTTTCAGTTTCTTCACTTGATAATACGGAAACACTGTGCAAGCCTGTATGCCAGTTGTGCCTTGACAACAATGCATAACGTGGAGGACATTTAGAACATTGTTTTGGAACTTGGGGAGGATGCAGTAAGCATTACTTCAGCTAAAGAACTTCTGCAGGACCCAACAATCGTCCATGATACTGCATTCATCAAATTGCATTATGCATTTCTAGTCTTCACTATTAATGCTCTAGAGTCTTCAGGCTAACCGATCTGCATGCAACTGAGATTAATAGAAGAGGTGACAGAAAAAATCAACTTGGTTCCTGGTTATGTTGGTGAAAAAGTTTCTGAAAAACTCAAATCTATGGTTCAAACAAACCCAGGACTGACTGTTCTCCACACAGTGACTGACATCTTGTCTGGCAAAACACCTGACATGAATATGCTGCTCCTTTGCATCTAATACTAGCACTTAAATATGCTCCGGTGACATCAGTTGATGTGAAACGCTCATTTTTGACTTATAAGATGGTGTTATCTGACAAGTAATGCAGTTTCTCAATCGAAAACTTAGAAAAGGTGTTAGTTGTTTACTGCGACTCTAGTTATGGACATATACAATAAAGACAGTCAAAGTTTCGGCTAATTTGTAACGGGAAATAGAAAGCAATGTTTTTTGTTCACCTATTTTTACAATTTTAGAACCTATTTTGATTTGTGATAGAGCTTAGGTACCAAGTATAAGATTTTTAGGAACTAGAAGTTCGAGGTCTAGTCATCAGTGACAGAATGAGGTGTATGCACTTAATGCAAGGAAATTGAAGCAAGACAAATTAACTGACTTCTTTTAAGTATGACCAAGTTGAATATAATGTTTTCTTCGTACCTATCTGTGTTGTTTGTAAAATTTTACACATGTAGACCCACTGTGTTGCTTTTTCTTTAAACAAAATATGATGCATTATCAAAATGTCCTTTGTAAGTAATTTTGAGTTACAAGTAATCTTGCCTCTTCCCCTTGATATACTCATAAATCAGGTTCAACTGTACTAACTTGTAATATCTGGTACCTAAGTTTAGGCTTACATTGTTATTTCTTTTGTAACTGGGTTTTTTGTTTGTAATATTACAATGAAATGAATTACAAATACTAAATGTTTACTGTTCCAAATTTCTGGCATACTAATTATATAGTAATAACACATCACTGTTCAATAAGCTTCTATTACATTAACAATGAGTTGTTAAAGTTACAGAATTTGAAATGTGTTGTGTCTAAAACTTGATTAAGGCCATTTTCTATATAAACTAATGCTGTTTCACCTTTTCTTTCTCCAGTGCGAGCTCCATACTGCAAGAAATCAGCGATGATAATGAATGGAAGCCTACCGGTACCTCACCAGATGGGCCACTGCGCCGCAGCCCTCGTAAACCACCTATTCCTTTGCGAATACATGTGCGAAGAAGTGCAAGAAATGTCCTCGCCGAGAGCACTAGCACCTCTAGAGAGCAGAAAGACAAGATTCAGCTTAAGGAAGAAAAAAAGAAGAAAGAAAAGAAAGACAATGATGATAGCCCCATAGAAAACTCTTTTCTGGAAGAAGAGAGCAAGAACAAGGATTCAGATGAAAACAGAGATGATGGAGAACAAGAAGAAGAAGAAGATAAAGAAAAAGAAGAAAGAGAAGTGACAGCAGAAATAAATGTTCCAGCTGTAAATTCAGATTCAGAATGTGTACAGGAAGAAGCAGAAGAAACTGTACTTGAGGCTAAAAATGATTCAGATAAAACTAATGACACTAGCGAAGTTCCACCTCAAGAAGAGGAACACCCACAAACAAATGAACAACACAGTGATGAGCTAGAAGTGATGGAGGAGAGTGCCCAGCAAGCTACAGTGGTTAGTACCACAGTTGCCGATATAGAGAACAGTGATGAGTGTTTGCCAAAAATAAGTGACGAAATACGCATTGAAGTGGGAGAGAGGGTGAAGCTGAAGAGGCGCAAGAAGAAAAGGAGCCATTCTATTGAAGATCAGAGTGCAGATCACTCACATAGCAGTAAACACAAACGAAAAAAGCACAAACACGGAGAACATAGTACAAAAAAGTAAGTATTGCTGGTTTCCATATCATATTTTTATTTCTATACCAAGAAGAGTAAGTATTGTATTCCACCTAAGTATATGTTAATATGATTTCATTTGGAAATACATGCTTTGAGATCCCAGCAAATCCTCCTAGAAAAAGAAAATTTCCTTTTAGATGAAAAAAAATTTCATTATTTTCTGTTTTCTCAAAAATGACTCATGATTTTGGCTAAAATATATTGTAACAAAAACAACAAAAGTCCATTACAATTTTTTTTCACGATGATGTCCAGATATAGCAGGCAGGTGGTGTAAATCAGGCCCCTCATCACTGACTCCTGACTCCATGAGGTGCTGGAACGTGGCTGGCACATTACTGAGACTAAAGGACATATTGTCTCTGGGGTCTAGAGCCACCTGTCAGTATGCCGATTTTAAGTCCAGTGTTGAGAACCACTGGACACCAGCAAGGGTATCCAGACTGTCATCAATCTGGGCTAAGGGAAAGCAGCCCTTTCGGGTGACACCATTCAGCATCTGGCAATCCATACAGAAGCGAAGCTCATGGATCTTCACCAGAACTACAGGGGACACCAAGGACTGTCAGATCTTTGATGATCCCCTAGATCTCATGTCCTGCAGCATGTCCCATACCTCTGCTTTGCCAGAGGAACACGTCTAGGTGGTTGCCGGATAGGTGGGGCGTCTCTGGTGTCGATGGGGATGAGCACTTGGTTGGTGCGACAATAATCACTGTTCCCTTGGCTGAAGACACTGATAACGTACAAGTAGATGTCAGACTCTCTCCAGCTGGTCTCCAGTCAAATGGTCAGCCTCACTCTTCATCAAGTCTTTCAGCCGAGGGACCAGCTCATGCAATGGGGCAGGCCCTATAGATCCGTTTCACGATGTCACAGCCGGCTTGCATTTCCCCAGCTCTGTCTGAGCTTGTATATCCCGATTGTTGTGCAAAGGATTTAGCAACCTCTCAGGCACTTCCTTTCATCAAGGGCATCTTCTGGTCCAGACCAGATTCCTTGACGGCTTCCCCTGCAGATGTGCTTGAACCACCAGCTCACTTCTTGTGGGAACTACCATACTCTCCATCAGGGTCACTGTGCACATGCCTGGCTGCTCGTTCAGACTCCAAAGTGTCACATTATCTCAGCCATTTGCAAGACCCTCCTTCCAATGTTGACCATTGTGTCATGGCTTCTGAGGGCATCCATTCCCATTGTCACTTCCTCAGCCACCCTTGTGATGAACACTCACAGACTTACAACTCTCCGCCCCAAAGTCAATTTCAGCCAGGCCTCCTCCATAAGCAAGGTGTCACCTGATGCCGTCACTATCTGGGAGGGCTGCTCTGGTTTCCTTGATGGCAAGCCCTTCGCCACATCAGGTCGGATCACGGTCACGACTGTATCTGTGTCCACCACTATCTGGTACCGTTTCGCCCGTATCCACCCATCTGTGATGAGACTGTCGTCCATCCTCATGTACAAGGTGCACAGTATCACTCGAGGGGTCAGCGATGACAGCCCCGATGTACCCCTCATCACACTGATACTTGTTTTCCCCTTGATCGTCAATCGGGTGTGTACAGTCCCTCATCAGATGTTCTCACTGTTCTCACCCCCACCATACTACTTTAAGGTCTGTTGTCGTCCTTAGGTGGTTTATCTGTCCCCATCATATTGAATGCTCCTGGTGTTTGAGATCAAGGTGGTTTTACCTTAGGCACCTCCATTCTCAGTGCGGCTGTCAGCACATCATGGACAGTCTTGTAATTGGCATCATGCACCCATCAACTAAGGAGTAGGCAGCTTCCTGGGACACGTATCCAGCTGGGAGGTTCATCAGAGCCTTCTTTTAGTTGTCCAATGGCCAGGGCAAACTCCTGCAGCATCTCCCCTGGCAGTTGCAGCATCGACTTGAGCTGGCTGTGATAGGCTGCAGCTGTATGATGATTCCAGGGCTCTTCTTTAGAAAGAGTCCTGTAGCACTTGCCGGCCAGAATCTAAGTCTGAACCTACTTACTGCGCATGCGCCAACAATGGTTACCAGAATTGTCACTAGGTTGCGCTCTGTCACTAGCAGACGATTTTCAAATCTGCCAACATTGCTTTTTCAACTACATTAGTTTTTGTTGCTAACACACTACACACAAATGCACTCGCGATTATTGTGTACATTGTGTACATTATTTCCATACTATTGTTGTGCATATTATTGTGTGCATTGTTGCCGCCCAGCACGATTATACATAAATAACAGTTCCTCAGCGCTTGCCGGCCAATATTGTGTACATATTGTGTACATTATTTGCCCACACAGATATATCGCTAGTGCAATATATATTTAATATATTATATATAATATATAATATTATATAATATATAATAATTAATATATAATATATTATGTAATATAATATTATATAATACTATATAAATATATATTTATTTGTGTGCATTATTGTGTACATTACCCTTATTGCCTTGTTACTGAGTCCACAAAATGCTGGCTCGTTTTATTTTTTTATTTTCGAGTGGAGAAAAAATCCATTTATGGAGCCCCATGCGCTGGGATGGCACAGAGGGGGGGGGACTGTAGGCGAAGGGCACTACCCACTAAAAGAACTCCACCGGAAGCATAGGATGTAGAGGTAGAAAGGAAAAGGTGAAAGAGGGTGACAGGGTGCAAGTGTTTAGTAAGAAGGAAGTAATGGGTATAGGTCATTAAGGAGTGGATAGGGGTTTTGCACGTGACCTGCTGAGTACTTCATACCACAGGGAAAACCTTGCTTATGTCGTCTACAAGTTCATGGAAGGGGTCGACATTTCGGTTCCTTACATCTTACCGCCATAGGTACTCGGCTAGATGGATGTCCACTTGGTTTCGGCGAATACCACCCCTGGATAGGCAAAGCCGGAGAGAGCGCCATCAGGACTCGATGTTGTTCGTGTGGACATGGTTTACCGGATCCACGAAATGGTGGCTGTGGTTCACCGTAAGATGGGCAGCAAAACCCCAGCCATTAGCCCAACATATCCTGCCCAACATTCTGTGTGGATTGTGCTGGCGAGTTCCACGTGCTCCTCAATTAACCCAAAGAGGGTGGCATCATCCCTTCGGTTGTTGGGAGACACAGTCATGCACACCTCATTGGTGACCACGTCGATCATCCCCAGGATCCATTTGCCTTCGACGATGCGACTTCGATGGTACTTCCTTCAGCCGATCTTACACTCGTCGATTTGGACGACGTGGCCAGCACCGCCTATTTTGCCCCTGTTGACATACTTGTCGTCCATTGACGACAGACAAACCTCCCTACAGTAGCCAAACCAGTCCGCTATTGTTGCGTGACTGATAGTGCTATCCCCGAGTGAGCACTGCACCGCAGCTTGCCCGTAAGATAGCTGACCCGCAAAACTGTAGGTAAGTAGAAGTACTTGGGCTGGTGGTATTTTGGAGTTTTCGAACCAGGTACCCTTGGCCACGGACTCCGAAAACTGTTCAGGATGACCCCTCCTGCAGGAAAATATCTGGAACTTTCTGCCCCTTTTACTTACGGGGTGTAGCATGGCATCACATTCCCTGCATAGCATTCGAGTTCTCAGCAGGCCCTCGTCGTAAAGAAATTGCATGCATTCCTCCTCATTATAGCACAGAGGCGCTAAATCCACAAAACTTATGAAGCTAGCCATGGCACAACTTGCTTTGATCAACTTCACAAGCATACTGCCGGCTCTCGCTAAAACATTCAAACTTACAATTGGCAACAACTTCATGGGGAAATTCTGCTGTTGGCAGCGCTCAATTAACACAGCAACTTCGGCGACCTTCGTAAGAACTCGTACCACTGCCGAGTGGAACTTAGCCGAAATTGTGACCAAGTGTTCGCGGGACTCTTTCTAAAGAATATCCAACTGATTTTCGATCTTGGTTATGGGTGGTGATGGCGGCGAACTGCCAGTGGAAGGCTTCAAAAGTTGATGTCATGTCGTACTTAGGTGACTCGACACATGTGGATGTTGTATCACATCCTGGCATCTCGACCTTTAAGTTCTTAATTTTTTTGCCAAATATTTGCTCTACTATGGCATTCAGTTCCTTAATGCTGCTGTTAACTCTGACTTCCAGAGCGCTAAGGTGTTCCACGATGTCCTCTTGGGTGCTAAGCCGTTCCCTGACATCTTCCTTGAGTTGATCCCTAAAGTTCTCCAGAGCGTTAATGCATTGGCCGAAGTCTTCCATCTCTTTCTTCACCCCAGCCAGTCCTTTGTCAATCTTCGCCGATAGTTCTGTCTTCATCTTTTTCATTCCATAATTCATTTCTGTCTTCACTTCTTCCTATACACTCTCCATGGTTGCCCTGGTCTTCTCTATTGCTGAATTCACTGTTGTTACTTTGCTTCATATCTTGTCCATGCTGGTATTCATGTTCCTCAATTTGGATTTCATTTTCGTCTCCTTCTCCATTCCGGATTTCACATTTTACATTTTGCATTTCTGTGTTCATTTTGTCCATAGCAGTTAACAGTTTCTCAAATATTGCCTCCATCATGGCATTCATGTTGCACTTCTGACGCCAGTGTAACAAAAGTGACAAAGTCCATTCCAATTACTTCTCTCACTTTGTTCTAAAACTTTTGCACAAATACACAGTTCTCTTTTACTGATAACACAGTCTACAGACTTTCGAGATATTACAACTCAACTGTTTTCTTCTCATAACCTTGACTCACTCCTTTCAGTGTTTCTCTTGACTTTCTCTGTCTCTCAAACACTTTTACGACACAATCACTCAACACTTGTTAACATTTCTTCACTTCAATGCAACGTACCTTTCTCAGCTGTCTTGCACTCACTGACACACTGACTGACTCAAAAACTACTTACCACAAACTTTACATGTGCACCACAAACTTTATACTGGTGATGACATCTTTCTCAAACTCCTACAAACAAGCCGGCTGCTGAACATTTCTCAAATCATCTGGGAAAAGATCCTTTTGGTATTGCTGCTCTGACTGGTGTCACATATTTGATTGCATGGTTGGTGTGGGGAAGCTTGACCTTGATGCATGCCATGCCTGGTATGTGGTGTGAAGTAGCTTGGCCCTGACTGTCCTTTGTCTGTGCCACGGCCGATGTCACAATATTGTAAGATATCTGCATATAACTGGCAAAGCAAAAGAGATAGACAAAACTTACAGCATAAAAAATGTAGATCTTGCTAAAATATGCAATTTATATGAGGCCCCTAGTATCAAAGATGGACATATTCACAGTGAGTAACCGGATGGCGTTATGTCCCAGTTTGAGAGTAACAACATATTTTAAATGTCACAGTATATTAATGTTGTCCATTTCTGAATGGAACTACATTCACCATTAAATTTAATGCAAGAAGATTGACAGGAACACTTGAAGTTGCCATGTCGACTGGCTGGTATTATGTCCGTCTTTGATACTAGATGCCTCATATAAATATTCTTCTTTTTTTAAACTACTTTTGTGTCACTAGCCATTCCAGAGATATTTATTGTTATTAATTTGGGTTTTCAAATACTTTTATACATTTTTTGAAGTGTGAAAGTCACTATTCTCTTTGCTTCTTATGATGTCATACAAACATTTGACTACCGCTTAGGTCTGCTGCATTCCTCTTATACCTACAGTGAAATGTGTAATGAAATCATTTCTGCAAAAGTTTGATTAACATGAAGTGGAAGAGTAAGTATTTGTAAGAATAATTTGTAGGAGAGGTAAAAATAAGCAGCATGGATAGAGTGATATGAATATAATACAGTGTGTCTGTAAAGCCATGGTGCAGTTTTGACTGGTCACAGAAGAGCAACAAAGAAGATAGAAATGTGAAACCTTCACCAAATGTAAGGAAAGCTCTCCAAGTTTGCATACCTGTGCAGTGCAGTTTGATGTAGCTTGCTCACCTCGGATCTGGTACATTAATACTCAATGTAGGCACGTGGATGTTCATAAGTCTGTATCCTGACATCACGATGAACACATGGAATGTGGTGTCATCACTAAGCAATCTTCTGTATAGGTTGCGCGTTCGTTCTTGACGAATGACCTTGAGCAGAAATCCAATGAGTGAGCCTACCCTTAATAAACAGGTCAGCAAATGTTTATGCTACGATAACAGACACCTCTGTTTTCCTCTGTCGCGTACGTGTATACAGTCGACTGCAAAAGTTTTGTGCGGTACGGATGTATGTGTGCATGCAACGAAAATAGCAATTCAGACGAGGGAGAGATGTCGGGAATAGAATAAATGCAAGAAAGTTAAGTGGAAACAGTTATAGAGGTATAGTGTATAATACGTGTGGCTGATATTACTGCAAGTGTCATAAATTGATTTGTAGTGTTGTATTACTTCAGCTCAGAAGCATGCGCGTCATCTCACTGCAGACTGTACCTCCTCTCTCTCGTTCCCGCAAAAGCTGAGTAGAGACTCGCATTCAACCTTTCATATAAAATTTTCATTCGTCAAGAAGTAACGCGCGACCTATAGCAATCATTGTCAATCTCAGTAACCATTTGTGTTGCAAAATCAAATCCTTTGGGTCTATCAGTTGAGCAGATAGCATGTAACATCTGCAGTAAAGCAGTTGTTAAGCCGAGTCCTTGAGCACACAATTTCTTGGGCTGTTTTGGTAGCTAGCCCATATAGTTTCTACAGACTCATTGCTAGCCAAACGTTTTTGGTCCAACAAGTCGTCCGTTTCCTTCAGCTGTTAGTGTTATTTTTGTTTGGCATCCTTTGTTGTACGTGCGACTATATTCACATAAACATGTGTCATGGATTCAAATTTAGCAAGCAACTGAACACACTAAACTTTCTTTTGCACTGTCCACATCTTGTATAAAATGGCGTGATCTGCTATGCGATTTGCCTTATTGTTATTTTGCATCATTACCGGCTTGTTCACAACAATGAAAACCATGCAACTTACACTCTTTGAGATAATCTTCAATGTAGAGTACAAATGTTTCATCTTTTGGTTCATTTCATTCAATTATTATGGGAGTTCATAACTACACCATGACTTTATGGACCACTGTGTATCACATGTTTTCCTTGGGAAACTGCCTCAAGTTTTTTGTGTGCATTATTTTGAATGCTTTACTGTTCATCTTAGTTTGTAAGTCAGAGTCAAACTTAGTAGCTTTATTCATCCTGTAAATCATCTATTACACTAGCAGCGCCAATGATATAGGACACGTCAAAACATTGAGTATATACACAGTTCTCTTACAATTAAAGTTACAAAATATAACTAGTAAAACTAGTAAGAGGTACAGAATTAACTTATAAATCAGTAATATTACAATAAATACAGAAATACATATATAGTTCTAAGTAACCAAAATATAGTATGTATCATTTTTCAATAATTGCTTTAACATCCAAGTATTTTCCTAATGTATCTGGTTATAAAATTCCTCCACTGAATAAAAACAGTGGTCAAGCAAATATGCCAGCAAAGCTGATTTAAAATTAGAGGAATTATTTAGTAACTTTATGCTGCTAGGAAGAGCATTATATAAGTTGGTACCTGCATAAATTGGTCCATTTTGCAAAAGCTTTGTATTTGTTCTTGCTACATGTATATGTATAGTACATAACTTCAAGCATTATACTATACCTAAACAGTGGTACAAATTTAGTATTAATAATAGATGCATATGCTGCATCTAGAAAAATGAATTACAGTGGCCATTAAGGGACACAAAAATGTAATTCTGAAAAATCACATTTAAAAGGTGAAACCTGCGAATTTTAGTAACCTTCCTGTGTTTTGTTTGTACAGGTGCTTATGCTGTAAAGAAAATAGACTATGTTTTGGGAAGAGTTTGAGTCTGTTTATATGCCACGCACATTAATAACTAGAAATATGTTTTGGAGATCAATCATCTCCATTTTCAGTCTACTGCTGATTCATTGTTGATATTGATGTAGGTGAGTTGTGGCCCTCTTGTGGTGGTTTCAGTAACTCGCTGAAATAATCTTTTGATGGAATTTCAAAATTGAAAATTGTCTTTGTTTTTCTAAGTGTAGATTTGTGCCCAAGTTGCCAGTTCCTGTTGCTTCATTAGTTGTATAGAGATGATAGGAGTGGGATTTATTTCCTGATTTATAGTTCAGAATGAAGAAACTTTGCTGATTTTTCTAATTATATTTTATTTGCCTGAAGTGTTTGTTAGCTTTAATTTCCAAATTATTTTTTATTTTCCTTGATCAGAACTGTCTATAGTAGTATACCAAAAGTTTTCTTCAGGGAATGGTATCCTCTTTTCTTGAGTTCAAAACATTTTTTAAACAAAATCTATTGACTGGTGTTAATTGAAAGGTCTGTTTTTTGAAGATTATGTTCAGGTGGGCAAAGGTACTTGGGAGGAATGTGAGTTTGTTGAAAGCTATTTTCTACTTTTTTTTCTTTCACTGTAAGGTGGTAGTTTCTTTTAATCTTTGTTCTTTCTAGCCCTGCTTATTTTGTTATCAATCACAGCAATGTTTATAACAATCAAATTCTGCAATTTCTATTATATAGCTAGGTTTATCTCTTCCAGGCTTCTAGATCACAGCCCACACGCCCAGAAGAGATAAACCTAGCTAATAGTCAGGACACCGGCCGTGAAAGCCTAAGTTTATACAATCTATTATATATTTTGTATTATTTCATGTACTCTGTTTCTGTTAGTGGAATGGAAACCAATTTGTGAACTAAACTGTTCAAACTGTTTGTGTGATCATACGTTGTAGCTGCTGAATGTTATGTAATTATTTGTCTGCGAGTTTCCTGTATAAGCCAAAATGTATTGTAACAATTGCTGCCAAAAAACTTATTTGTGACTGAGACATTCAGCGTAGCCCAAATTCTTAGCAGCACTCATCTTGACTCAGTTGTCAACTTCTCTCACCTCTGTCTCAGACTGAACTAGACTCACGTCCCAGTTGACCATTAACTGGTGCCTTATAGGTCTATACAACATAGGTGGAATGTTCTCATAAAGCTGGCTTCTCAAACCTACTGCACTGTAGGAAGTGCACATAAAGGTTTATTGCATGGGCCATTTATTCTAAAGGTTGGCTGACAATAATCCAGGCAGCTAGGTAAAGGTGTCAGCATGCACTCATACCAACATGGCTCGCTGACAATCTTGCACACATGGTCATACTTCGAATAATCCAGGTAGTCAGATAAAGGGACCAGTGTACTCTCATACAGGCACAACCTGCCAACAACCCTGCACACATAGTCACAGTTGTAACATTCCAAGTGGTCAGATAAAGGGACCAGTGTACTCTCATACAGATGCAACCCACTAACAAGCACACATGGTCACACTTGTAACATTCCAAGTGGTCAGATAAAGGGACCAGTGTACTCCCATACAGATGCAACCCACTAACAAGCACACATGGTCACAGTTGTAACATTCCAAGTGGTCAGATAAAGGGACCAGTGTACTCTCATACAGGCACAACCTGCCAACAACCCTGCACACATGGTCACAGTTGTAACATTCCAAGTGGTCAGATAAAGGGACCAGTGTACTCTCATACAGGCACAACCTGCCAACAACCTTGCACACATGGTCACAGTTGTAACATTCCAAGTGGTCAGATAAAGGGACCAGTGTACTGTCATACAGGCACAACCTGCCAACAACCTTGCACACATGGTCACACTTGTAACATTCCAAGTGGTCAGATAAAGGGACCAGTGTACTCTCATACAGATGCAACCCACTAACAAGCACACATGGTCACACTTGTAACATTCCAAGTGGTCAGATAAAGGGACCAGTGTACTCTCATACAGGCACAACCTGCCAACAACCCTGCACACATGGTCACAGTTGTAACATTCCAAGTGGTCAGATAAAGGGACCAGTGTACTCTCATACAGGCACAACCTGCCAACAACCCTGCACACATGGTCACAGTTGTAACATTCCAAGTGGTCAGATAAAGGGACCAGTGTACTCTCATACAGGCACAACCTGCCAACAACCCTGCACACATGGTCACAGTTGTAACATTCCAAGTGGTCAGATAAAGGGACCAGTGTACTCTCATACAGGCACAACCTGCCAACAACCCTGCACACATGGTCACAGTTGTAACATTCCAAGTGGTCAGATAAAGGGACCAGTGTACTCTCATACAGGCACAACCTGCCAACAACCCTGCACACATGGTCACAGTTGTAACATTCCAAGTGGTCAGATAAAGGGACCAGTGTACTCTCATACAGGCACAACCTGCCAACAACCCTGCACACATGGTCACAGTTGTAACATTCCAAGTGGTCAGATAAAGGGACCAGTGTACTCTCATACAGGCACAACCTGCCAACAACCTTGCACACATGGTCACAGTTGTAACATTCCAAGTGGTCAGATAAAGGGACCAGTGTACTGTCATACAGATGCAACCTGCCAACAACCCTGCACACATGGTCACAGTTGTAACATTCCAAGTGGTCAGATAAAGGGACCAGTGTACTGTCATACAGGCACAACCTGCCAACAACCTTGCACACATGGTCACACTTGTAACATTCCAAGTGGTCAGATAAAGGGACCAGTGTACTCTCATACAGATGCAACCCACTAACAAGCACACATGGTCACACTTGTAACATTCCAAGTGGTCAGATAAAGGGACCAGTGTACTCTCATACAGATGCAACCCACTAACAAACACACATGGTCACACTTGTAACATTCCAAGTGGTCAGATAAAGGGACCAGTGTACTCTCATACAGATGCAACCCACTAACAAGCACACATGGTCACAGTTGTAACATTCCAAGTGGTCAGATAAAGGTACCAGTGTACTCTCATACAGATGCAACCCACTAACAAGCACACATGGTCACAGTTGTAACATTCCAAGTGGTCAGATAAAGGTACCAGTGTACTCTCATACAGATGCAACCCACTAACAAACACACATGGTCACACTTGTAACATTCCAAGTGGTCAGATAAAGGTACCAGTGTACTCTCATACAGATGCAACCCACTAACAAGCACACATGGTCACACTTGTAACATTCCAAGTGGTCAGATAAAGGGACCAGTGTACTCTCATACAGATGCAACCCACTAACAAGCACACATGGTCACACTTGTAACATTCCAAGTGGTCAGATAAAGGGACCAGTGTACTCTCATACAGATGCAACCCACTAACAAGCACACATGGTCACAGTTGTAACATTCCAAGTGGTCAGATAAAGGGACCAGTGTACTCTCATACAGGCACAACCTGCCAACAACCTTGCACACATGGTCACAGTTGTAACATTCCAAGTGGTCAGATAAAGGGACCAGTGTACTCCCATACAGGCACAACCTGCCAACAACCCTGCACACATGGTCACAGTTGTAACATTCCAAGTGGTCAGATAAAGGGACCAGTGTACTCTCATACAGGCACAACCTGCCAACAACCTTGCACACATGGTCACAGTTGTAACATTCCAAGTGGTCAGATAAAGGGACCAGTGTACTCTCATACAGGCACAACCTGCCAACAACCCTGCACACATGGTCACAGTTGTAACATTCCAAGTGGTCAGATAAAGGGACCAGTGTACTCTCATACAGGCACAACCTGCCAACAACCCTGCACACATGGTCACAGTTGTAACATTCCAAGTGGTCAGATAAAGGGACCAGTGTACTCCCATACAGGCACAACCTGCCAACAACCCTGCACACATGGTCACAGTTGTAACATTCCAAGTGGTCAGATAAAGGGACCAGTGTACTCTCATACAGATGCAACCCACTAACAAGCACACATGGTCACAGTTGTAACATTCCAAGTGGTCAGATAAAGGGACCAGTGTACTCTCATACAGGCACAACCTGCCAACAACCCTGCACACATGGTCACAGTTGTAACATTCCAAGTGGTCAGATAAAGGGACCAGTGTACTCTCATACAGATGCAACCCACTAACAAGCACACATGGTCACACTTGTAACATTCCAAGTGGTCAGATAAAGGGACCAGTGTACTCTCATACAGGCACAACCTGCCAACAACCCTGCACACATGGTCACAGTTGTAACATTCCAAGTGGTCAGATAAAGGGACCAGTGTACTCTCATACAGGCACAACCTGCCAACAACCCTGCACACATGGTCACACTTGTAACATTCCAAGTGGTCAGATAAAGGGACCAGTGTACTCTCATACAGATGCAACCCACTAACAAGCACACATGGTCACAGTTGTAACATTCCAAGTGGTCAGATAAAGGGACCAGTGTACTCTCATACAGATGCAACCTGCCAACAACCCTGCACACATGGTCACAGTTGTAACATTCCAAGTGGTCAGATAAAGGGACCAGTGTACTCTCATACAGATGCAACCCACTAACAAGCACACATGGTCACAGTTGTAACATTCCAAGTGGTCAGATAAAGGGACCAGTGTACTCTCATACAGATGCAACCCACTAACAAGCACACATGGTCACAGTTGTAACATTCCAAGTGGTCAGATAAAGGGACCAGTGTACTCTCATACAGATGCAACCCACTAACAAGCACACATGGTCACACTTGTAACATTCCAAGTGGTCAGATAAAGGGACCAGTGTACTCTCATACAGATGCAACCCACCAACAAGCACACATGGTCACAGTTGTAACATTCCAAGTGGTCAGATAAAGGGACCAGTGTACTCTCATACAGATGCAACCCACTAACAAGCACACATGGTCACAGTTGTAACATTCCAAGTGGTCAGATAAAGGGACCAGTGTACTCTCATACAGGCACAACCTGCCAACAACCCTGCACACATGGTCACAGTTGTAACATTCCAAGTGGTCAGATAAAGGTACCAGTGTACTCTCATACAGGCACAACCTGCCAACAACCTTGCACACATGGTCACACTTGTAACATTCCAAGTGGTCAGATAAAGGGACCAGTGTACTCTCATACAGATGCAACCTGCCAACAACCCTGCACACATGGTCACAGTTGTAACATTCCAAGTGGTCAGATAAAGGGACCAGTGTACTCTCATACAGATGCAACCCACTAACAAGCACACATGGTCACAGTTGTAACATTCCAAGTGGTCAGATAAAGGGACCAGTGTACTCTCATACAGATGCAACCCACTAACAAGCACACATGGTCACAGTTGTAACATTCCAAGTGGTCAGATAAAGGGACCAGTGTACTCTCATACAGATGCAACCCACTAACAAGCACACATGGTCACACTTGTAACATTCCAAGTGGTCAGATAAAGGGACCAGTGTACTCTCATACAGATGCAACCCACTAACAAGCACACATGGTCACAGTTGTAACATTCCAAGTGGTCAGATAAAGGGACCAGTGTACTCTCATACAGATGCAACCCACTAACAAGCACACATGGTCACAGTTGTAACATTCCAAGTGGTCAGATAAAGGGACCAGTGTACTCTCATACAGGCACAACCTGCCAACAACCCTGCACACATGGTCACAGTTGTAACATTCCAAGTGGTCAGATAAAGGTACCAGTGTACTCTCATACAGGCACAACCTGCCAACAACCTTGCACACATGGTCACACTTGTAACATTCCAAGTGGTCAGATAAAGGGACCAGTGTACTCTCATACAGATGCAACCTGCCAACAACCTTGCACACATGGTCACAGTTGTAACATTCCAAGTGGTCAGATAAAGGGACCAGTGTACTCTCATACAGATGCAACCCACTAACAAGCACACATGGTCACACTTGTAACATTCCAAGTGGTCAGATAAAGGGACCAGTGTACTCCCATACAGATGCAACCCACTAACAAGCACACATGGTCACAGTTGTAACATTCCAAGTGGTCAGATAAAGGTACCAGTGTACTCTCATACAGATGCAACCCACTAACAAGCACACATGGTCACAGTTGTAACATTCCAAGTGGTCAGATAAAGGTACCAGTGTACTCTCATACAGATGCAACCCACTAACAAGCACACTTGGTCACACTTGTAACATTCCAAGTGGTCAGATAAAGGGACCAGTGTACTCTCATACAGGCACAACCTGCCAACAACCCTGCACACATAGTCACAGTTGTAACATTCCAAGTGGTCAGATAAAGGTACCAGTGTACTCTCATACAGATGCAACCCACTAACAAGCACACATGGTCACAGTTGTAACATTCCAAGTGGTCAGATAAAGGTACCAGTGTACTCTCATACAGATGCAACCCACTAACAAGCACACATGGTCACAGTTGTAACATTCCAAGTGGTCAGATAAAGGTACCAGTGTACTCTCATACAGATGCAACCCACTAACAAGCACACATGGTCACAGTTGTAACATTCCAAGTGGTCAGATAAAGGTACCAGTGTACTCTCATACAGATGCAACCCACTAACAAGCACACATGGTCACAGTTGTAACATTCCAAGTGGTCAGATAAAGGTACCAGTGTACTCTCATACAGATGCAACCCACTAACAAGCACACATGGTCACAGTTGTAACATTCCAAGTGGTCAGATAAAGGTACCAGTGTACTCTCATACAGATGCAACCCACTAACAAGCACACATGGTCACAGTTGTAACATTCCAAGTGGTCAGATAAAGGTACCAGTGTACTCTCATACAGATGCAACCCACTAACAAGCACACATGGTCACAGTTGTAACATTCCAAGTGGTCAGATAAAGGTACCAGTGTACTCTCATACAGATGCAACCCACTAACAAGCACACATGGTCACAGTTGTAACATTCCAAGTGGTCAGATAAAGGTACCAGTGTACTCTCATACAGATGCAACCCACTAACAAGCACACATGGTCACAGTTGTAACATTCCAAGTGGTCAGATAAAGGTACCAGTGTACTCTCATACAGATGCAACCCACTAACAAGCACACATGGTCACAGTTGTAACATTCCAAGTGGTCAGATAAAGGTACCAGTGTACTCTCATACAGATGCAACCCACTAACAAGCACACATGGTCACAGTTGTAACATTCCAAGTGGTCAGATAAAGGTACCAGTGTACTCTCATACAGATGCAACCCACTAACAAGCACACATGGTCACAGTTGTAACATTCCAAGTGGTCAGATAAAGGTACCAGTGTACTCTCATACAGATGCAACCCACTAACAAGCACACATGGTCACAGTTGTAACATTCCAAGTGGTCAGATAAAGGTACCAGTGTACTCTCATACAGATGCAACCCACTAACAAGCACACATGGTCACAGTTGTAACATTCCAAGTGGTCAGATAAAGGGACCAGTGTACTCTCATACAGATGCAACCCACTAACAAGCACACATGGTCACACTTGTAACATTCCAAGTGGTCAGATAAAGGGACCAGTGTACTCCCATACAGGCACAACCTGCCAACAACCCTGCACACATGGTCACAGTTGTAACATTCCAAGTGGTCAGATAAAGGGACCAGTGTACTCTCATACAGGCACAACCTGCCAACAACCCTGCACACATGGTCACACTTGTAACATTCCAAGTGGTCAGATAAAGGGACCAGTGTACTCTCATACAGGCACAACCTGCCAACAACCTTGCACACATGGTCACAGTTGTAACATTCCAAGTGGTCAGATAAAGGGACCAGTGTACTCTCATACAGGCACAACCTGCCAACAACCCTGCACACATGGTCACACTTGTAACATTCCAAGTGGTCAGATAAAGGGACCAGTGTACTCCCATACAGATGCAACCCACTAACAAGCACACATGGTCAAACTTGTAACATTCCAAGTGGTCAGATAAAGGGACCAGTGTACTCTCATACAGATGCAACCCACTAACAAGCACACTTGGTCACAGTTGTAACATTCCAAGTGGTCAGATAAAGGGACCAGTGTACTCTCATACAGATGCAACCCACTAACAAGCACACTTGGTCACAGTTGTAACATTCCAAGTGGTCAGATAAAGGGACCAGTGTACTCTCATACAGATGCAACCCACTAACAAGCAAACATGGTCACACTTGTAACATTCCAAGTGGTCAGATAAAGGGACCAGTGTACTCTCATACAGGCACAACCTGCCAACAACCTTGCACACATGGTCACAGTTGTAACATTCCAAGTGGTCAGATAAAGGTACCAGTGTACTCTCATACAGGCACAACCTGCCAACAACCCTGCACACATGGTCACAGTTGTAACATTCCAAGTGGTCAGATAAAGGGACCAGTGTACTCTCATACAGATGCAACCCACTAACAAGCAGACATGGTCACACTTGTAACGTTCCAAGTGGTCAGATAAAGGGACCAGTGTACTCTCTTACAGATGCAACCCACTAACAAGCACACATGGTCACACGTGTAACATTCCAAGTGGTCAGATAAAGGGACCAGTGTACTCTCATACAGATGCAACCCACTAACAAGCACACATGGTCACACTTGTAACATTCCAAGTGGTCAGATAAAGGGACCAGTGTACTCTCATACAGATGCAACCCACTAACAAGCACACATGGTCACAGTTGTAACATTCCAAGTGGTCAGATAAAGGGACCAGTGTACTCTCATACAGATGCAACCCACTAACAAGCACACATGGTCACACTTGTAACATTCCAAGTGGTCAGATAAAGGGACCAGTGTACTCTCATACAGATGCAACCCACTAACAAGCACACATGGTCACACTTGTAACATTCCAAGTGGTCAGATAAAGGGACCAGTGTACTCTCATACAGATGCAACCCACTAACAAGCACACTTGGTCACACTTGTAACATTCCAAGTGGTCAGATAAAGGGACCAGTGTACTCTCATACAGGTGCAACCCACTAACAAGCACACATGGTCACAGTTGTAACATTCCAAGTGGTCAGATAAAGGGACCAGTGTACTCTCATACAGGCACAACCTGCCAACAACCTTGCACACTTGGTCACAGTTGTAACATTCCAAGTGGTCAGATAAAGGGACCAGTGTACTCTCATACAGATGCAACCCACTAACAAGCACACATGGTCACAGTTGTAACATTCCAAGTGGTCAGATAAAGGGACCAGTGTACTCTCATACAGGCACAACCTGCCAACAACCTTGCACGCATGGTCACAGTTGTAACATTCCAAGTGGTCAGATAAAGGGACCAGTGTACTCTCATACAGGCACAACCTGCCAACAACCTTGCACACATGGTCACACTTGTAACATTCCAAGTGGTCAGATAAAGGGACCAGTGTACTCTCATACAGGCACAACCTGCCAACAACCTTGCACACATGGTCACACTTGTAACATTCCAAGTGGTCAGATAAAGGGACCAGTGTACTCTCATACAGGCACAACCTGCCAACAACCTTCCACACATGGTCACACTTGTAACATTCCAAGTGGTCAGATAAAGGGACCAGTGTACTCTCATACAGATGCAACCCACTAACAAGCACACATGGTCACACGTGTAACATTCCAAGTGGTCAGATAAAGGGACCAGTGTACTCTCATACAGATGCAACCCACTAACAAGCACACATGGTCACACGTGTAACATTCCAAGTGGGCAGATAAAGGGACCAGTGTACTCCCATACAGATGCAACCCACTAACAAGCACACATGGTCACAGTTGTAACATTCCAAGTGGTCAGATAAAGGGACCAGTGTACTCTCATACAGGCACAACCTGCCAACAACCCTGCACACATGGTCACAGTTGTAACATTCCAAGTGGTCAGATAAAGGGACCAGTGTACTCTCATACAGGCACAACCTGCCAACAACCCTGCACACATGGTCACAGTTGTAACATTCCAAGTGGTCAGATAAAGGGACCAGTGTACTCTCATACAGATGCAACCCACTAACAAGCACACATGGTCACAGTTGTAACATTCCAAGTGGTCAGATAAAGGGACCAGTGTACTCTCATACAGGCACAACCTGCCAACAACCTTGCACACATGGCCACAGTTGTAACATTCCAAGTGGTCAGATAAAGGGACCAGTGTACTCCCATACAGATGCAACCCACTAACAAGCACACATGGTCACAGTTGTAACATTCCAAGTGGTCAGATAAAGGGACCAGTGTACTCTCATACAGGCACAACCTGCCAACAACCTTGCACACATGGCCACAGTTGTAACATTCCAAGTGGTCAGATAAAGGGACCAGTGTACTCTCCTACAGATGCAACCCACTAACAAGCACACATGGTCACACTTGTAACATTCCAAGTGGTCAGATAAAGGGACCAGTGTACTCTCATACAGGCACAACCTGCCAACAACCTTGCACACATGGTCACAGTTGTAACATTCCAAGTGGTCAGATAAAGGGACCAGTGTACTCTCATACAGGCACAACCTGCCAACAACCCTGCACACATGGTCACAGTTGTAACATTCCAAGTGGTCAGATAAAGGGACCAGTGTACTCCCATACAGATGCAACCCACTAACAAGCACACATGGTCACAGTTGTAACATTCCAAGTGGTCAGATAAAGGGACCAGTGTACTCCCATACAGATGCAACCCACTAACAAGCACACATGGTCACACTTGTAACATTCCAAGTGGTCAGATAAAGGTACCAGTGTACTCTCATACAGATGCAACCCACTAACAAGCACACATGGTCACAGTTGTAACATTCCAAGTGGTCAGATAAAGGTACCAGTGTACTCTCATACAGATGCAACCCACTAACAAGCACACATGGTCACACTTGTAACATTCCAAGTGGTCAGATAAAGGGACCAGTGTACTCTCATACAGATGCAACCCACTAACAAGCACACATGGTCACAGTTGTAACATTCCAAGTGGTCAGATAAAGGGACCAGTGTACTCTCATACAGATGCAACCCACTAACAAGCACACATGGTCACAGTTGTAACATTCCAAGTGGTCAGATAAAGGTACCAGTGTACTCCCATACAGATGCAACCCACTAACAAGCACACATGGTCACACTTGTAACATTCCAAGTGGTCAGATAAAGGGACCAGTGTACTCCCATACAGATGCAACCCACTAACAAGCACACATGGTCACAGTTGTAACATTCCAAGTGGTCAGATAAAGGTACCAGTGTACTCCCATACAGATGCAACCCACTAACAAGCACACATGGTCACACGTGTAACATTCCAAGTGGGCAGATAAAGGGACCAGTGTACTCCCATACAGATGCAACCCACTAACAAGCACACATGGTCACAGTTGTAACATTCCAAGTGGTCAGATAAAGGGACCAGTGTACTCTCATACAGGCACAACCTGCCAACAACCCTGCACACATGGTCACAGTTGTAACATTCCAAGTGGTCAGATAAAGGGACCAGTGTACTCTCATACAGGCACAACCTGCCAACAACCCTGCACACATGGTCACAGTTGTAACATTCCAAGTGGTCAGATAAAGGGACCAGTGTACTCTCATACAGATGCAACCCACTAACAAGCACACATGGTCACAGTTGTAACATTCCAAGTGGTCAGATAAAGGGACCAGTGTACTCTCATACAGGCACAACCTGCCAACAACCTTGCACACATGGCCACAGTTGTAACATTCCAAGTGGTCAGATAAAGGGACCAGTGTACTCCCATACAGATGCAACCCACTAACAAGCACACATGGTCACAGTTGTAACATTCCAAGTGGTCAGATAAAGGGACCAGTGTACTCTCATACAGGCACAACCTGCCAACAACCTTGCACACATGGCCACAGTTGTAACATTCCAAGTGGTCAGATAAAGGGACCAGTGTACTCTCCTACAGATGCAACCCACTAACAAGCACACATGGTCACACTTGTAACATTCCAAGTGGTCAGATAAAGGGACCAGTGTACTCTCATACAGGCACAACCTGCCAACAACCTTGCACACATGGTCACAGTTGTAACATTCCAAGTGGTCAGATAAAGGGACCAGTGTACTCTCATACAGGCACAACCTGCCAACAACCCTGCACACATGGTCACAGTTGTAACATTCCAAGTGGTCAGATAAAGGGACCAGTGTACTCCCATACAGATGCAACCCACTAACAAGCACACATGGTCACAGTTGTAACATTCCAAGTGGTCAGATAAAGGGACCAGTGTACTCCCATACAGATGCAACCCACTAACAAGCACACATGGTCACACTTGTAACATTCCAAGTGGTCAGATAAAGGTACCAGTGTACTCTCATACAGATGCAACCCACTAACAAGCACACATGGTCACAGTTGTAACATTCCAAGTGGTCAGATAAAGGTACCAGTGTACTCTCATACAGATGCAACCCACTAACAAGCACACATGGTCACACTTGTAACATTCCAAGTGGTCAGATAAAGGGACCAGTGTACTCTCATACAGATGCAACCCACTAACAAGCACACATGGTCACAGTTGTAACATTCCAAGTGGTCAGATAAAGGGACCAGTGTACTCTCATACAGATGCAACCCACTAACAAGCACACATGGTCACAGTTGTAACATTCCAAGTGGTCAGATAAAGGTACCAGTGTACTCCCATACAGATGCAACCCACTAACAAGCACACATGGTCACACTTGTAACATTCCAAGTGGTCAGATAAAGGGACCAGTGTACTCCCATACAGATGCAACCCACTAACAAGCACACATGGTCACAGTTGTAACATTCCAAGTGGTCAGATAAAGGTACCAGTGTACTCCCATACAGATGCAACCCACTAACAAGCACACATGGTCACACTTGTAACATTCCAAGTGGTCAGATAAAAGGACCAGTGTACTCCCATACAGATGCAACCCACTAACAAGCACACATGGTCACAGTTGTAACATTCCAAGTGGTCAGATAAAGGTACCAGTGTACTCCCATACAGATGCAACCCACTAACAAGCACACTTGGTCACAGTTGTAACATTCCAAGTGGTCAGATAAAAGGACCAGTGTACTCCCATACAGATGCAACCCACTAACAAGCACACATGGTCACAGTTGTAACATTCCAAGTGGTCAGATAAAGGGACCAGTGTACTCTCATACAGATGCAACCCACTAACAAGCACACATGGTCACAGTTGTAACATTCCAAGTGGTCAGATAAAGGGACCAGTGTACTCCCATACAGATGCAACCCACTAACAAGCACACATGGTCACAGTTGTAACATTCCAAGTGGTCAGATAAAGGGACCAGTGTACTCTGATACAGATGCAACCCACTAACAAGCACACATGGTCACAGTTGTAACATTCCAAGTGGTCAGATAAAGGTACCAGTGTACTCTCATACAGGCACAACCTGCCAACAACCTTCCACACATGGTCACAGTTGTAACATTCCAAGTGGTCAGATAAAGGGACCAGTGTACTCTCATACAGATGCAACCCACTAACAAGCACACATGGTCACAGTTGTAACATTCCAAGTGGTCAGATAAAGGGACCAGTGTACTCTCATACAGATGCAACCCACTAACAAGCACACATGGTCACACTTGTAACACTCCAAGTGGTCAGATAAAGGGACCAGTGTACTCTCATACAGATGCAACCCACTAACAAGCACACATGGTCACAGTTGTAACATTCCAAGTGGTCAGATAAAGGGACCAGTGTACTCTCATACAGATGCAACCCACTAACAAGCACACATGGTCACACTTGTAACATTCCAAGTGGTCAGATAAAGGGACCAGTGTACTCTCATACAGGCACAACCTGCCAACAACCCTGCACACATGGTCACAGTTGTAACATTCCAAGTGGTCAGATAAAGGGACCAGTGTACTCCCATACAGGCACAACCTGCCAACAACCTTCCACACATGGTCACACTTGTAACATTCCAAGTGGTCAGATAAAGGGACCAGTGTACTCTCATACAGGCACAACCTGCCAACAACCTTCCACACATGGTCACACTTGTAACATTCCAAGTGGTCAGATAAAGGGACCAGTGTACTCTCATACAGATGCAACCCACTAACAAACACACATGGTCACAGTTGTAACATTCCAAGTGGTCAGATAAAGGGACGAGTGTACTCTCATACAGATGCAACCCACTAACAAGCACACATGGTCACAGTTGTAACATTCCAAGTGGTCAGATAAAGGGACCAGTGTACTCTCATACAGGCACAACCTGCCAACAACCTTGCACACATGGTCACACTTGTAACATTCCAAGTGGTCAGATAAAGGGACCAGTGTACTCTCATACAGGCACAACCTGCCAACAACCTTGCACACATGGTCACACTTGTAACATTCCAAGTGGTCAGATAAAGGGACCAGTGTACTCTCATACAGGCACAACCTGCCAACAACCCTGCACACATGGTCACAGTTGTAACATTCCAAGTGGTCAGATAAAGGGACCAGTGTACTCCCATACAGGCACAACCTGCCAACAACCCTGCACACATGGTCACAGTTGTAACATTCCAAGTGGTCAGATAAAGGGACCAGTGTACTCTCATACAGATGCAACCCACTAACAAGCACACATGGTCACACTTGTAACATTCCAAGTGGTCAGATAAAGGGACCAGTGTACTGTCGTTGGCACAGCTTACACATGTGGTCACTGTATTCTTCTGGCACATTTTATAATTTTGAAATCCAGGAAAGATAACTGGTCATTTCTTTACTAAAAGTAATATTTGAGTCCCACTCCCGTAGTCTTAAAAGAAGAAACAAAGTAACTGGAACTTATCACTTGAAGGTAGATCTTTATTTGGACAAACAAAGATGGAGTTTTCAATGTTGAAATTCCACTAAAACTTTTTTCAGCGAGTTCCTGCAACTAGCGCTAAAGGATTACAACTTCCCTACATCAGCAATGAATCAGCAGTCGAACATTTTTTGAAAATGGGGACAATTGATCTCTGAAACATGTCCCTGGTTGTTATTGTAGGTGGTGTGTAGAGGTCATTAGCTGATTTAAATTATTAACCCACCGTCGTCCTTAATCTCCTTAAAAGAAGACGAGACTAAATTTTTGCTACTTTGTACTCTGTAGTATTTACAGTCTTTTAAAAGAGTTGTGGTTAGAGACATTTGGAGTAATGCTGTGAAACCTGGCACACATATGAGGGTTGTCTGTAAAGTAAGGTTCCCAATTTTTTTCACAATGGAAAACATATTTATTGACATTGAATAATACATTTTTGGAAAACTTAGACTTTTTTCCTATTTTTCGACATAATTGCCTTTCGGATCAATGCACTTTTGCATGTGATGTACCATCTTTTGTATACTTGCATCATAGAACTCTCCCGCTGCATGGCAAAGATGACTTAAAACAGTTTCTTTCAGTTCCTCTCCGGTTCTGAAATGTGTCCAACGCAGGTGTTCCTTCAAGTCAGGGAAGAGATGGTAGTCACTTGGGGCTTTAAGGAGGGTGTGTGACAGTATCCCATCCAAATTTGTTGATGAGATTGGTTATCACATGAGCAATGTGTGGACAAGCTTTGTCCTGATGGAAATGCATTTCCTTGGTGAGCATGCCTCCACCCACCTTGGTATACCCTAAATGATTGGTCAAAATTTTGTGAATGTAGGTCTTGCTGACTTCAGGGGTCATCTCGTAGGTCTCCCAAACCGTCACCCTTTGATCTTTCAGCATTGCTTCTTCCACTTTCACAATCATTTCGTCCGAAACTGATGGTCATCCAGAACGCTGGTCATCCTGGATGTCTGTACGTCTGCATTTGAATTCTCTGCACCATTTGTGCACGTGTTGTATGCTCATACACTGCTCTGTGTACACTTCGCACAGTTAGGAATGAATGTCCACTGGTGCAGTCTTTTTGCACACAAAAAATGCATCACAAAGTGTAATTTGCACCTGGCGGGAGAAGTGAGTGGAAGCTCCATTTCTAACAGCTGCCAAGCCAAGATTGAGTGTTGCAGGCACCTCGCAGGGCATGGTACTGGGAGAGGGAGAACCAAGCTACATACCAGTGTTGCTGGATCTCATGTAACAGCGTTCCTCGCAACTGCGGATCCTTGGGAACCTTATTTTACGGACAACCCTCATATTTTTCATAATCCAGGGAACAGTATTGTAACATATGCTTATTTTTACCTAATTTCAGTAGTGCATCCGCTTAATATAAATTGTAAGTTTTAAAAGAAAAATGATAAGTGTTGAATTTTGCCATAGGAAACATCATGACATCCGTAAGGCTCCTCAGGATGGGATTCTCAAGGAACCTGCAGAAAGCTGTGAAAACATAGTTGCATCTGTGGACTGTACAAACAAGGAACATGGTGATAGTTGGATGGAAGAAATGGGACCAAACATAAATGAAGTTAGCCATCCAGAGCATCATGACCTACAGGCTTCCCTGCAAGTTCAGCTACCAGAACAGCAGCAACAGCAGCAGGAGCAGCAGCAGCAGCAACAGCAGCAGCAGCAGCAGCAACAACAACAACGAGTTGCAATAAGGATCAAACTGTGTTGTGATTGTAATTCTAGGCACATTCAGGACGCATGCCCTTTACGTAACCCCTCAATAATTATTGGTGATGCTGTGATATTCGGACAATGGAAAAATGAAAATTGCACTTTAAAATCTGAACGAACTAATGTAATACTAGGTAACCCAGCAAGCATAGACAGCCTACCAGTGATCAGTTGTGAGTCTCGTGGTGAAGATCAAGATTCTAGCACACAGCCCGAGCTTGTTGAAACTTTAGGGACTTTGAGAAATGGAAGGAGTGAGTTTAATGAATCATCAAATAATGGTGGTTCAGAATCCAGAGACAGCATATATACAAATACTCAGAAGATACAAAGTGATAGGCAGGAGATTACTGCAGGTGTAGGCATTCAGAAGTGGGAGAGGACTAACTGCATAGAGTCAAGCAGTACTCATAAAAGTGCCATTGAAACAGGTGTCAGCAGCTCACTAGAAAGTGGTGATGTGAAATTATTTCCTAAGGAAAGCTGTAATTCCAAGCAGAAGCTGACCTTCGCCGAAGCATCATTACCATTAGGTTTAGAGCTGCAAATGTGTGACCCCGAACATGGGCCGAGTGTGGTCACTCGGTGTAAGCTGCAACAGTATACACAGTTTGGACCACTTGTAGGTCAGCCCATCAGGGAAATGGACATTCCTGATGACTTCAACATGAAGGATATTTGGGAGGTATGTATGAAGCAAAGGGAAATATTTGAAATTACATGCATCAAAATTCTCTAGTCTCTGTCATGAACAAAGGTGATTGTGTAACGTCATGTTTGCATGCTTCCTAGCCAGTAAGTTTTAGTCTGTCACAGTGTGTTTGTGTGATCTTACAGGGTAGCGTGCACCAACCTTGAGTAAGCTTGGCTTCCGTAGTAAACTACTATTCAAGTCAACATTTGGTGACTTCCATACAAGAGTAAACTACTTCCAAAGTATTTTACTCCTTTCAGATACTTATGGGGTAAATTACTGCAGAAGTTAATGTTGGAGAGCATCCACATGTAGTATGTTACTATGGAAGTAAATGGGGCACAAATATAGTTTAGAATTTACTCTCATGGCCTGGTTGGAGTAACTTACCTGCCAAGTGAACTACAATACTATATTGTATTTGAAGGAAGATATTTTGATGTGTTCATGGATTATTTAGGTTATATTGATTATCTTGATGAAAACAACAGGGATGCAATAGTGCATATAGTATGGATATGGTGAGATCTATTTGAGAGAGATTTCAAGGAACATTTTATAATTAGGAAAGATTTTTTAACATTTTGAACATGCTTGGAGAGCATTTATAACAAAAATCGAATGTGAATTCAGCTGTATTACCCAAACTTCACTTGTTATGCATCCTACGAGTGTTTTGTACCAGAACATTTCAGATAGTTGCAGGTGTTCTTATAAACATTTACTGTATCTTTGCTGGTTATATATTTCATCATGTTAATAGAGCGCTTTTAAGGTTAAACGTAAGGTGCATAAATAAATTTAATGAGTGTTCAGAAATATCAGGCAATTGTTCCTCACCTTTGCAGATATTCCACACATTGTAGATGCAATTGATGCTCACATGTTTTCATTTTATGTCTATTTTCAAAATAGGAAGGGGTATTTTTCCATCTACATGCAAGTAATCTGTGATGCAATTATGGTGGTTAATCATACTTTTTGCACTCTATATTATAAAGAATTTTCATTATCTCTACCAACAAATATTTCTTTTGCTGTTGCTTTTCCCCATTTTGCTATTCTGTGACTGTTCAAGTAAATCACACAAATGAAGTAATACCTTGGGAGTAATGAGCTCTTACTTCCTTAGTAGTAAAGAAAATGGGTAAATTGTAATTGTGGTCTCCGATATTCTTCCAGAGTAAATTACTCCTATAGTAACCCATTTCCGCAGTAGGACTCCTTTAGTAAATGTTACTTCCAAAGTAATTTACTCCCAACATGATGCCTGCTGCTTACGGTGAAATTGGATCATTTCAAGATATAAATTTACTCCATTGCGTGAACCTCTTTAGTATTCCTAGCCTGAATGCGAATCTAGTGATGAGTAGGGCTCGGAAGTTCATGCCCCAAAAAGCACTGAAATATGCATGCATATATGCTCTTAAAAACTTAAAAATATGCCAAGAAATATGCACTATTAATTAAAATGATTGATGTGCCTTTGCAGTAGACAAGACGAGTTAGTATAAATAATAAATAAAGTTACCATATTCCTTAGACGTTGAAGCAGAAGTGGTCCGGCTGCTAGTATTAACTGCTAAATTGCAGTTCACAACAAACACTTTGCAAAAATGTTCAACTGTAAAACATCGTATGTTGTCTCGCAAAACACTTTTGTAACGTGAAAAACTTCTCTCTACGTCATAAGATGTTATCGGGGCATATTTAAATGATGTTAACTGCTTTACAGAGAGAGTCAAGTCTCTTGGTGTGACAGATGGTTTTCTTTCAAGGATGTCTCGAATATCGCACATCTGGTTATAACCAGAATTTTTTGAAATTACATAATTCACTTTTTGTCCTGTGCTACCAGGAACTGAACTTAGGTCACATATTGTTTTTTCAAAGACATTAAGTGATTCATGCAAAGGAGATCCTACAGCTTCCAATGCCGTTATGGCTGTTGGTAAGAAAGAAAAATGGGCAGATATGAAACTAAGATCCTCTTTTAACCCAGTGTCTGACAGAGTATTTTGCACAGTTTCCATTGATGAAGCATTTTTCGAGTTGAGACAGAATATTGACCAATGGAGGGTCGTTCATGTAAATATTTTTGTAAGAGTGTGTAAATTTCTAATTCTTTTAATTTGGGTGTATCAGGGACTTATTTTTCAATATTCAAGATAGCCAATGTTTTCTTGTCACTTCGTGTTCAACCAATGAGAACTGTTGCGCGGATGAATACAAAAGAATGGCGGTGTTGCGTCAGGAAGACGCCAAAGGATTAGTTTCATTAGCGTCTGTATGCTCGAGATGAAAGGATGTATATTTTCTGATAGCGTGTGAACATGTAACTTACACCCAAACTTTTAACCAGTGTAGATTCTATCGAATTTTGAAAGTTGTTGATTAATTAATATGGTGCTAAAAGTGTAAATTAACGAATAAATATGTTGTGATAAAGGAACGTTGATTTATGCATTCCATTCTGTAACCACAACCCTGTAGATAAGAGTCGCGTCTGCTATCACACTATTTCATCATTCAATAAGAACATTATTCCGGTATGCTATGTAAAGACCTATAATAAAAACCGCACCAGAGTCCAATGAATTAACAACCTTTTCGACTATTTCTATGTGCTCAGTATAATATAAAACTGCATCTACCCATGTTCCCCATCGAGTTAACACTGGTGCAGGTGGAAGTCGGATATTAGGTGCTGCTGTTGATCTAAACAACTTAACTCTTTTAGGAGATTTAACAAAAATGTTCTTGGTACTGGACACAAATCTATCTACCAGCCCGAAAGAATCATGTATTGTCTCAGAAATGCGATGAGGAGTGTGTGCCAAACAAGTTATATGAATTAAGTTAGGAAAAATACCTTTCAGAGTTTGTCCTGATTTTAGCATATAAGGACCTGCATCAGTAACAAATAAAAGTAACCGGGCGTATTTGATTCCACATGGCCATAGTAATTTCAAAGTGTCCATCACAAACTCAATTACATTGTTAGAGGAGGCCGTCAATTCGCACACATTAAGAAGATAAGGTGTAGTCTTTTGTTCATTATTTAAAGCACCCACGATTATATTAGCAATAGAACGGCGCTCAGAATCAGGGGTTTCATCAACAGACAACCACACAAACTAATCCACTAATTCATTTTTGTATATTTGACAATACATTATTATAACAATGTCCTACGTAAGTCTTACGCAGTGTACTTTCTTCAGGCACATGTTGTCGAGTGTACTTGGCAAGAAAGTTCTTAAATGTCGGATTATTAATTTTGAACAAGGGAATATCAGCAGCTAAAAATACTTGGCATAAGTCGTAGGAAAATCCAGTAACCCTACTTCCTAAACGCTCTACTAGCTGTTTTTGAACACGTTCTTTGTTTGCGAGTTTTCTGATTAAATTCTCCTTATGTTTTGCTGTGTTTATGTGCCGACCTATTGGAAATCTTTTCTCACTCCCTACATTTTTCTCACGCGCTCCACAAAACAGTGCCCTATTATCTGCAGATATTAAATCACCCGAAAACTCGTTCTGTAAATTAATTAATCTAGCACTCGGAGTTGGTTTTATTTTCGGCATTTGAAGAGCTTTTTAACATTTTATACGCCTAATTTAATTTGGTGGGAACCAGTTCACAACATTGTTACGTTTGAAGACCACTACACAACTACTGATGGGCAGGCAAGCGTTGCTATAATTGTGCTGCTCAAAACGTTGACCTGCACTTTATCTTTGCTACTATAAACCTCTCAGATAACGCACTGATTATTTTCTACGAACATACATATAATGAAAGGATGAAACAGGAGATTCACTGCATGACAACATGACTCAGCATTATTTCTCGCCACCTTGCGAGTTGCATCATCATGTGCAATACTACCAATGTAAAAAAATATTATACAGATGGAAAAAATAATAAAAAAACCATAAAAATAATTAAAATATGCAATATAGGGGCTAGAATATTGAAATCTTTGTGAGTTGTGTCATCATGTGCAATATTACCAATATGAAAAATATTATCCAGATGGAAAACAATAATAAAAAATGCCATAGAAATCATTAAAATATGCAATAAAGGAGCTATAATATTGAAATAATATGCATTTATCAAAAATCAAGAAAATATGCAGTTATATGCACTATAAAATCATGTCCAAATAACTGAAAATTCCACAATTCGTGCACATAATATAAAAGCATACATTTTTAACCCCTATGAAAAAAACATGCAAATGCATAAACTTCCTAGCCCTAGTGATGAGGAATGAGTTAAGATATTAATTGGAAGTTTGAATGTTTAGGCTGCTACAAACATCAAAATAGGCAGACTAGAAAGGCAATCCAAACATGGAAAGGGCACGGTAAATTTGAAAGCTGCATTATATATTTAAAGATATATTTAATAACTAATATTTGGTTTAAAAATAACGTAAGTTAATCATTTTTACTGTTGCACATTACCACAAGTATTGCTGTAAATAATTTGTGGCAGCACCAACTAATGATTTACATGAACCTGATAAGAACTGTGACTGTCTGCTAGATGTGGCAAAGGCAGTTGGAAACAGTATGATTTTATGGTCTTTGAAGTGAGTGTAGATTTGTGTTTTGTTGTTTATATTTGTGACATATAAAATATTTTACTTTGTGATGACTAGGGCCCGGATTTTTAGGATTTAACCTATTTTTTTCCTTGCCATTTAATTAACTAATTTCAAGACATGTGTTCATTTCACGCATTCTGAAGCAGAATATGACTTTCATTGCACCTAAAAATGCCTATTTGAAGGGTTGAGACCTAAAATGACCTAAACCGTTGATTTTTCCTTATTCAAATTATGTCATTTTCCTTGGAAATCTATTGTATAAATATTATTTCTACCACTACAAGCATTAGGACCAAGATAGTTCAGCGTAATACCGCTAAGATGCAGCACATCCGATTGCACATGATATTTGGTGACTCCTTGAGGCAGTAAGCAGAAGATCAGGAGCACAGATTGGTAAGCAGGAGCTTGCAGTCGTAATAAGAAAGTTCAACAACCACGACGTATGGTGAATGGTTGCTGCAATACTTTTTAACTTGAATTGTTATATAGCGTAAGTCGCACTTATTGAGCCAATGTTTTGCTACAGATCCCAGCTTTACTACAGATGGTCGAGTAGTCTTTTGTCAGGCATGCTCAAAACAAGTAAGTTTCTTGCAAATAACCTAAAAACCGCATGCATTATCTTACTGAAGTGTATTTACGACTACTGTAGCACGCTTGCAGAAGTGTATTTATGATCTGTGTTTTTAATTTCAGGTTAAATGTGAGAAGAAATCACATATTGAGCAGCACAAATCTGCAGCTTTGCATATTGCTAGTGTTGCTAGGAGAAATGAGTCCAGCAGCATCAGTAGGCAGACGCTTATTTCTTCCACAGTTGGCAAACCGGAAGATAACTTTAACCTTCGCCTCTGCCAGGCGTTGGTATCTGCAAAAGTCCCATGGAACCTGCTAACGAACCCGACCATGAAAACATTTTTAGAAGAGATCAGTAGCCGCATTATACCTAATGAATCCACTGTAACGAAGAATTATTTGGTTCCTGTTTATCAGAACACATTACATGAAATAAGAATAGATATAGGGGTCACTATATCCGGTGTTCTGTTGATAAAACAACTGATAGTTGCAGTCACTTCATGTGAATGTGGTAGTTGGGAAGCTGGACCCAAAAGAACCAGGTAACCCTCATCTAATTCTTTTTAAAGAAATAGAAAAATCTAACAACAGTACAATAGCCTGTGCAGTGAGGGACACTTTGCGCATATTGTGGCCAAAAGAGAATCAGGATAGTAAGTTCCTGTTGTTAGTGACAGATAGTGCTGCCTACATATTGAAGGCAGGGGAAGTTCTCCAGTCCTTCTATCCAAGCATGCTGCATGTTACATGCTTGGCTCATGGCCTGCACCACCTTGTGGAGGAGGTTAGAAGCCATTTTGATGATGTGAACAGTGTGATATCTTCGGTCAAGAAGGTTTTCTTGAAAGCCCCAACACTTATACAGTTACTCAAAGAGAAGCTACCGGCAACTTCTCTTCCACCTGAGCCGATACTTACCTACTGGGGAACTTGGCTGCCTGCTGCCTTTTACTATGCTGAGTACCTAAATGACATTAAAAGTATAGTAAATGAATTTGATGAAACGGACGTTTCCTGCATCGCCAAGGCCAAGAAATCGATCAAGGCTCCTACCATCGTCGCTTTCCTTGCGTAGATTAAGGCGCATCTTTATTGTATTCCAGCAGATATCATTGCATTGGAAAGCGCAACCCTGCCATCAATATCTTCGACAATGTTTCCAGAGAAGAAATACCTGGATCAGTGGGAGTTGTATGTTCTATAAAACTGCAGAGAATTCAACGTAATCCTGGATTTAATGATGTGAAAGTCATCTCTTCAATATTGCAGAAATATCCCATGAACCTGCAGCATTAGCATCAATGACCTATGCTCCTATGACATCATGTTCCGTTGAGAGAACTTTTTCTTCATACAAGAATGTGTTACGTGATAATAGGAAGTCGTACACAACAGAAAATTTGGGTATATTGCAGTGCCAAAAATAATCAACAAAAGGGACAGTAAAATGGATTATCTGTATGCTGTACGATTTATATCTCAATAAAGTAAGAAAACCAGAAAATTATTTGTACCACTATTAATCTGCAAAGCTAAAACCTAAAAAAGCCTATTTTAGGCATGTGAAAAACCTAAAATGAAGGTTTATAGGACCTACAAATCCGAGCTCTAGTGATGACTATCTTTTCACAACTACCTTACTATAGGAGTTTTCACGTTATGACGGCACAATGGCTCATACGGAGAATCAGCACGGCATTGCCACATATGTTTCGCCACTGCGATTACCGTGCTCTGGCTCACAACCAGGTGTATTATTATCATTATTATTGTGAGTATTAGTATTATCAGTGTTATTAGTATTAATATTATTGCTATTTTGTTATTGTTATTATTAGTATTATTGTTAGTATTAGTATAGTTAGTATAGTATTGTTAATTACTAGTATTAGTGTTTTATTATTATTATTATTATTATTATTATTATTATTATTATTATTATTATTATTATTATTATTATTATTATTATTATTATTATTATTATTATTATTATTATTATTGTTGTTGTTGTTGTTGTTGTTATTATTGTTATTATTATTATTATTATTATTATTATTATTATTATTATTATTACTATTATTACTATTACTATTATTATTATTACTATTATTATTATTACTATTATTATTACTATTATTATTATTATTACTATTATTATTGCTATTACTACTATTATTATTACTATTATTGTTACTATTACTACTATTATTATTATTATTATTATTATTATTATTATTATTATTATTATTACTATTATTACTATTATTACTTATTATTACTTATTATTATTGTTGTCATTGTCAAACACCTAAGAATTGTTTTTTGCTTGCCACTTTTAATAATTTCGCCCCTTTTTCTGCGATCCATTGTGCACTGATCACTTAACTGCAATGCACACAATTACCCGAGAACTTGTAAAACTCGCTCACACTTCAGATTCCCAAAACCTATTGAAAACTTCCACTGAAGTACAATCCCTTATCGGCCAACTGTTACACCACGTCTGGTTATCATCTCCAAGATACGAGGACTGAGTTGGCAGTATGTGTTGCACGCTGCAAACATTTGGCTTTAAATGGTGATTCGTGGATGCCTTGGTACTAGAGACCTTCTATATGTATATAACAAATAATTTTGTTATTTCTTTGATAACTTTGTCGCTGGAAGTTTTTACATGGACTTATAGAATGAGAATTAGCTAGCGACGACATTTTTCACTATATAAACGAAGAATCCTAACACTTTGTTTTAAACTTTATTTTTTTTTAATATGCTTAGACATTGATATAATCTAAATACCAACGTGGCCTATAAAAGCAAGAAAATAATCCAGATTTTTTTTCATTGCAATTATTTCGGTTTAAAACCATGTTTAGACGTTTTGAGTGAGAAAGATTTTAAAAAATCTGCTTTCAACAAAATTTTAGATTTTATTATTTTAAAAAATATACAGTTATATAAAAGGTTTATTGTGCATACCATAGTATTCTTCGGCACATTTCACACTGAAATGCATGTTCATACTTTATCTTAGTCGCATTTGAAAACGTGCATTTGTCAATGGCACACTTGATTCTTCCATAAGAAAAGCATGGTCCATAAGAGCCCGTTGTGCCTTCATGACGTGAAAATTCCTATAGGGTTGTCAGATTATTTTATGGAAATGTAGGACACAGTGGTAAAAAATGTAGGACAAAAATTAAGGACATTGTTGGTCAATACAAAAATAATGTAAATTTATAATTTTATGTTCTTAAAATTCTGAAACATACGATGTTCAGTGTGATCATGAACAGTCAGTTATACTCCTCTGAAGAAGTAATCTTGCGCAAAACGTCTAGCTTGTTTGAAATATATCAAGAAATTCCACATAACTGAAGTTTTTAAAATTGTACTTCACTAAAACAATACCTCTAACTGAACCAATAGATAGTCTGCTCCTTTGACCAGTCCACTGTCCTCTTATTAGTGAAAATGGTCTTTCAACATTAACATTGTGTTGCTTTGCCTCCACAGAATACCAACCATTTGCCTTGGAGTGCAAATGGTGTGTTGCCAATCCCTCATTCAATGTTGCTAACGCATGAGTATACTCTTTGACTGTAGTCAGTGTAGATCTGTTATCTTAAGGAGTTGAAGTTGCAGCTAATAACCAATTATTCATTTCTATTTTTGCAGTTGGCAGTTCATTTCCTAATGATCACTGCTTGCTTCTGAAAATGTAGGACATTACAGACTTTTCAAAAATTCCCCTGGATGCTGGACAAAGGTTAAAATGTAGGGCATGTCTGGAAATTTCTGGATGTCTGGTGACCCTATACCTTACATAATAAAACTTCCATCAGTTATAGGTGGACCCATGGAGGGGCTGAGAGGCCCTATTATAGCCCACTCCCTTGGTGCTTAGTTATAGAAACTCATACAATGGTTAGCTTTGGTGAACAAAATCAACGCTTATTTCCATTTTATTTAGTTAAACCAGATGACATCTATTTATTCACAGTCAATAAGTAAATTTATCCTATTTGCTAGATTATATTATATCTCCAAAATGTGTTTCACTAACTTGAAAAGACACAAACAAAACAGATAAGCTGAATCAGATATGCTTTACATTTATTGTTAATGTCTTCTAAATAAGAATTAAACCAGAGCTAGGCAACTGGTGCTTAGAGAGCACAGATTGCTCACGACCTTGACTGATAATTGTATGTTTAGCAGGTTAAAAAAAGGTCACTCAAGGTATAGCTTGAGTCTCCCAGGCCTGAAATAAAATCGAAGAACAAGGATCGGACTGCCCCTGTAGCACAGTGGTGGTGTACCTGCCTTTGGTGTGGTGGAGCTGGGTTCGATCCCTGGTACCAGCAAGGGAATTTTTCTCCACTGGGAGGTCTGGTCTGGGGTGCACTTAGCCTCATGATGGTAATTGAGTAGCTATCCTGATGGAAAGGTAGCATCGCTCCAAGGTCAAGGCCAGGAAAGTTGGCACGCTGACCCCTGCACTTCTCCGTAGCCTTGGCTGCAGCTGGAGGACGCAGCAGCCAGGCAATAAGGGTACTGTATAGGGGTAATGCTCTAGGGGTTATAAACAACTAGGGTCAATAACATACAGTAAAACTGAATAATCAGTATGCTTAAACAGTTTACCCTTCCATTAGGCACGTGACTTGGCAGAATACCCTTGGTCTTGCGGAGCCTACTAGACCCACCCTACACTTTTGTAGTTACTTGTATATGCTTGTATTTATTACAGTACAATATGCTGCCATTACTAGAAAATACAGTGTCACCTTATGCCAAAACAGACTGTTTCAACTTTGCAGAAATACTTGTTTTTACTTTTGGAATGACAGAATACAAATATCACCTCAACCATAGCTTCTGCTCTGTGAATGACTGCATTGTAACAGTAGGCACAATAAACCATGGTGCGAACCTCAAATGTAGCATGTACATTCATCATCACATTCCTTTAGAGGACAAGTTACAGTAGACGTGAACTGTTTACGAATAGGAAAGGCCACATTCCAACAGATTTCCAATAATTTTTAGATTTTGAAGTTCTGAAACTTAATTGTACTAATATTATGAGAACTATGCAACCAAACTCGCAAATAAT
This sequence comes from Tenodera sinensis, assembly GCA_030765045.1. Taxonomy (NCBI): domain Eukaryota; kingdom Metazoa; phylum Arthropoda; class Insecta; order Mantodea; family Mantidae; genus Tenodera; species Tenodera sinensis. The sequence goes on from CM060962.1 coordinate 301,442,833, forward strand.
GACAAAAGCCTGTACTTGTTCATGGAAGAGATTGAAAAATAACTTATAAACTGTAAAAAATACTTTATCAGATAAAATTGTCTAAAATGCAGAACAAATGACCCATGAAAGGGATTTAATTTCACTCAAAATGTTAATAGCCATGTACATCTTCTACATAGCATTTCATCAGAAAAAGGATGCAAAGTGATTAAAATCCAGGCCCTACTCATTATCCTTTAATGTAAGTCTGTCAGATTTTTTTCACTCAATAATACTGTAACAAACGACAGTTCAACGAATCCCACTTCCTGATACTAGTGTGACAAAACAACAAAATCCAGTCTTGTTAATATTCTGTCACTTTATTGTCTCCTAAACTTTTACCACAAATCCAGTTTTCTTCTTGTCACTAACACAGTCTATGGTCTTTCGGGCTATCTCAACTCACAACTATTCTTCTCATAACCTTGCTCAGTCCTTTCAGCCACTTCACTTTCACTGTCTCTCATACACTATTACGACATACTCAATCTTTCGATGCACCAGTGTAACTTTCAGGACACGCACACATACGCACGCACACACACACACACACCCACACACACACACACACACGCACGCACACACACACGCGCACACACACACACAGAGACTTACTCGTGTCTAACTGTACTCTCAAACTCACTCACTGCAGTTTTTGGCCTTCTTATATAGTGGGGATGATGTTACACGGACCTTTGGGTACCCCCTCCCTCACACACACATACATACACCGAAAATGACGTAGCCAGATCCTTCTTGAAGTCGCTAGAAAAGCCCCTCTTGATGCCGCCACTTAGATTGCTGTTAGTTGCATACACAGCAGTCTTGTGAGGCAGTCTGACCTTGAACGTCTTTTGTCCGCTCGCTGGCACAACATGTAATTTGAAGTAGCTTGGCCCTGTCCAACCTTTCTTGAGTGCTGAGCCTGACTTCACAGTACTTTATACTTAGTAAACAGTTTTATAAGTAACACTTTTTGAATGGTTAAACATTTAGCTCCTCTGCATCTAGATTTTTCAGTTGATGTTGCAGTTGTAACCTCAACATTCAGAAACTTCACATGGCAATTAATTGAATGTAAGCAGTTGTCTGCTTCTAATGCAGAGAGCAGTGTGATACACAGACAAAAGTGTATCAGAATGTGTTCAGAAGCCGTGTTCATTTGCAGTTTTTTGAAGTTAACAAGATATTAGCAAGCAGTTTGCTGTAAAACTTAATGAAATGCAAGAGTTTTAACATTATGTTAAACCTTTACCTTAATATTAGATGTAAAGAGTATTTTTAACTGCAGTTGGTGGAACCTGCCCTGAATGTAATAGAGACTTTGAAAATGCACTGATAAAAGTTGATTAAAAAAGGGAAAAATTGGCATTTATAATGCAAATAGGCAGCTAGACCTTAAAAAGGTAAAATAAAAATTGGTTTCATTTCTTCCACATATCTCAAAATACTTGTATGATTATATCTACATAATGTTTGATTTATTACCATCCAGTACTAAAGGCAATGTGTTTTTGGATTCTCACTAAACGCTCGTGACTGCTCTCCTTCCCCTGGCAACTGTCATCCACCACCTTGATTTGTCATGGAGACTATAAGAAACATATTCAGAAGTTTTTGATTCATCATGTTCCTAGTTGAATCTATAATCATAATTTGAATGTCACTGAGCAATCATTTAATGTATCTAGTTCATTTGAATCATTTCAAAAGTATTTAGATAACTCCATACTTGCTAACTTTAACGATCTGTCCATAAAAGTTACAGCAATGGATGCCTTTTTTACAATCTTTTGGGCTGATTCAAAGTATTACAGGTTTTCACCATGGACATGATGAAACATTCATTTCTAGTGCATTATATTACAATTTGTTATAGTAATGTACGAGGGTTGGCTGATAAGTCCCAGGCGTCACATAGAAATTGCGCCACTGGAATAGTTTGACAGATAGCATCATATAGCTTAACTCTAGACTAGCTTGTATCCATAGTTACAATTCAATAGCTTGTTTAGTTTTTCAATGACAGCATTATAAACAAGACAAGTGTAGAGGTTTCAAGAAAATGGAGGATTTGGAAAAACAAGCAGTGATTAAATACTTCCATTTGAAAGGCTTAACACCTAAAGAAATCAAGGAGGAAATGGACAGTACATTGAAAGACTTTGCCCCTTCATATACAATTGTTAAAAGGTCGGTTGCAGAGTTTGAAATGGGATGTACGAGCACTAGTGATGAGCCTCACTCTGGACACCCTGTGGAAGTCACAACTCCAGAGATCACTGAAAAAATTCGTTTAGAACTGGAAGACCGCAGATTAAAGTTGTTTGAGATAGCAGAGACTATAAACATATCAAAAGAACATACATCTAATATTTTAAGTAATGTTTTGGGCCTTCACAAGGTTTGTACAAGATGGCTGCCGCATTTTTTGACACCTGATCAAAAGTTGCCAAGAAAAACTGTTTCTGTTAAGAATTTGGAGCTCTACGGTAAAAATCCCAGTGAATTTTTGAGACAGCTTATTATCATGAATACATCACTATACTCCAGAAAGTAAATCACAGTCAAAACAGTGGATTGCGCCAGGTGAACCAACTCCGAAAAAGGCAAAGTCAATTTTGTCAGCTAACAATGTTATGGGGAGCGTTTTCTGGGATGCACAGGGAATTATTTTTATTGATTACTTGGAAAGGGGTAAAAGTATCACTGGTGACTACTACGCAAGCTTACTGCACAGTTTGAGCTATGAGGTGAAAAGAAAAAGACCTCATTTGACAAAGGAAAAAAATCTTGTTTCTTCACAGCAACGCTCCAGCCCATCGTTCAGTCATTTTAATTGGAAAAATGTGCGAATTAAAGTTTGAATTGCTTGAACATCCACCCTATTCGCCAGATCTAGCACCCAGTGACTACCACCTGTTCCCTAACTTCAAAAAATTTCTTGGAGGGTGAAGATTTCACAGCAGTGAACAGCTATTTTGAGGGCTATGATAAATCGCACTACAGAGATGGTTTAATTAAATTAGAACACCGATATGACAAATGTATTAGCCTTTCTGGAGATTATGTTGAGAAATAAAGAAAAAAATTTTTTCTTAATGTTTTTTAAATTATGAAGCCCAGGACTTATCAGCTGACCCAGGTAAGACTTCTCACTATATAACTCAAGATTACAAACTCAATGTACTGTGCTAATAATGTACAGTGTTATGATTGGCCTGAGATTATCTGTGTGCCTATTGGGCAGCAACAAAATGATGTGTACATACTTTCTTTTCTGGAATTTAAAATTTAAGTGCATCACAGTAGACCTTTAGTGATAACAAGCAGTAGTAAATGGGTACAGCAATGAATGATATTAACTGTAAAGTCTTTTCCTTGTGATTCACTTATCTTGTTGGCATTTTATGACTGCAGGATAGAAGTTTCATATAGAGTGTACTCATACTTGGCCGGACCACCCTGGTGGCAGCACAGGACTGGGGCAAGGGCCGGCGCACTCTGCCAGAGTTACGCCTAAATGACCGGCAAGTAACAGGTATGGAACATTAACTACTGTACTAACTTACATTAGACTTACCTGAATCACAGCAGATGTTGAAATTGATGACCTTCAACATGAACACATTCTCTATGTTTCCGAAAACAATTCTTGTTTACTCGCAAAAGTTCATGTTGACTGATTGCCTGTATTACTCTCATGTTATTGTCCTTCAATTCTTGTAATGTGCATGGATTTGATACATACACTTTATTCTTTAATGAGGCGTTTAGCACAAGTGATTAACATTTCCAAGACGTCAGCTTTCATGACAGCGAAACTTCTGAAACTTAAGCCATACAAGGTAACTGTAGTTCATGCTTTACAAACACAAGATCCTGTAAATTGGGTTAATTATTGCAATTGGTTTTTGCAGTCTGCTCATGATGACGTGGACCCACTTTTAACGTTCTTCACTAATGAAGCGTGGTTTTATCTTCAAGGTCGCATTTCTACTCAAAAGAATTGATATTGGGCTATAGAAATTCCCCATATTATTCATGAACTTCCTCACCATGCTGCAAAAACTAGGATTTGGTGCACAGTGAGTGCACATAGAATTATCGGTGCCATATTTTACGACACAACAGTTAATTCACATGTTAATATAAATTCTATTTTAAAGAATTTTTTTCCATAACTAACAAGAAATAAAAGATTGTGTGGCTGGTTTCAGCAGGTTTCAGCTACGTCACACACTGTTGTGAATTCTATGCATAAATTGGGAAGTGTGTATGGGGACAGAATAATTAGTCGAGAATTGCGGCCATCTTGATCCCCTGATCTATCTCCATGCGATTTTTATTTGTGGGGAACGTTAAAGAATAAAGTGTACACATCAAATCTGCACACGTTACAAGAATTGAAGGACAATATCACAAGTGGAATACAGGCAATTAGTCAACATGAACTTCTGCAAGTAAACCTGAATTGTTTTCAGAGATATAGGGAATATGTTTACGTTGAAGGCCACAAATTTCAACATCTGTTGTAATACAGGTAAGCCTAATGTAAGCTAGTACGGTAGTTAGTGTTCCGTACCCATGACTTGCTGGTCCTTTAGGCGTAACTCTGGCAGAGAGCACACTGGCCCTGTGCCATCATGGGGCAGTGCTGCTGAGCTACGAATGAACTGTATTTTGTGATAGTTTTGATGGAAGCATAAAATATGGACTAAAAATCTGTGTACAGTCTAGAAAGTGGTGTTCTTTGCTTTCATGTTGTTTATTGTGGTACCAGGAAGAATTTCAGCATGTGTGACAAAGAAACAGTACCACAAGGTCTTCAAGGATTTATATGAAATGTTATTCAAATTTATTTTACTGAAATTTTTGTACATTTACTGTGCTGAACATTTTACACAATTTAAATTTTATGTCATTGTAAAATCATCATGCCTTGCTGGATGATGAAAGGTTTTATAGGTCTCAATTTCAGGAAGTTGGTAAGTATGTAACTCCCAACTTTGATTGAGAGGTAGAACTGGAACTTAAAAATTCAATGCCACAACTGGGATTTGAACCACAGACCTTCCGCTTACCAGGCGGACGCTCTAACCACTGAGCTATTGTGACAAACTGCCAGAATGGCATTAAATTCTCAAACCAGTTCGTATTTCTCCTGGTAAACCACAAAGGCAGTCTCACATCAGAGACAAATTACCCCAATGGTGACTTACTATTGTAAGTACTTTATATCCCAGGATTAAATAACCTTCAGAATGGTAATTATTATTTATTTATGCCAACAAACTTACTGTTGGTGTTTTTAAACACACAAGCCGTGTGTGGGCAAAGTTTGAGAGGTAGAACTGCTGGTTTGAGAATTTAATGCCATTCTGGCAGTTTGTCACAATAGCTCAGTGGTTAGAGCGTCCGCCCGGTAAGCGGAAGGTCTGTGGTTCAAATCCCAGTTGTGGCATTGAATTTTTAAGTTCCAGTTCTACCTCTCAAACTTAATTTCTGTATTTTTTATTGACTGGGTGAGAGAATTACATATTTGTATACTGGAATCCAGGACTTTTTTTTGCAGAGAGTGGTTCTGTGGGAGGCTGTGTGCATATTGCACATAACTCAGTTAATCAGAGTATTTACATGGAACATCAAAAAATTCACGGTTTAAATTCTCACCTTGTTTAAAAATTTTCAGTTCTAAATATCCTTTCCTTTTTATATTTTTAAAGCAAATTTTATTTGTTTGAGAATTTTCCCTGAGCCCAAGGCACATTTTGGGAATATTACATTGGAGTGTGGATGCATTACAGTTATTAAATAATGTGCATCAAGTAACCGAATCTAGACAAAAAATTATAAGTGTGCATGTAACATCACGACTATAAGATAGAACAGATGACAACACTGAGGACAAAAAAGATTAAGTTATATAAATTAATAACAAACTAAGCAGCAGTGGGACATATCTGAAGGTTATACAGGGTGTCCCAAAATTAGACCGACAAACTTTGGGAGCTGATAAATAACATTATTTTAAACACTTTTTGTTAAGGAAAATGTTTTAGACAAGTTAATGTCACTACTGCCTCCCATCCAGGTTAAGTATTTACAGCAAGATCAACAATGCAAATTAGTATTGTGTTTATCTTAGTAAGGCAAACAATCTTAATCCAAGAAACACAGAACACATAAACAAAACACAAACATCTTTTTGTTTACAGCTTTACTATTCAAAGTAAATGTTGGAACGCACGCCCATTGCGATTAACACAAAGAGTGCATCAACATGCCCTATTCTGCCATACTCTCGCAAAGACACCAGCCACTTCTCTGGTTTAAAAGTTTGTAGGTCTAATTATTATTTATTTATGACAACAAACGCACTGTTGGTGTTTTTAAACACACAAGCCGTGTGTGGGCAATGTTTGAGAGGTAGAGGTAGAGCACCCGTCTGGTAAGAGGAGGGTCTGTGGTTCAAATCCCAACTGTGGTATTGGATTTTTCAGTTTCGATTCTACCTCTCAAACATTGTTGGTCTAATTTTGAATAGTAAAGCTTAATTAACTGTAAACAATGGGATGTTTGTGTTTTGTTTATATGTTCTGTGTTTGCTTCTTGGATTACGATTGTGTGCCTTACTAAGATAAATGCAATACTAATTTGCATTGTTGATTTTGCCGTAAATACTTAAACTGGTTGGGAGGCAGTAATCTATGACATTAACTCATCTAGCGCAGCAAAAAACTTTCCTTAACAAAAAAGGTTTAAAATAATGTTATCTATCAGCTCAGTCGTTCTAATTTTGGGACACCCTTTAGAAGATGAAATACTATACTACATAAACATTGCACACTACTTCACAAAATCCAGTTTGGTAAACAGAAATTATCATCCAGAGGGTTCCTATAACTAACTTTACTAGTACGCCACATAATGTGAAAGAAGTATTTGGATATGTTGAAGATATCAAATATTTATGTATAATATATATAATAAATCATACAGTTTGCAAGATACATAAAGCTTTATATTTGATGCAGGTGTTTTCTGAAAAAGAAAGGCTGTACCTGAGCACATTTGATCCAAATTGCTCTAATTGGCTGAGATATGTGAGGCCAGCCCCTGTCAGGGACCAGCGTAATTTGGTGCCAATAGTACGACATGGAGAACTGTATTTTGTGACAGTTGTTGACATTGCAGAAGGTGAAGAACTGCTCTATTGGGCAGATGACACTGCAACAACCTGGTCAAAAAAAAAGATGGAGAAAACAAGTAAGTGGTATTATCTAAGTAATATTGTGGGTAGACTCTTGCAAGAGATCTGACATTGTCAAGCTTTACAATTTTGAATATACAATGATTATTAGCAAAATAGGTAAAGTTGCAGAATATGGGCTTAGAGACTATGTGACGCAGAGCGCCAATGTGTGAGAAGTAAAAGTAGCCAGTACTACATATGTTGCAAGACGTTGGAATTGTGTAGTTGGCAATATGTATCACATCAGAATGACGATAACTTCCGGCAATACGTGTACATAGATTACCAATAAGGTGGGAAACTATTCTCATTCAAAATGGCAAATTTGGGCAACTTGCACATGTGCCATTTCATATTAGGATGAAACAAATTAATTCATGCATCATATAACCTGAAATAACTATGAAATCATAAACTCATGCAATTGTGTAGTAGGTAGATAACCTTAAATGGGAATGTATATATTTCAGAAATATATGCTTATGAAAGAAATATTGTTGCATTCCAGAGACATAAACCATATAACCTGAAATAACTAGGAAATCATAAACTCATGCAGTTTTGCAGTAAGTAGATAATCTTAAATGGGAATATATTTTGTAAATATATGTTTGTAAACAAACACAAAGTTTCGTTTTAGATGCATAAATCGTATAATCTGAAATAACTGTGGTATCATAAGCTCATGCATTTGTGCAGTACGTAAATAACCTTAAATCGAAATATATTTCATTATGTACGTTTATGAAACAAATGCAAAGTTTTATAAGAGTTACATGTGACAGATGATTGACAAATGGAATGCTTTAAACATCGGATTGTACTGGAAATAATTGTCATAAATTACTGGCGATTTCAATGTTATTTTAAATACAGATTTCTGTTAATGATATGAGGAAGAAGGAAGTCTTCACTTTGTAATGCTTTCTGCTAGTGTTACGTCTCCCTTTTTACATTATTTCACTATTTAGTTCACGCTTCTATTCCATTGTTTCAGTATTAGCGCTTCCATTCCATTACCCATGTTCCTTTCTGATTCATAATTGCCAACCTCTTTGTCTAGTAATGCATTTCTTCATGTCAAGTTGGCATGGTTTCTCACCATTGCACATCACAAAGACCATATACGGCAACTTTACCGCAAAATAATTTATAATTCAACAATTTTATGATCATTTATAAAGTCATAACATTTTTTGATATTACTCTGTATTATTTGTCTATTATGAGCTTATAAATTTTAATTATCAAGGATTACCTGTATTCCTGTTCTATTTGTAATTTCATTTGTATTACACCTAAGCCCTTTCCTTTTGTGATTATAAATGTGAATTATATCTTATGTCTTATTAGCGTGGTTACCATAGACAAATTTTGAATAATTTTAAAACATTTATACCAAACTTTTAAATTTCTTGGTTTTTAATTTATATTTTCTTGGAATTGTATAGCTTTGCTAAATAAATGTGATCTGCATTTTTTGTTTTTGGGTTATGCTGTTCACAGGCATAGACCTTTCTCTAAAAGCGCTTTCTTTTTGCAGTCTCAAAATGTGTACAGCTTGTCTAAAACGTCCTGACATTCCCATGCTCCTGAAGCAAAGATGCTTAATAGCACTGAGCAGTCCACTTGCATAAAAGCGAAGTGGGGGGTCAGTCTTTCAGCTACGGTGAGAGTGACAAGTTCATGTGTTGTATATGTGACTGCCTCCAAGCTCTGATAACCTTCAGTTGCTTGCTCCCCCACCACTCTCACCACTTCCCTGCATTTCTCCTCACTTGTGCATACAGAGTGTCACAACATTTTAGACAAGCTGTACATACTTCTGGTGAAATCATGGTATAACATTTTTAGATGAAATACAATTACTATGAAAGAAAAAGAAATGCAGCTGTAGAGCCATCAGAGGTGCATTAAAATCCTTACCTTGTTTTTGATGTTAGAAATGTTGACCACCTGCTCTCAAACAGGCAGTATATCTCGTAAAATTGTTCTCGCTCACTCGCCTAAGCTTGGCAACAGGAGTCCTTGTTCTAACCCTTGTACATTACGGAACTTAGTGATAACAGCATGCAAGAAATCACAAGGATTCCTGCTGCTGTTGCTGAGCTTAGGTGAGCAAGTGACATCTTTACAATACCAGGTGGGAGGGAACTTATTACATTCCTTCTAATATGTGTGTCATAGAAGCATTACAAACAAAAAAGTCTAATGGCATTTTGTTCTTTGATCAACTGATTTCGAGAAAATAAATGGTTTTTGTTCCAAATTGGATGCGTAATTCCACAAGAATGTACGAAGATACAAGTTTGTTACTTGTAAGATGCGTAGAGTAACATATTTCTGACATTGTTTCGGTAGTAATTATGGGGCATCACACAGGGTTTCAAAATAATTAATCATTTAAAAGAGTTAAAAGGATACTACAAGTAGCTTTTTCAGACGTGAAGTAAATCGGCAACATTTTGTTGAGGTTGATCACGGATCCAAACCGGTTTCTGAATGTAAACATATTGGTCACTTACAGGGTGGTGTAATGTTTTGGGAGATAATGATTCTGATTGGCGTACACTCGCACAGTAAACATGGAAGGACACAGCATGGTATTTGTTTACGCTGACGACACATGCTGCTGCGGTGTTTGTTTATTTGCTGACCTAGTGAAAGTGACATGCCCACAATCTGCAGTGTTGCCAGCTTGTTTTCGACAAAACTAAAATATCTCAGTAGGAAATAGAGACAGAAAAAAAAAAAAAAAGATACAAAATGTGTTCCAAGTAACAAGATCTATCATTGGTTTAAATTAATGTAATGACTTCCCTTCCACCTTGTATATGCTGCATGTGTGAGGACCGAAGATCAACATTTCTATAATCTACAATAAGGCAAGGTAATTGTTCCTTTGATGAAACAATTTTCCTGGTGGCTCTTGGTTCTCTGATGTAGTAGAGGGAGCCCATGGAATGGGTTACCATATGTTACAAAGACTGTAGACAACATGTATTTCTTTCTTAAAGTAAAATTTCAAAAAGCTGTGACCACTAGATACCGAGCAAATTGGACATTAAAATTCTAATTTTAACATTGTTAAGATAGGACAATCCTGGTGCCCTTCAGCAATTGATTCATGTCTATTAATGGTGTAAAACCAATATGCTGTTTAAGTTTGTTGAGCATATTCTAAAATATGTGACATTTATGTTTCAGATTGTGGTGGCTGCAATTTAAGATTCTCCCATCCGCTGTATTATCGGATGCATTGCACTGTGTTTCACGATCCCAATTTCAGCCTTACCATTCGCAAGTACCATTGCAAGGTCTGTGGGACAGCTGTACTGGGAAAAGAGAACATCATGAAGCATGCAGCAGAGATGCACGATGGCAAAGGTGCATACCAGTGCCAGTACTGCAAAAAGGTATGAAAATATATGTGTAAGATTTTTATTAGAGTGCAATATCATAAAGCCATTGATTTATTTCATATGGTTAATTCTTACAAACAAAAAACTGCTAGCAATGTTAAGCTACAATAAACATGATCCATGCCTCTATTTTTGAGAGTTTGCTTCTTACATAGTCACTGTAGTTGGAAAAACAAGTGAGCACAGCAGTCCTGTTGCTATGGTAACAGTGTCCAGTATTACTGATGCCACATTAACATATGGGCATTTGTTGCTTGAGTTCACACTACACACTACATAGAAATGGAGTCTCCTACCCTGAAGACCTGCTTCCAGTTATTTCCATTTCTTCTCTGTGTTATTACTTGTGTGTAAAGTTTTACAGCCAGCAAATTATGAGGTCATTATGTTGATGCTAGCACTGCATTTTCATAAACAAACGAAATAATGTGGCAGTGTGTAGCAAAAGAGTACATCTAATTGGTTTGATTTCTGTATGTTTCTCTTACCTACTTATTTGTGTGCATTATAATTTGATAAAATATTTCCCTGTGTCCGACACATTTGATACCTCTCCAATATCTTCATCTTTAATGGATCTGCTGCCAATTGCTACGTGGTGAACTATGGAATCTTTTTCTCAGGGTATGGGTAAGTGGGTGCGAGAACAGACAACACCAGTTAAGTTGCTGATAAGTTTAACCGAGGCTACTAAATTAACTATTTGAAGTGAGTTGCCAACTGTGAGGATGTACTGGGAGAGCTAAAAAGTTCTGAATCAGCTGTGCGGTGTTTTGCCTGTCTGCATTCTCAGCACTTGTCGCCGACTGTCGCTAGCATAGAAAAGCATAGATGAAACCATACAACATTTTTAAAACTACTTTTAAAAGTTTTACTCACTAACTTTATAAAAGGAGATGCTAAAACTGGCTACTGTCTTCCATACATTTTTGGACATCTCTTTAGGAAACTATCCAATACTTGCTGTAGTTTACATTCAGAGATGCTGGCAATTTCCTGGCAGATATTTTGTTTTAATTCTTCCAGGGTATGTAGGTTTGTCACACTCACTAAGTCACTAACTCTCCCCTTGCAGGAATGCTCGTTTATATAAGTGGCCAGTTTCAGCATCTCCTTTCATGAAGTTGGTAAGTAAAGCCTTTAAATGTAGTTTTAAAAGTTAGGGCGTGTGCGTGCATGGGTGCATGCGTGCGCGCGTGTGTGTGTGGATGCGTGTGTTGCTCAGGGTTTAGCAACAAAACATTCTCCTTCTGGCCTCCCAATATTTTGAGGTCAAGTCTGGATAGTTCAGACAACTTGTAGACGATAGCTATCCAATTTTATGCAGATGTTCGCTGAGACAGTCATGTCCAGTGGCAAGTCTGAATATGGCAACGGCTGTTTTTCGAGGTAGTTCAGGAGATAGTTTCAAGCATTTTAAGAATTTCTCTTCTTTAGAATTTAATATATTTGTAGTTCGTTTAGTTTTGTAATCATTATTTATTTTCTTCTTCATGATATGTTTAACTGCTTCCAGTGGTACTTTTGGTTATACCTTATTTTGAATTCTGATTCCCTTTTATGATTGGATGTCTGCCTTCTCATTGTTACTTAATCCACAGTGTGCAGGAATTCACTGGAAGACTATGTGCTTACTTAAATTTTGTATCTGTTTAACCAAACAGTGAATTTCTCTTATTTTTTCTGTTTTTGGATCCTGAGTTCATGCTATTGCTTGGATTGTCACTTTAGAATCTAATAAAATAACAATGTTTTTACATTTTTGTTGCCAAACAAATAGATATTTTAAAGCAGTGCAGATTGCATCAATTTCTCCATCAAAATTTATAATGTTTTAAAAGGAAAAAAAAGTGACATGCATCAGCTGCTCCAGCTCCATCAACATCACTTACAAATGAGCCGTGTGTTTATATACGAGGTATGTCTAAAAAGTATCCGACCTATGACCAGGAAAAATAGATTATTTACCTAATGGGATTGGGGCCCTAATCCCCTTCAAAGTAGTCCCCTTGCGCGTTCACACACTTAGCCCACCACTCCTTCCACTTCTGAGAACAATTCTGGAAAGCTTCTTTTGGGATGGCTTTCAGTTCCACCATCGCATTCCTCATTATCTCTTCTCTGCTCTCAAAACAGGATCCTTTCAATGGTGTCTTCAGTTTCAGAAACCCCAGAAGTAGCAAGGAGCGATATCCAGAGTGTAGGGAGGTTGGCAAACAACCAGAAGTTCACGTTTCGCCAAAAAAGTCTGGATCAGTTGCGATGAATGTGCTGGAGCATTGTCATGATGCAAGTGCCAGGTTTTCGCCCTCCAGAGGTCTGGTCTTTTCTGCTGAAATGTATCATGGTAAATTACATATACAGAATCTTTATTTATTTCAATGTCTTTGGCAATCTCGTAAGGTCAAGCATCAATCTCCCAGTATCAGATTTCTCAATTTCTCAACAACAGCAGTACTTCAGGGAGTTTGTGGCCTTCCAGGACTCTCCACCAAAGTGCAGCCATTTTTTAATTGTTTGAACCACTCTTTAATTTGTGTTACTCCCATAGCATCATCTCCAAATGCCTGCTGAATTTTACAAATTGTTTCTTTTTGAGAATCACCTAGTTTTGGGCAAAATTTGATTTATCTTAGCTCAATTTGTTCAGCCATGTTGCAAGAAAACTAAATCCGACAGCACTTCACCTGTTACCCTGCAGTCAGCGACTGACACCCGTGAATGCGATGAGAAAATTCAAGCATGCACAATAAGGTTCCTCCTGCCACCGTGCACAGTGGCACCTCCATAGCATCACTACTTTGCATGGCAAAAATTAAGGTCAGATACTTTTTAGACAGGCCCTGTGCATGTTCATTCTTCTTCAGGATATTTGATTTGCAGTGTTTCTAGTGTTAACATTTTGCAATGTCTGGACTTGTTTGTTTCTTGAAGATTTTACAGAGGTCTAAATTATATTCTATTTCAAAGCTTTCTATTGGATTGATGGGATGTAATAGATTTTCTTTTGTAATGGGTATCTGTAGTTTTTCTGTCAGCTCTTTTACTTCTTGCACAAATCCTTTTTGGGTTTTTAGTGTATATTTAAAATCCTGACGCTTGTCTTGTTTATTATAATTTGGAATTCTTAGAAGCTTTTCATGAAAGCTTTCATGAAGGTTTATTGGCTTATTAGATGTTGCAAAGAGAAGTGTTTCTATTGGGGTGGTTTTAACTGCACCTGTTATTAAGCATAATGCCTGGTTTGGAGCTTTCTCTAATTGTTTTTTACAAGACTCAGATGCTGTTATTAATACATCACCACAGTATTTTAAGATGGGTTTGATATATGTGTTGTATGGTTTCATCTATGCCTTTCTATGATTGCGGCAGACAGCAATGAGTGCCAAGAATGCAGACAGGCAAAGCACCGTGCAGCTTGTTTGGAGGTTTGTTGCTCTTCCTGTACTTCAACCAAACATGGTATAGACAAACAGCCCACGCATTCTAAAGTAAGAACAAATTATAAACTAAAAACTTCACTTATCTTAGTAATATTTGCTGACCCTGGGTTTCAAGCTGTGTCCAGCTCATTCTCAAAGCCATATAAACAAATTCGTTGCCAAGCTAAAGTATCCGACTATTTATATGGCTTTGAGAATGAGCTGGACACAGCTTGAAACCCAGGGTCAGCAAATATTACTAAGATAAGTGAAGTTTTTAGTTTCTAATTTGTTCTTACTTTAGAATCTTGTTGCTTCACTGTTAATAGCTTCAATTTTTCCTTATTTAGCCCACGCATGTTGTTCACACTTTCTAGCGAGAAAAATGAAGAAAGAAAAGACAATACAGTAATGATGTCATTGTCTGTGATATATCCCAGAACAGAACTTTCGCTAACAATTTTTTATATTTATTTTCTTAATTTTGTGACTTGAAGTTAGAAGCAGTGAAGTGAAACAATACCTGAAAGATTGTTGAGCCAGATTTGTGACACTAACTTCACTTGAATTCAACACACTGATGTTGCAAATAATTGATATGCCTAACCTCTTAATGTCCAGTAGAACATATATGATAGAAACCAAGTTTAATTATCCTATGGCTTGTTAATTGGCTAAAAAGTGCTTTTGCCTGTTTTGTCATATTTGTTTCACACCTGTCTAGAGTACCCCATAAGGTGCTGCTCTCTGCAGATCGCAGAACACCTAGTAGAAAGGAAACTACGTGTTAAATTTTTGTCAACAAAACAGCGATCAAAGTGCTCCAAATGGGCCGAGTTGGAACTAAAGTATGAGAAATTGCACTTGCGAATGCTCACATTGCCGGTGGCTCCTACAGTATTTTTTATACCTGCCTACCTGTCAGTCAGCTGATTGTATGTCCTTCTGCCATATTGCTACCGCTGACGCGTGAAATTTATCACATGAGCCTCCATAGTTGTGATTACAATTTTTAACAGTGCTGCATATTAAAGCTCATGCAAATTAACTTTTATGTGCTTTAATAAATTCGGCACTCTTAAAAACTGTAATCACACAATGGAAGCTCACGTATTAAACTTGATGCGTCAGTGGTAGAAATATGGCATTAGGACATATGATCAGCCAAGACTGACGAGTAAGCAGGTATAAAAACAGTTTATTTGTTATAATTCCTTTTTATTAAAATTGTCCGATAGTACATCCGATTGTACATCAATAGCTTTTATTAAATATTAATGAGTTCTGTAATGATTGCAGGTTCAAATGACTAGTTTTCTTAATAGCAAAAACAAAATGTTTCTTTTTCAATTCTGACGCTGCCACTAATTACTCTGCATGGCATAAAGTAAAATATTGTCTACTTTAATGAGCTGCCTCAAAGTTTTTGTGTGAACTTGCAACCAAACATTAGGATGTGGTATTTGACAGGGAAATGGGAACAATTACACATGTTTGACACTTTTATTTATTCCTTCTAGCATTCCGATAGCGTAACACAATTTAACATATTGGCGCAACAAGCACAAATAACCTCACAAAGAGGCTTCTGCATACATTATATACAACACTGCATTGCTCCATATGTGAACACCTGTTTTGTTATCCACTAGATCATTATTAGCCTGACAACAAATGTCCTCTAAGAGTTTCACGTCATGAAACACTTTCACACCATTTCACTCTATTTTCAGCACCAGCACCCCACACCAAAAAGGCGAAGTTATATACCCACAATCACAGGAATACCTCTAACTCCAACTTTCCATCATGCATATCCTAGAAATAAACAAAAAACAATGCAATGAATAGCAACATTTATGTATAACTAAAGTCTAAGCAATGAAAGTAACCTGCATAAAGAAGGGCTAAGCCATTAACCTATTTAAATTTGTTGTTGTTGTTTTCTAGTGCCTTGCATCTGGCAATGAAGCCATTAGCATTCGTGCTTTCCAATACTTTTGAACAAGGGGTAGTGATGCGCCTCCTATAGCCTCTCCTACCCAATTCCCATCCTCATCCTGCCCGTGGTGCACCCTGCTTTTAACAGATGAGGCTCTGGGGACCGAATCACAGCGGTATAACTGTTTCATCTAAAATGGAGGAAATGTCATTTACATATGTGCTGGCCTATCACAGCACAACAGCGTCCCTCAGAGGCACATGAGGGGAAGGTCGGTGGATCTAAATACAACCTATTTAGTCCTCCCGGCTAGGTCCGATGGACCCGTTGACCAACGATAGGTGTGGTCCCCCTTGCAAAATGGGGGTTTAAGTCGGGTGATGTAACTGCCACATTGTAAAACTGGTGCCCGTTAAGAAAACAGTTACATGAAAGCCACATACATGAATATGAGTCCTATTTAAATTTAAAATATAGATAATTTTAGATGGATTATAATTAGGCTTAGTAGTCGAGCTACATTAAAGATGAATCAAGTTATCGGCATTTGTAGTGGTCATGTGACATAGTGTACAGTGTGCGGAACCAGTTCTGTCTGTCTGCTGTTCAGACAAAATGTGCACAACTTCATTCTTTTGGTAGCTCACCTACTAAGCTTAATTATAAACAATTTCAGCAGTTGTAAATATGATTATCTAGCAAGTAATAAATTTTCTGCCAAAAGTCGCAGGTTTGCAATCTTAACACTGTGACAATTTTAGCCAACACATTATAATATTAATATGCTCTATTAAACACATTATTCGGTTAACGGTCTGGCAAATACCACTTGAGAGTTAGATATCAAGAGTATGATTATCTTGTTTTATAGGCATTCGTTAAAATATCAATCATATGTTAATATACTTGTATATTAATGGACATATAAATTCATTTATGTAAATTTGGTTTGGTTCGGCAAATACAGAACACTCAACTCTTGAAGACAATGTCAATGATTTACTTGTGAAAAAGTTGTTTCATATGACAATTCTATATTTGTTGAAATAGGTTATGATGAGCCCGATTTCTATTATCCACAGTTTGTTGCATCCATTTGTATTTTCTGATGTGGTTGTGTTATTGCTGCATTTGCTTATTAATATAATTTAAAATATGTGACCGCAAACAGAGGCACTTGATTATCTCCAGCCAAGTAAAAAGTCTTAGTCAAAACATCATGTGCCTATTACTTTGCACAACCATGTGTAATTTTTTTAAAATACATATTTCTTATAATATCCTGCAATTTTGATTACTATTCCACATCTTCTAAGGGTAGGTCAATTATGTATTTTAAAACTTGTGCAACAAATGGATGCAATTAACTGCCACATGTGCACAAAAAGTTATGATAAATGTTTTGGCAAATACACTATCTTCATCCAATATCACTGGTACAGTAAGAAGCTCTTAAAACTTATTCAAAATAAATAGCATACCTTCAGATTCTAACTTTAGTTTCCACTGGAGATTTACACTGCCATGCTGCAAGGAATATATCGTAGGCATATCCCACTGTCTGCGTGGCTGAACATTAAATACAAATAAATACAATTATCAATAAAATACAATATGTTAACACTTCCACTAACAATAACCTGTTAAAAGCATCTTAGACCTAATTGTTACGTATTTCACCAACATTAGTACAAAATATCAATATTACACACACATATATTAAGTAGAAATAATGCAAGTGTATAATTACCTCTCTGTTGATCATTTTGCGACGAAAAACTTATTTTACCAACACGCAACATCGCTCACACTTCCAGAACACCAAACGTTTGTTTTCGTTACAAAACTTCAAAACTTGAATCAGCCAATCAGATTTTCGTACAGGTCTAGCAGTGCCACCAGCGCCACTCTGTGTTGTGCCGATAGAACTAGTAGAGCTAGTGGATTTGTGTTTCTAATCCCGCAATCCAAGTGTGACCCCCATGCTGCGGATCTTTTGTTGTACTTTATTCCAAAGACAAATATGGCTACTCAATAGCAAACCAGCTTTTTGTAGTGCAACAACTTTGTTTACTTTCTGGAGATATTTGGAGGTAAGTTGTAACAATATAAAAATTATGTACCTATACCTGTATTGTTATGGGTGCTTTTGGTATCATTTTCATGTAGATAATATGCATGTGGGTTTCCAAATATGTAAAAATGACTTTGTATCATATTTGTTACATGAGGCAATTAGGCAATAATGGTGTGAGGTTATGTCTTACATCCTGATTTATATCTCTGCATATCTTTATAGGTTTTTTGCTCTTTAGACATGACTTTAAGGCATTGCCAAGGAAGATTCAAGTGTGCATAGGATCCTGAGGATAGTGTTGATTCTAATCTCTGATAATGATGCAAATCCTGAGAATTTACCTGGAACTTTGGCTGAGAAAGATAACCAAATAAGAAATTTCACAGTAAAATCACTTTTATTGGTAACTCAAATGAATTGTTATGCCTTCTCAATATAATTTTATGCTTCTTCTTTATACAAAAGAACTTATATCTACCTATGTATATTTTCAGGTGATTCAGAAGATAGCTCTGATAAAGTGGAAGAAGTTGCTGCTCAAGGATCTGGGCAACACCTTGTGTGCAGTGGGATGACACAAAAGCTCCAGGTACCAGTAAAGAACTGCCAGTTTGGTCTGCCAGATGACCTAGGTGTCGACGGGCCCTTAAACCTTACACATCCATCCAGTTTGGTCTGGCAACATACAATATGCTGAAGTTGACACAACAATGGACCACTTCAGAAAGTTTCTTGATGAAACCCTTTTGGAACTTATCATGGAGCAATCTAATCTCTATGCAGTGCAAAAGGACACAAACAAACCCCTTGGCCTAGACACAAATGAACTGGAGCACTTTATGGGATGCTGCATATACATGTCAGTCTATGGCTTACCCTGGTCGCGCATGTAAGCGTCAATATGTATGTATGCAGTCAATACACGAGTAGAACAAGTAGTGAGTGTCATGTTCTGAGAAAGACGGGAGTGCATAAAAGCTAACATTCACTTCAACAACAATGATAATGTGGCACTGCAAGATGATCCAAATCGTGAAAAGTTGTTCAAAATCCATAGTGGTTAAACTAACTGCTACCTTCAAATCATTACCTTTGAACCATCAGATGCTTTGTGTCGACGAACAGGTAGTTCCATTCAAAGGTCACTCATCTCTCAAACAATATAATCCCAAAAAGGGATATAAGTGGTCTTTTGGAATTCTGAACAGTAGCAGCAGCCTTGTGCAATGCAGGGAAATCTAAGGAATCAAAAAGAAGATGTCCTTCTGAAGAAATTCAAAATAAAATTGAGGAGGAAAGATACAGAAGGCCAATGAAACCAGTACCAGAATACAACATTAGGTGAGACCAAGTAGGACGTTTTCCAACGATGGACAGAAATCGCCAAAGGTGTAAATATCCTGGTTGTAAAAGACAGTGCTGCAAATGCCATGTATATTTGTGCTTCACAGCTGGCAGAAATTGTTTTAGACAGTTTCATCCTTAAGAAAGTTGTATGACTAAATGTAGGTTCCTTTCATACAGATATAAATATATTATTCAGTTAACGTCTGTTGTATCATACATGTTACAAACCCATATTTTTTGAAGTTCCTAAAAACTTTTCCCTTTCAAACCCAAAAATGTCTTATCGTAACACATATTAATCTGAAAAGAGCCAGAAATAATTTTTCCCTGCATTATATCATAATTCAGGCGTTAAGAGGTTAATATGTCTGGAATATAATACATAATTGTGAAAGATAGGTAAAGTTTTTAGTCACTCGTATTTATTAATATTTTTTTAACTGTTCCATTTATATCCCGCCTTTAACTGCAAAGGTCATATTGGCGATCTCTCCTGTGGAACATACTGCCTATTGGCAATGCTATTACTCATTTAACATTGGGTTTTTCAGTCTTTGGGGTTTTTATACGTTGAATTCACAGACACATTCACACTCTCACCCATACTTCCAGGCTCAGGGAAATATGAGGAATAATCCTGGCTGGAGAAAAATTCTTACCCCCCTGCCAGGAATCGAACCCGGGACTCCTTGCACAGCAGGCAGGTGCTCTACCGACTGCACTACGGAGCCAGTGTATTAATATTTGTTAATCCTCATGACATGTTTTTAAAGTTGTTTATGTTTCACGTTGATGTTGTGTTTTGGTTGTCGAGGCAGTGGAGACCCACCTTTAAGCTACTTCTGTTCTGTGTAGAAGTTGTTGATACAAAGTCATTTTATTGCTGTTCAAAGTTACTGTTGGTATTCGAAATTCGTTATGTGTTGTCTATTATTTATAGTAAACATTTTCTTTCAAATCATTAATTCTATAGGTTCATGTAATTACTTAAATAGTTTAACATCAGGTTTTATTTCATAATTACATGTTTTTATTTAAAGAAATCCCTAACAAATCTTTTTTCTAATTATTATGAATATTTTGCTTTGTTTGTACAGTTTTTTTTGCGACTCAACTACCTGGAAATGCATCGTACATATGGCTGTGCTTCTAACCCTCAGCGGACAAGGCCTCTGTGTGATTTCTGTGGCAGGAAGTTTTGCCAACCTCAGAAGCTGAAAGTACACATTAAACGCATGCATAGTGGTGAGTAGAAAGGTTCTTTTATCAGTGGGCTGGTTCACAATATAAGAATGGACACCAAAATGGGAATGACAGAGTTAAAATACATGTATTACAATGTGAGTGATCACACTTAATGAGAAGCTTTTCCAGTTCCTGAGAATCAAAGAGAAACTTTCTCCTTTTGATTCCCAGAGATGACATATGAGATCTGTATTGTGCATTAGACTCTTCCTTGTAGAAATGATTCAATACACCTGTGACATGAAACAGCCACTAGAGCTCTCTAGTCCAAAGCTGAGAAAATAAAATGCAGCAAATGTGCATCCTGACTCCCTCAGATTCATTGAATACATGTTCTTCTAGAGAAAGCATCACTAGAACAATCAACACTCAATGAATTTTCTATTTTAACTCAAAAAACAATAGCAAAGACTACAAATAGTTGTGAAAACTGATGGAACTTTAGGGAGAACAATAAAGAATACAAATAACTTAAATGTACACTATTAATAAAGGAATTGTGCTTGGTATCACTTGAAGAATGGGAAATAGTAATGGATTTGCATTTAGAAAATGTTTAGCTCATAAATGGTACTACATTTCTATAAATAGCTATACTGAAATTTGTCCTTAGTCAAAAAATATGGCAGTTACAAATAACGGATGCAGTATTGATATGCCATAGTTAAGGCTATTCTTATAAATCCGCTATTATAACCATTTAAAATAGCTACAAAAATTACAATGGATCTTATGATATTTTTTACATTGTACTAGGCAACCAAGAAAAGTTTGAATGGGCTGCACAGTGTTTTGCCTGTCCGCATCCTTTGTGCTTGTTGCCGTCTGCGCTATTATAGAAAGGTGCAGATGAAACCATACAACATTTTTAAAACTACTTTTAAAGGCTTTACTTACCAACTTTATGAAAGAAGATGCTGAAACTGGCCACCGTCATTGTCCATACATTTGTGGCACTTCTTTAGCAAACTATCCATCACTCGCTGCAGTTCTTGTTGAGACATGCCAGCAATTTCCTGGCGGATATTTTGTTTCAATTCTTACAGGGTGTATGGGTTTGTCTTGTACGCTTTATGTTTTAAGTTATCCCAGAGATAGAAATCGCAGAGGGTTAGGTTGGGGCCTGAGGGGGCCACAAATCTCTACTCATAATTCTGTCCTAAAACACACTTTCAATTGTTCTCATTGAAATATTGGCCGTATGAGCTGTTGCAAAGCTGTGTTGAAAAAAGGCATGCTCCCTGTCTATTAATTCTCTAAGCAAAAGGGTCAAAATTGTATTCATGTATGTGTGGGCATCAACTATTGACTCAAAAAAAAAAACTGGCTCTGTAACTCGGAACCTAATATTGTTCATGAAGTACCCCTTCATGATGAAAAAGTTGGTATATGATACACCATTATCGGAGAAAGGTTTCTCAGAGCTCCAATAAGCAATTTCTATCTCTGGAGTAACTTGAAACATAAAATGTACAAAACAAACCCACACATCCTAGAAAAATTAAAACAAAATATTCACCAGAAAATTGCCAGCATTTCTCAACGTGAAGTTGTGCTGATTGCACATCTTTTGTTTACCACCCCGGGTTCGACTGTTTTGTGACGCATCATTTGTCCGCTAGAGAGCTCCTCTTTCGCCTTGCTGAGGCGAAAGCTAGACATAGGAGGAGAAGGGGGTCGTGGTGTGCTGGTTAGTCAGTCTTGACGGCAGCTTCAGTAGCTATGCAGCTCTTCTCTCTCTCTCTTGCTACTAGTAGAATACCGTAAGTATGAGGGTCGATTTCTTGTGAGAATGCGGTAAGAGTCCAAGGCAATTGGGCGTAATTCGTTCGGGCATCATCCTTATTTAAGTAATGATTTCTATTGTGAATTATTTTATGGGTTTAAGTAGTCACTTACGCGGACAATCCAGAATTCAGATTTCAAATAGGTAAACCGGAGTGGTATAAGTTTAAATCGTTGTTCAGGTCAAATGGAGCAAAGTGTGATGTTAGGTAAATTAGCTTGTTAATTCAATGGGCAGATGAAATAGGAAGGGCATATTTGTACGTAACCTTCAGATATGCTGTGGCTCATATGATATTTTGAATGTTCAATTTGGGCCAGTTTTACTATAATCATGCATTCAACGGAAATCTAAAGATATATTTTGTTACACTAGCTCATTCATATGTTCACATCAGTTGTCCACCTGTAACCATTATCACCCTTTAAAACATGGAGGTATATATATTGTAATTTGATCAAGGTCGATTATTTGTAAATTATAATTAATTAAAATTTGGTTTCCCAAAGGTCTCATTTGTTTTTATGAAAAGGGGGCACTCCTTTGTCAGAAAAGGTCCTGCCATTTTCCCCGATAAGTGTGATCCGTTTCCTTTGTCCTTTGAATGAATTCGACTGCACCCCATGAAGGGTAGCTCAATTCTCTGGTAGCAGAGCGTGGTTTCTTTTCAAAAAGTCGTAAATGGGATTATTAGAAAGATAGTTTGGGTTTTCAAAAAAAAAATTTTGGGTTTGGGTTTGAGGACTAACAAAATGGTTACTGTAGTGGATGCAGCCTTTCTACGGAAAGGGGAACTAAACTTTGAGTTGACTATACGAGGTGGAGTTTTGATTCTGACTGTGGATGTTGCGACTACATTGGAAGAGCTCCGTAAGGTGAAAGATTGCCCCATTAGACGGTTGAGTGCCAATAATGTGTGGTGCAGGATGCGCCAGGTGAATACAAGAAGGCCTTGGTCGAATTTAAAGAGTTTTTACTGATTCCGACTTGGGAAAGGCACTCACCAAACAGCAGCTTAGAAGGCTTTCTGCAAGAGGTCCCGGGTTCTGATCCCGGACGAGCCCCCACAGAGAATTGAGCTGCCCTTCATGGGGAGCAGTTGAATTCATTCAAAGGACAAAGGAAACGGATCACACTTATTGGGGAAAACGACAGGACCTTTTCTGACAAATGAGTGCCCCCCTTTTCATAAAAACAAATGAGACCTTTGGGTAACCAAATTTTAATTAATTATAATTTACAAATAATCACCCTTGATCAAATTACAATATATATATATATATATATATATACCTCCATGTTTTAAAGGGTGATAATGGTTACAGGTGGACAATTGATGTGAATATATGAATGAGCTAGTGTAACAAAATATATCTTTATATTTCTGCTGAATGTATGATTATAGTAACACTGGTCCAATTTGAACACCTGAAATATCATATGAGCCACAGCATATCTAAAGGTTACATACAAATATGCCTTTCCTATTTCATCTGCCCATTGAATTAACAAATTAATTTATCTAACATCTGAAGTCTGAATTCTGGATTGTCTGCGTAAGTGACTACTTAAACCCACAAAATAATTCACAATAGAAATCATTACTTAAATAAGGATGATGCCTGAACGAATTACACCCGATTGCCTTGGACTCTTACCGCATTCTCATAAGAAATCAATCCTCATACTTACGGTGTTTTACTAGTAGCAAGAGAGAGAGAGAAGAGCTGCATAGCTACTGAAGCTACCGTCAAGACTGACTAACCAGCACACCACGACCCCCTTCTCTTACGCCTAGCTTTCGCCTCGGCAAGGTGAAAGAGGAGCTCTAGTGGGCAAATGATGCGTCACAAAACAGTAAAACCTGGGGTGGTAAACAAAAGATATGCAATCAGCACAAAGTACAGCGAGTGATGGATAGTTTTCTAAAGAGGTGCCAAAAATGTATGGACAACGACGGTGACCAGTTTCAGCATCTCCTTTCATAAAGTTGGTAAGTAAAACCTTTAAAAGTAGTTTTAAAAATGTTGTATGGTTTCATCTGCATCTTTCTATGATAGCGCAGACGGCAACGAGCACAGAGGATGCAGACAGGCAAAATACCATGCAGCCTGTTGGGAACTTTTATTGCTCTCCCCCCTAATGACCTAGCTGTCGACGGGCCCTTAAACAATGCAATACAATATTGCTCTCCCGGCATATACACAATTTGGGAATAGCTACATTCCAGTATCATTTACGTACACAGGCTAAAATTTAAATTACTCAAGTTTGAGTGTTGTTCCCATCATGAGCCTAGAATCACTGCCACACTTCATGTTCTCCTGTAGCATTTAGATGCCTTTTCGTATCTGGAAGTACTGTGCAATGAAATCATTTTCAAATGGGACATAAAAATGTAATAAATTGTTGTTTACTTTAGTTTATAAATAATTTTTCCCAAATGGAGAGTTTCACTGATTTCTTTTGGACTTTTAAGAGCTTAAGCTTAACTGATGCTATGTGGACCCAAAATTCTCTGTAATTAGTCTGATAATATAATATAAATTACTTTTTGTGGGGAAAGGATTCACGGTCTCATGTATGCAATGTTTTACTTATTCAGATATGGCAGAAGTTCTGCGAGAATTCCAATGCAAGATTTGTCTGAAGCTTCTTGGCTCAAGGGCTGCGTTACAAAGGCACATGAAGGAAGTGCATCATAAGGATATAGTTGGAGCCTGTACCTGTGATCGGTGTGGAAAAATGTTTCAGAACAAGTCAAATCTCAAGATACATATGTTAACACATTCAGGCGTGAAGCCTTTCAAGTGAGTATTCAGTGTTATATCAAGTTTCAGGAACAGTTTAGACATTCTTGTTTGAAAAGGTAACATACACATCCTCGCATGTAAACAAACAATTTAAAGGATGTGATTTTTGGTTACAGTTATTGATCCCAAACCCAAGTAGTTTTGTTTGCAGGTTTATAATACTTCACTAATTTTTAGAGAACTACCACATAAAATATAAACCATTATTATGTTGTTAGCTAATGCTGGATTGCTGACAATGAAGTCATTAATCCTCTTGCTCTCCAATATTTTTCACTGATGGATGGGGCACTAGAAGTGGCCGGGCATATTTGAAGGTGGTGTCGATCCATTTCCTCTTGCAGATCACATAGAGGACAGAGTGGTGAAGAATATATCCCAATTCTGTTTAAATGCTTTGCCAGACAATCATGTCCCGTAATCAACCAGAAGGTTGCAACTGCTGTTTTTCGAGGATACTCAGGAATTACTGTTTGAATGTTTGGTAGTTCCCATCTTTTATTCTTTGATTTTTCATAGTAATATTTTGCAATAACTTTTTTGAATTCAGAGTTGACTAATCTTTTAGCTGCAGAAAATGGTAGATTAACTATAGATTTCTGTACACTGCTGGTACCCTTTTTTGCAAGAAAATCAGCTTTCTCATTACCACTCAGTCCACAGTGAGCTGGTATCCATTGGAAGACTAGGTGTTTTTGAAGTGCTGTTAGATGGGTAAGGATTTTCCAACATTCTATAATTGTTTAGTTTTTTTGGTGACAACTTGGAAGTAATTGCTATAATTGCTGCCCTGGAATCTGAGAGAATAACTGCTTGCTGAAAATGTGAAATTCTGTACAAAAGATTTTGTAGGGCCATTTGAATTGCTTCAATTTCTCCATCAAAGTTAGTAGTTCCATAACTTAAAGATTTGTAATAGGAAAAGAGGTGACATGTGACTCCAGCACCTGCTCCATCTTGGTTTGATATCAATGATCCATCAGTATAAATATGGAGCCATTCATGTTCTGGAAATCTAGTATGGATTGTCTCTAATGCCAATAATTTTAGAACACTAGTTGGAGTATCACTTTTCTTAACTTCTTCTGTCAGGTGTAAATAATATGTGATGTCTAATGTTTGTGTCGGATTGACTTTAGATATGAAGTTTTCCTTTGAATTAGGAAGGTGTACATTTTTCTTGATGTCTTGAATTTTGGAAAGAAAGCTCTCCTGAGTCTTTAGTGTATGTGTAAAATTTCTCTTGTGCCATGTATTGAATGGGAGTCTGATCAACTTTTCGTGTTGAATAAGAGCCGCTTTTTCTATTTCATATTCAATGGGGTATTGGTTGGTTAGTACTTCCATAGCTGCTATTGGTGTGGTTTTGATAGCACCTGTAATTAATCTCAGACTTTGGTTTTGAAAGATTTGATTTTTTTTTTTGTGTTTGCTGTTACAAGAACTTTGCTGCAGTAAGTAAATAATGGCTTTATATATACATTGTATGTTGTGTTAAGAGTTGCTCTGGAACATCCCCACTTCATCCCTGTTAGACGTTTTAACAGTGAAAGGCGCCTCTCTGCTCTTTGCATTACATTTTCTATTTGTTTAGTCCATGTAAGTTTGGTAAACCATTATTATTATTTCATGGATTTCTATGGTTGGCACCACTTCTCTGTTCCCAGTCTCCACTTTTGCCTATCTAGACACACATCTTCTAGGTTTCTCACTCTCATTGCATCATTTACTTCCAGCTTCTCTTTGGCTACCATTGTCCTCTTCTTTCTTGTGGCATGCATTTTAATATTTTCCTAGGCCATCTTTCTTCACCATCCCTTTGGTGTGTCCAAATTATTTGAGCATTCTACACTCTATTTTGTCTATAATTGTACTATCTAATTTTATTGACTTCCTGATGTCTTCATTTCTAATCTTATCCAATCTTAATTTTCTACTTCTTATACAGTGCATTTCCGTGGCTAATAACTTGTTTCTTTGATGGTAATTTGTATCCCATACATCAGCTACATAAAACAAAATACTTTGAATAATACTGACCTATAATATCTTTTTTTGTGATATTTTTGTTCCACCATATGCCATTTAGTTCTCTAATAGCTGTCCTTCCTTTGTTGATTCTCTGATCAATTTTGTCTTTACTATTTCTCTCTTTGTTCCATATTCCTAAAGTCAAAGTCCATTTTTGTTGCATTTGTCTTGTCTGCTTCATGCACACTGGGACGTTGTACATTTTTTCCATATAACGGTGAGCTGGCCCATTGCTACAATGCCCAACCTGGAAGACAGGGATGTGATTGTGGGGTTTCCTTCCCCTAGAACAACTGTTTCCCCAACTATCGAGCTTGTTCTGCCTGGTCTCTTGGTTCGCGGGAGGTATTTATTTTTCCTCATACCACCACTTCTGGGAAGCTTTCCCCTATCCGTCACCTGGGGATGTACCCTCTAGGGGTTAGAAGCTCCTCCGAGGAAAACCATAATGTCTCAATAATGATATATGATATATTGAGTACTTAAAGAACACATGTTGGGTAACCCCTGAGCTGGGCCTCGCCCCTTTTCTTAATAGGGCAGCCCTTCACTACAATAACGTGATGTGTGGTATGTGTTTGCTCCTTTCTGCTGTTAATTTTAAATTATTATTGTTCCCTTACTGATGGCTGTTGATTTTCATTTACTTGTCTATCTTGCATCAGTTTTTATTTGTCAAATTTTTGCCTTTCCGTGTCTATTATTTATCTCTTGTTTCAACTTCTTATTATCATCACTTCACTTGGCCTAGTTTTTCTTAACCTCTTTTTCTATATTTCTCAGTTATATATCTCCCCTTTTCCTATTACTATTATTAACCTTCAGATGCTCCTTTCTTCTGATTACCTATTATTTCACTTCACTCATCTCCACTCCCTCTCATGAAGCCACTCTATTCTCTCTACCCCTTCCGTGACTTGCTAGGCCATCTTTACTTTCTCTACTACGTAAAGTAGAGGAAGTATTGTATTCCACCCAAAAATTTGATATCAAGATTTCATCGGAAATATGTTTTGAGGCCCCCTGAATCCAAAAAAAGTATTTTTAGAAAAAGGTCCGTGTTTGTGTCTGTGCGTCTGTCATTCTATGGACAGCATAACTCAAAAACGAAAAGTCGGTTAAAAACCAAAGTTGGTATTTAAGTTTAATGTCTTTCAAGGATGTACACAAAGATTTTGAAGAACATTGCTCCACCCTAAACTACCCTTTACATGGAAAATTTTTCGAAAATTTTGATTTTCTTGCAAATGGCTCTAACGATTTTGATTAAAATGCCTTATGTTTGAGATACTTTTATGACAAATGAAGTGTGTATCTTGAATTTTCTGACTATAGCCCATGAAGTCCTATTTACTCTGGATGACTTTTGCATAACTGGTAAACCGCAAAAGATAGACCAAATCTTACTATACAGTGAATGTAGATCTTGCTAAAACACACAATTTGTCCAAATAAATTTTTTTAGAGTGAACCATTTCGGAGATATTCCTCGTTATTGGTGTAAGTTTTGGAGAACTTATACTTCTCTCAAATGGAAAATTGCTATTCATTTTTTTATATGTTAAGCGTGGAGTTTGAAAGGTTTAAAATATTTTACTATCGCTCAAAGCCTAAATATTTCTGCTGCACGTGCAAGAAAATGAGCAGTAGGATAATTTCTGCAAATGTTTATCTCAACTAACACAAAGAAGATATTAGAATAAGAATGTAAGAATGGTGAGTACAAGAGTAGAGAAGGTCATGTGAGTGCAACACATTAGATTTTTTGCCTTGTCACCTTTGGCAATATATTGCTACATCTCATTTAGTCTGCCTATTTCTTACTTCTTTTCTTATCCCTTGTTTCACTCTGCTCTTTCTTAATCTCTTGTGTTCCTACTCTTGTTTCTCTTGGCAGTTGCCATATTGCTATTACTTCTTGCCCTCCTTTCTTTGATGCTTCTGGTGCTTTCTCCAAGCTATTTACACTAAACATTTGCCACTTAGAAGCCTCCCTTATTTTCTTCTTTGTTCCACTGACCAACATTTCTGAGCTTCCCCCTCTCCATCATGTGAGTTGCCCTGCCTTCCCTCTGCCCACACACGCAGCCAATTCTCCACATGTGTCTGCTCTCTGGTCATTTTCCCCAGATTTCATTCCACAGCCATTATTTGTTGCCATCAACTCTTTCTGCTCCATATGTTTTACTAGTATTGATTTAACCTCATTATTTTGGTAGATACCTTTATATCCATATGTTGGGAATATGTATCATTCAGTCATCAAGGTCAAAACCTACAGTTTCTGTCTGTCCACTATGTAAAGTATTTAGTAACACACTAAAAGGATTCATAGCACAGTATGTAGACAATTCCCTAATCTATGATGATAATTTTGAAAACCCTCTAGAACACATAGAATATGTGCTAAAGATATTACATAAATGTAATATGACAATAAATTTAGAAAAATGTAAATTTGTAAGTACAAAAACAAAATGTTGGGCTACGTAATTCCTAGGATCCGGAAGTTCACACATTTGCATTTTCTTTTCATAGGATTTGTATATATATGCTTATATATCATGTGTACAAATTATGGCCCACCTCGGTAGCGTGGTGGCAGCATACTGCCTCATGTCCAAGAGGTCATGAGTTCAGATCTCGCTTAGGGTGAGTTATTCGGATAAGGTTTTTTCTGAGGTTTTCCCTTATCCTGGGAAGACGAATGTCGGGAACTTAAAGCTCTATGGGCCTCAGGCTTATTTGAGCATAATTTCACCCATCTCATTCATTTACTGTCCAATAGGACAGTATGTTGGAAGATGTTTAAACAAAACAAAAAAAAGAGAGAGAGAAAATTATGGAATTCTCATTCGTTTGAATGCTATTTTATGGTGCATATAAGTGCATGCTTTTGTGATTTTTATAAATGCATCATATTTTGCATATTTTCATGTTTGTATGGCATATTTTAAAGAGTTTTAACTTTTTCCTTAACTTTTTACCACCTTCTGGAGCATACAATCATGAGTAACGTTGCATAGGCTGAATCACTAATGGGCCGTGCTATAGCCAAGTGGTTAGACCATTCGCTTCTCACCAAAACAGCCCGGGCTCGATCCCAGGCAACCACATGTGGGATTCGTGGTGGGAGCAGGTTTCCTCCAGGTTCTCCGGTTTCCCCCGCCATCTCATTCCACTGGTGCTCCATCTTCATTCCATACATCATCAGTGTCACTGCCTGCTGTGCCGTATGTAGTAAAAGCGGGCGTTAAACACTATAAAAAAAAAAGAATCACCAATAACACTATAAAAGACTACACAACTTCACGTGAAGAGGAGTGAGTTATGTATCATATATTATATCGTATGATGAACCCCATTGTTTACTTCTTTGTGCGAGGCCAGGAAATTGCATGCAGTAGCTAGTAAGCAGTGTTGCTTGTAATGAAGAAGACTCTGATGAGAACTGGCTGAAGATTTAAATTTGTATATAACATGCATGTGTAAAGAGTGTATTAATCCGGTGATGGAAACTGGATGTGGACAAATTAAGATACAAATTACTGAAAAATCCTGAAATCAAAATCTACTTTGATTGCCAGGAAGGAATTTGGAGGTGACTTAATACCTACAGATAATAGGGTACTGTTTTGTGGCGCTTCTGAGAAAAGTGTAGGGAGTGAAAAAAGATTTCAAGTTGTTCAGCATATAAACACAACAAAACACAAAGCAAACTTAACCATAAAACTCATGAATGAAGAGCCCATTCAAAAACAATTAGTAGAGCATTTAGAGAGTAGGATTAGTCAGTTTTCTTATGAGTTGTGCAAGGCATATCCCACTGATATATGCTGATATCCCACTGTGGAAAATTAATAATCTTAAACTAAAAGAATTTCTTACCAAATACACACATATGCCTGAAGAAGGTACATTGTGTAGCGCTGTTACAACAAAGTAATCTCATATTTATAAAACCAATTAGCGAATCAGTTCATAAGGATAGCAATTGATGAAAGCACTGATACTGAAGGCCATTTTATTGTTAATATAATTGTCAGTGCCTTAATTAAGGAGCAGAAGACCATACCATATCTTCTAAATGTGTGTGAACTACCAGCCACTAACAGTTTAACTGTCACCCAGAGCATGATGGACCCCTTGAAATTTTTGTGGCCTTCTGGTATTAAATACAACTAGCTACTTTCAGTTGTTAACAGGTGCAGCTAGTTACATGACAAAATCAGGACAAACACTGAAAGGTATTTACTATATACACCTGAAGCTATTAACAGTAAAGCAATATCTTATATATTTAAACAAGCAATTCTTGTATATGTATTCTGCACATCTTGGAAACGGCTCTAATGATTTCGATCAAATTTTGTACTCAGATAAGGTTTTGCTTTTTTAGTTTATCTATACAGGGTGGAAGTGAAATAATCCGCCAGACTTTAACTGCAAGTTTTTCTTATTGTGAATAACAAGAAAGTCTAATACCAAAAAGCTGAAAAGTTTATAGTTTTCTAGAAAAAAATATTTTTATCAAAAAGATTTACCATCACCTGGCTGAATTATTATTGATTAAAGGTTCTTGATTTATGGCTATATTCATAGACAATTGAATAAACAACAACTTTTTGCTTTGGAGTACTTCAATAAATTCAATGGTTTTTGTGCAAATTCAATTTAAAAAACCCATAATTTGTTGCCTTCTTGATTCTTGTAGAACTGGTAACATCGCATCAGCTGTGTTTACTTTTTGCGCATATCTGTGTAGATCACACAGAATGTTTACTTAATTGCATGCAATTGTTTTTTTGTCGAAGCTGCAAAAAATGTGAAGCCTGACTACAGGTATTGAATTCTTGCTCTAAACTTTTATTTCGAATTAATCCCAGTGTTATTGCATATTGTTAGAGCTAATAAATGTCAGTTATTAAAAGTATGGCCATTTTTGTTTCTAAAGCTACCACGTAAATAATGGTTAGTCCGTTACTGTGGACACGAACACCAGTGTCAGATTTGTTTACCTACATTTCTTGAAATATTTTGATATCTTTTGCACATACTCACGCGCATCTCCTCGGAAACTTCGTGTTGCAAATTTCATAAACACGAGTTTTTTGGCGCTCATAAGATCCTTGTTAAAACTTGGAGTAATTGTTGGAAGCAAAAGCTTCCAAAAACTTCAGCATCATGTTATACAAATTCCTTTTCTTAGATGTAGGTACATGCTTGCATAAAGCACATTAGTTCTGTTCCGTTTTAAATCGGGTATACTAAAATGAAAGAGAATTGTGCACTTACCGGTTATTGGAATTTTTTGTTAGTTTACATCCACTCTCTCACCTCCTTCAGTCCGGCGGGTTATTTCATTTCCACCTGTATAGATGTCATTCCTGAAAAAATGCAATTTTACATAAAAAATAACATTTTTTATTCCTGCTACAGAGCAATTGAACCTTATTTTGACTTTTTCTTCTCTTCTAATGGACCGATTTCAACAAACGAAGTAGCGTTTTAAAGTCCTCTTCCAGGGCTATCACCATACAGTAAGAAAGTTGACCTAGCTATATAAGTCTACGTGTAACAGTCACAATTACTCTAAATCTTATTTTGGCCATAATTTCTCTGCTAATGGGCCAATTTCAATAAATATGCCAGGATATTAAAGGTCTCGTCAAGAACTTTCAGAAAACTTAAAGAAAGTTGACTTAGCTATCTTAGTCTATGTGTAGCAGCCACAATTAGTCTAAACCTTATTTTGGCCATAATTTCTCTGTTAATCGATTTCAGCTAACGAGCTAGCATTTTAAAGTCCTCTTCCAGGGCTATCAGTATATAGTGAGAAAGTTGACTTAGCTATATTAGTTTATGTGTTACAGCTTGTTCTGTCTATATGTTTGAAATAGAAATACAACGTATTACATTTTACAGCTGAAATGATGGTGCTTATAAAATATTTATATGTATCTCTACATCTTGTGTATCTCGGAAATGGCTTAACAATTGCGACAAAAATTTTTATTTAGTTAACGTTTTGCTTTTCAAGTTTATCTCAATAAGTGTCTTCCCACAAAAAAGAAGATTTCACAAAAAGGAGAGAAAAAATGCCAAGTGAAGCTCGGTTACCCAGGTACTAATCCACTAATATCACAATAATGTAGAGACCAACAGCTTCACTTAACTCTAATGAAAATGGCAAAAAGGACTGCTGAAACATGTTGGGTTGTGTAGTGTTTACACCTCAATTTTAGTTAAGTGAAGGTGTTGGTCTCTGCATTATTGTGATATTAGTGGACTGAAAGGTATATTTCCTAACTTACTTCATATCACATGTCTGGCACATGCCCTGCGTCATATTACTGAGACAGTATCAAATTCTTCCCAATTAGTAGATCAATTTAAAACCTTTACAAAGAATATGTTTTTGAAATCCCCTTCTAGAATCCAGTAGTTCAAATCAACAGCAACTAACATTCCATTTCATCCTGTGTTGGTGTTAACTCGATGGAGAACATGGCTGGATGCAGCCTTGTATTACTCAGTCAAAGGAGTTACTAATCTATTTGATTCAAATGAATCTTCATCAAGAGAGACAGTCCAAAATATTTTAGGAGACAGTAGATTAGAAGATGATCTTGTTTTCATATTCATTTTCTTCTTTTCTTTTTTTTCTTTACCTGATTATCCTCCGCTTATGTAGGACTTACAGCCCCTAGGACTTACAAACCAGTGCCTAAGGTCAGACGCCTGTCGGGGAGCACAGGAACCTATGGACCGGACAGAGTGAAGACCTGGAAGTGGGTGGTCAGCCAAGCACCAGGTATGATAGTGAGGAAGAGGATGATATGAAATGCAGGCAAAATCAATGATTGGAAAGGTGATAATGGAGCAGTTGGTGGAATGAGTGGTGGGGAAACTGGAGAACCCGCAGAAAACCCACCCTGACGCTTCTTCGTCCACCACAAATACCACATGCAGGTCTAGTGTTATTAATCGACTCACCTTTTTGGTTTAAATTGCTTGTTTTCATATCTGCACATTTTTCTTACTTGCCAACAGCCATCACATCACTGGAAACTGTAGGGGCTCCCTTAAATGAATTGCTAAATATTTTCAAATATGCAATGCGCAAACTAAGTTGTGTTCCTGGCAGTGTAAGCCAAAAAGTGAAGAGAAAGTGAATACAGTTTCAAAAAATCCTGGTTATAAACACATCTACAATATTAGATATATGTGTGTGTGTCATATGTTTCTAAGTGTTGGTCTATAATGATTCCTAAATACTTTGAGATGATTCATTAACACTTATTAAGATAGCAATCAATATCATTGTGGCAAGTGACAAGTCCGGTTACTTTTTATGTCACTTTATTTCTTCTAAAACTGTTTATAATAGTGTTAGCACTTCATTAAGGTCACTTGTTGCACTACTGAACCACAACTCACAACTGTTCTGTTGTACCACATAACCTTGCAACTCACAGCTGTTCTATCTAACTGTCCTTGACACTACTGTGGTAACCAACTCTCTCTCTGTCTCACAAACATTTCTCCACTGTTCACAACTCATTCTGTCAATTAACTAACTCCATTGCAGAAGTCGGTCTAGTTATATAGTCTCTTAATTATTTACGACTTTTCTGGAAATCAAAGATTCTCAACTTGTGCCATAAACAAAGCTCCTGCATGAAAGCTTCTAGGAATATGCTCAGTGGCATTTGTTCTGAGTTGCTGACTGTTTGCCTTGTTTGCCAACTGATGCTTACAAAGGCAGAAAGGCAGTGCTGTGCTGTAACTTAATCCTTCTCTGAGGCACGGCCGCCACGACATTATGTATTGTAACAAAATGATAAAATCCAGTCCAGTTACTTTTCTATCACTTTATTGTCTTCTTAAAATTGATCACAAATATACAGTTTTCTTGTCATTGTTAACACAGTCTACAGTCTCTTGGGCTGTCACAACTCACAGCTCTTACTTCCATAACCTTGCCCAGTTCTTTCATGTGTGTTTCTTCACTTTATCTGTCTCTCATACACCCACTACGATGATGCAATCATTCAATGCCCATTAGAATCTTCTTACAATGCATGCGATGTACCACACACACGCACGCACGCACGCAGAGCTGTCTCGCACTCACTGATACACTGACTGACTCATCTGTAACCATAAACTCTAAAACTCTCTAACTTTGTTGCTGCCTCACATCCTTCTATACTGGGATGACATCA
Source organism: Tenodera sinensis (assembly GCA_030765045.1). Lineage (NCBI taxonomy): Eukaryota > Metazoa > Arthropoda > Insecta > Mantodea > Mantidae > Tenodera > Tenodera sinensis. Next base: position 301,478,425 of record CM060962.1, read on the forward strand.
CATGGACCTTTCTCGATCTCCACAAATGCACCGCCGGTGATGTCCAGACCTTTCTCAAAGGCTCTGGAGAAAACCTTTTATGTAGCTGCTTCATTGTTAAGTCACATGTTTGCTTGTGTGAGTGGTATGAGGAACCCTATCCTTGTGCATTTGTTTGCTCGCCAGCTTGGCATGTGGCATGAAGCAGCTTAGCCCCAATAGATCTTTGTTTTGTGTTGCTGAGCCCAACATCACAGTATTTTAATGTAGCAAATAGAAGGGTTCGAGTCCAATCAAAGGGAATGGTTATTATTTTGTTGGTGTTTAACAGAGAAAATGTTAATCAAGCCATCTTTTATTCTTTACATTTCTAATGTTTGCATTAGTATAGATGTTGTACCAAGATTTTTCTTAAAATGATAAATTTGTGTTGTTTACATGTGAGAATAAAGACTCATTGTACATTGTAAACCTATTTTCAGTGTATCATTAGCATCAAACAAAATTAGCTTCAACTAAATCAATACATATATTCATATTACAAAAGCACATCATGAAACGTGTTCCTGTAAATTCACCAACTAAACCAGTGTTCAGAGAATTCCATATACTACCATTAACTTATATTTACATTTTTGAGATAGTTATTTTCATTAAGTAAAAAATGATTATCTGGGCTTGTGGGCCATGGTCTAGTGGAAAATCTCCTTCCAGATGTTTTGTCCAAAGCTGCATGGCCACAGTACTCTACTATTCTCGGTGATGACTGATACTGAGCCTTTTGGTTTCACAGGCTTTATATGCTTAGCATGGGTGGGTGGAGCTAGCTTCCAGTTGGTCTGGTATTTGTTTATTGGCTTGGCTGCTGCGCAGGCTGGGCTAACATGGGGGATGCTTCCTTTATCTATGATTGGTGTCGATTTGCTAGCATTTACTGTGGCTGAGGCTGTTGATGGTGTGTGATCTGGGATTTGTCTCCAGTCGGATTTCTTGTGTGCTTTGTATAATACTGGATGCGAGGCTTTATTTAGATGCTTGGTTTCTTCCTTCCTTCCTTCCTTTATGTTTGAAACTCTCTATGGCTTCGTGACTTAAATGGGCATAATAATGAACCATGGAAGATAGGGTAGCTGTGCCTGAATACTGTATAATATGTTGCCCTGGTGCTAGTAAAGCATGTTCTGCAACTGCAGATTTTTGTGTTTGTCCCAAATGGCAGCACCTCTTGTGTTCTGTAATGCGTGTGTTTACCATATGTTGTGATTCCTATATACACAGAGCCACAGAGGAGCACGGAATTCTGTAAGCACCCGCAGAAGAGAGTTATTCTTTTGGATCCTTCGCTGATCTGTGTTTGCTGTATGGGTTTGTAGATGGCATGGATGTTGTGCTTTTTGAGAACTTTCCCATTGCAATCAGTAATACCTTTGATGTACGGCAGATATGCTTTATTCTTCTTTTTAGGGTCAATTTAATTCGGTGTTGACAGGGGCTTCCTTCTGGGGCATATATTTTACCAGGAATTCTGACTACCATTCCTGTAATACCACGGGATCACATTACTTGCATCTCAATTACCAAAGCAATAAAATCTGTCTTGAGAGTGTGTCATGTGAAGGATTATCTCTTTACAACAAGCTACCGGCTAACTAGAAATTCTAAAATAAGAAACAGTTTAAACAAAAAGTTAAAAATCATCTCTTAACTCTCCTGTTCTACAGCATTAATGAATTCATGATTACTCCTTTTCCCAAACAGGTACAGTTAAATTAAATTGGAAACTGATAAAAACTGGAGTTCCTCAGGGAAATGTCTTGAAGCCTCTGCTATACATATTATATACCAATGACCTTCCAAATTGTCTAACTGCTAATGACACATCTATCTTGCTAAAAGGACTAAACTGTGAGGAACAGTGACAAAATGCAAAAGAAATGGTTCTACAACAGTGGATTAAAACTAAACACTACTATAACATCCATTATGCAATTTTCAATACCCAGTATAAAAAAGGTTGGGCATCTACTTAAATAAGCAATTAAAATGGGAATGAAACTTCCAGGGCACATCCAAAAAGTCTGATGTGCTGTAGTCACATGAGTTTCTCTACTCTTGTACTAATCATTCTTACAAACTCCTATTCCTATATGTTCATGTTAGTTGGGATAAATGTTTGCAGAAATTATCTTATTGTTTATTTTCTTGTAGCTACAAGGGGAATATGGGAATACAGTAGGCTTTGAGCGACAGTAAAATCTTTTAAAGCTTTGAGATTCCATTCTCTTTACATGGCTAAGATATTAAAAACTGAATCACAATCTAACATTTCAAGAAACCTTGTTTTCCAAGTTCACTCTACAAAAAAATTTATTTGGATATACACTGTGTATTTTAGCAAGATATACATTTTTTGTATAGTAAGATTTGGTCTATCTCTTACGGTTTACCAGTTGTGCAAAAGTCATCCCGAGTAAACAGGACTACGTTGGCTATAGCCAGAAAACTCAAAATATACATTTTGTTTGCCAAAAAAATATCTCAAATATATTGCATTTTAATCAAAATTGTTTGAGCCATTTTCAAGAAAAGCAGACTATTTAAAACATTTTCCATTAAAGGGTAGTTTAGGTTGGAGGAATTTTCTTCAAAATTTTCATGTCGCATCCTTATAAGACATTAAACTTAAATACCAACTTTGGTTTTTAAGCAACTTTTTGTTTTTGAGTTATGCTGCCCACAGACTGACAGACACACACACAGACCTTTTTCTAAAAATGCTGTTTTTGGATTCAGGGGCCCTCAAACATGTATTTCCAGTGAAATCTCTACATTGAATTTCTGGGTAGAATACAATACTTCCTCTACTTACTATACGTAGTAGAGAAAGTAAAATTTAAACAGCACATATTTCAATATGAGCTGCATAGCAAAAATAACCGACTTAGAAACAAGAAAAATTGTGCACTTCAGTTACTTTCATTCCATAATGACATACAGGATTATACTATGGGGAAATGCCAAGGGCTGGGAAACCATCTTTAAAAGACAAAAGAAAAAAGTCTGCATAATGACACTAAACTTAAAGAATCTTGTAGAAATGTGTTCCAAAACCTAAAAATACTAACCCTACCATCACAATATCTATATGAATTAAATAAATATATGCATACAAACTTCGAAACACTATATAATTGACAAAATCATTACTGTCACAAAACAAGAACTAAAAACAAGCTGAAACCTATTATGCATAGGTTGGCACTGTATGAGAAAAGTCTACTATATGCTGGAAGAAAAGTCTACAGTAAATTGCCCAGCAATATCACAGCAACTAAAGACACAAAATATTTTAGCAAAACACTAAAGAGTCTGTTAATTGACAAGGGCAACTACTCAGTAGAGGAATATATGAATGATGAACTAGAGCCTTAGTTCCCATAATTCCTTTTTGTAACTTATCTTGGGAAAATTTTAAAGTTGTTTATATTAGCTCGTTACCTAAGGAAGGTAGTATAGACCTATTGTAATTTTGTTTATGGAAATATTGTTAATTCTCCTACTTGATGAGTCACCAGTTTACTGAGCTTTTGCTCAAAAGTTTGAGTGTGTGTGATAATAAACCATGTTATCTTATCCTAATCTAATTGTAAGTTTCTAAAGTAAGAACAAAATCAGAAACTAAAAGCTTTACTTATCTTAGTAATATTCCAAGTTCTTTTGTGCTAAGATAAGTGAAACTTTTAGTTTCTAATTTTGTTCTTACTTTAGATTCTTGTTGCTTCACTGTTAATAGCTTCATTATTTCCTTATTTTAAGTTTCTGTTAAATTATTATTTATTTATGCCAACAAACTTACTGTTGGTGTTTTTAAACACACAAGCCTGTGTGGACAAAGTTTGAGTGGTAGAATCAGAACTGAAATATTAAATGCCACAGCTGGGTCTGTGGTTCAAATCCCAGCTGTGGCATTGAATTGTTCAGTTCTGATTCTACCTCTCTTCTGTAAATTGTATTCTAGGAAAATGCAATGTTATTTGACAAAGCCTTTGAGTTTTTGTAATTGTTTTGATGAATAAATATCTTAACTTGTCATAAATATACATTGATTTCTTTAGAAAACTACCTCATGTAGCATCTGATGAAAAACATTTGTTTTAGGTGCAGAGAAAATGGCTGTGTTGCAGCGTTCACTACCAAGCAGTGCCTCCAGTTTCATTATAAGAAAGTTCATCGTTTCTCAGAGGAAACAATGCCTGTCATTGAGCGCTCTGTTGCATACACATTTGATGCTTATTCTGGAGGTATTGTTGAAGAACCTGGTCGTGGTAAAACACCACGTTTTGACAAAGAAAGAAGGAACTCTACTGATAACAACAGTAGCAGTTTAATGTCAATGGATGATAGCAGCTCAGCTTCGAGTGTTAAGGCAGATGTTTCAGCAACAAGCTCAAATACAGAATGTAACAGTGGTAAGATCATACCTTGTTTTTGCATGTGCAAAGTTCTTGGAATGAAACATAAAATGAAGCCATCGGTTTTTGAAATTGTTATTTTTCAAGGGAGACTTCCCTGATAGCAATGCAGTGATCCTCTTTGCCCTTTATGTCATCATAGAAGTCAGATTCTTGCAGGACTGCAAAATATGCCTCAACTGATTGTGTGAGTTCTTCAGCAGATGAAAATTTCTATCCGCCAATCTCAGTTTAGGGGACAGATAGAAATTTAATGGAGGAAGTGAGAAAAATAAGACGGATATGACAGTAAATTGTGACAGGCTTTTGTAAGAGATGATTTTTTTTTTTTTTTTTTGCATTGATAGGACGATTTAGCATCAGTCGGCAGGAGTGATGATGACTCTTTTCTTATCTCTGGTGTGATACACAAATAAGGCAAATTCAGTTCTGAGTCTGATGCTTTAATTCAGTCATTATACTTTATACACTTAAATGGAAAGTCACAATTGCTGATTTTTAGCAAGATACTTAAATTTTTAGCGAGGTCAAGATTGTGTGTCATAATATCTTCCTGGTGATAAAAGAGTGATTCTAGACACGGTCAAACAACATTAAGGTGAGAAGGTACTGCCTATCTCCACAATGCTATTTCTATGATTTTTGGGTGCACATTACTAAGAAAGTATTATTGATATGTACATGAAAATTTTCAGGCATGTTCTTAAAACCTTCATCTTGAATAATACCTATTACTATTTGAAAATTTATTACTGACAATTTTTTATAATTTTTTATTTTGTTTGAAAAAAGCCTCAAATTTCAGATAATTTTATTTTTTTAAAATAAGTATTGTGAATTGCAGAGAGAAATCCCTTCTTATTATTATTCTTATAAGCCTGCTTAATACACACAAAAAATTTAATATATTGTAGTTGAATAGTTTTTTAAAAAAAGTGCACCGGAACCTGAAAAAATGTAAAACTGAAAAAAACAGCTTTAAAGTTTATATATTGATTACTCACTTCTCACATGAGTCAGAACATTCCTGCTGCATAGTCTTGATCCTCTGTAACCAGCATCATTGGAGTTTCAGTGGTACCAACAGGAAGTTTGAAAGATCCCTTACAAAACAGGGCTTTGTTCAGAAATATCTGTTCAGTATTACAGAAGTTATGATCAATTTTCTGAAAGTTTACGAAAAGGGGTGTAGCAACAACGTAACACCCACTAATATAATAAGCGAATTAGGGATAAAATATTGCTCCAATGAATTTTTTAACTATATACTTGTAATCTAGAGGGATGAAATTATAATAAAATGTAAAAAAAAAAAAAGTGAATTTTGACCCCAAGTTAAGTACCTTCTCACCATAAACTGAAGTCAAGCTAACATTTAAATTTTTCACTATAGGGGATGCATATTCAAATACTGTGTCAAAATCATACTGCATTTCATTGGTTTTTTCCCCTTTGTAACAACATGTGTATAAGGGCAAGCATTGTTCAAGATGATTTTCTTCTTTGCCACCCATTTTACTTTCTCTACTATGTGTTTACAGCAAGTAGAGGAATTATTGTTTTCCCCCCAAAAAATTGATTCTGAGATTTCTCCAGAAATACGTGTTTTGAGGCCCCTGATCCAGAAAAATGGATCAAATGATTTTGATTAAAGTGCCATATGTTAAACCATTTTCATGTAAGATAAAATTTATATATTGAATTTTTGGAAATAGCCTTTGAAATATTCTTTATTCTGAATGACTGTTGTATAATTATAAAAGATACAAGAAAATCGTGCTGTTCAAGCAGTATAGAACTCGTTAAAGAACACAATTTATATCTGATAAAATTTGTTGTGAAGCTAACCGTTTGCAGATATTCTTTGTTGTTGGTTTGAATTTTCAAATATTTATATAGTACGTTTAGTACAAAACTTGGCTGGCAGGCACAGAGCCCATGTGATCTTCATTGCATTTCCCTGTGCATGCGTGCTAATCGTCACATGTGCATCAATCTTGTTTCTGTTAGGTAGGTGTTAGTGCTGTTCTAGTCCAGTTCACACGTGAGTAACATTAGGAGTGTTTAGAACTGTTTAGTTTTGTTTGAAATGTTTTCAAACTTAATCAATTGCAGATTAAAAACCTGTTCATTTGTTGAATGGTATTTTCCAAATTCTGCTTGGTTAGTTGAAATTAAGTTTCTTTTTTTCTAAAAACCAATTTAATTGATTAGAAATAATTTTTTCCGTGATTTTTTGCTAATACACCATAAGTGGTATTGGACGGTAACTTGAAAAATTATCTGCTGGTTTGTTTGATTTCAAAATAGGTATTATTGTTGCTTTCTTCCACTCACCTGGTACTTTTGTATTCCATGACAAGTTACAGGGATTTAGGAGTTTTAATTTTGCTATTTTTTTTCTCAGGTGTTTGATGAATTCTGTGTGTCTATTGTCGGGTCCTGGAGATTTTTTCAATTTAAAGTTATTAATTGAAATGTTCAATTTTTTAATATTGAATTCTTGTTTAAATATATTCTCTTTAAGTTTAATTGTTCATTCTGTATAATCTTTAATATTTTTCTTCAATACTTTTTCTTTTTTAGCATTAGCAGATAATTTACAGACATTAGTGTAGTATTTATTAAATGTGTTAGCTATTTCATTCTCATTTGTAATTGTTTTATTATAAATAAAAGATATTTTTTTATTGTCTTTTTTGTTTTGTATGTTATGTATGAATCTGTATGCATTTTGTGCATCTTTTCTATTATCCATTTTTTGTAGAAAATTATTAAAATGTTCTCTTTTAGTTTGTTGATTTCTTTTTTGAATTGAACACTTGAGTTTTTTTTTTGTTTTTTTTTTTTGTTTTTTTTTCAATTTTGTACTGCTGTGATTCTAGCTAGGACTCATTCTTTTTTCATTTTTTGTAGTTGTGAATTTCAAAAAGGCTTATAATTTTTAATTATTCCTTTTGTTATATGTTTCTTTGCTGTTTTCAAAATTGTTTCACATAAATCTTTGTTTAATTTATCTGACTATGTCGATTCATTTTGCGGTGTTTCAAATTTGGTTTCTAATTCATTTGTACAATCTTTTCAATTTGCATTTTTAAAGTTCCATTTAGGTTTATGGTTTAGTGGAGTTGAACTTTTCTTTTCAAGTCGAATAGTGGCAATTATAGTTCTGGTCCTGTGCCAGGATCTTCTAGGATTTGTTTGGAAGTTTTGTGAGTATCAATCAAAAGGATACTAAAAGTAAGTCTGGATTGGTACCAGCACCAGAATAATGGATAAGATTGGTGTATCTTCTTTATGATATAAATTACTTCTGCATTTGTTGAAAGTGGATCTTCCATCTTTCCAATAGTTTGGTTTATCATAACCCCATAGTCTTGAACAAGCATTGAAATCTCCAATTACTATTGTATTTTAATTTATTATGATATTTTCAAGATTAGGGGTGTAGTTAGGAGATTATAGATAGTATAAATTTTGAAGTGGGATTTGTCCTTCCATATATCTAGTTTAATTATTTCTATTTTATCTGTATCATTCATTTCTTCAATGATTTTAAAAGATGAAGTGAGATTTTTTCGAACTCCAACTAGAATACCGCTACTTATTTGTCATCCTTTAGGGAGTAAATATATATTAAAATCTTGAAACTGGTAATATTTTAGGTATCTTCCTTTCTTAGAAGTTTGAAAACAGTGTTGTTACAATCAATTTAATTTAAAAGGTGAGTCAATTAATAACACTAAACAACACTTACATTTATGTTGTTTAGTGTGATTAATTGACTCACCTTTTAAATTAAATATTTTAGGTGTTCTAATGTTAAATTTGCCTCTTGAATTGTGAATATATCAATATTATGATTGTGTATAATTTTAGCCAGTTCAAGTTTTTTTGCTTGTGATAGTCCTCCTGTATTCCACTGTAAAATATTTAATAAGTTTTGGATATTTTGTTGTTCTTGAAAAAAGGTCCCAGCTTGGAAATCTGAATGGGGGACTATTTTACTCCCAGAATATTTCTCTTTCCAAGAAGACATCATGGTATCTGGAGTGTTATTTAAACTTGTTTGTAACTTTTTAAAGCTGGGCACCATAATTCACAGTTACACCAACCTAACTAGAGAGAAGAGTGGACAGAACATAAAATGAAATCCTCTAATACCATCGGGGTCAAAGAAAGCAGGAGTTGAGTCAAGGAAGACTATAGAAAAGGATAAAGATGGGATCTGCTATATGAAAAGGAAGAAATATCAGTCCAAGTACACAAGGTAGAAGGGAAGTCATTGCATTCCTTCTAATATGTTCTTCATAGAAGCATTACAAACAAAAAAGTGAATGGCATTTTGTTCTTTGATCAGCCAATTTCAAAAAAATAAATACTTTTTTATCCAAATTAGATGCATAATTCCACAAGAATGTACAAAGATAACAGTGTGTTACTTGTGTAAGATTTAAAGCTTTCACGGCGCGCATTATTTATTACAACTTCACGGGTGATCAGCCGTGAAGCTGTAATAAAAAAAGTGTGTTACTTATTAGATGCGAGGAGTTTGTTACTTATAAGATGCATGGCGTAACTTATTTCTGACATAGCTTTGGTAGTAATTATGGGACATCACACAGGATTTTGAAATAATCACTTAAAAGACGCGAAGGAATACTCCGAGCTCCTGTTTTAGATGTTCAGTAAGTCGACAACGTTGTGCTGAGATTGGTCAGGGAATTGACCTGTTTTGTGGATGTAAACAGGTGGGGCACTTTTGCTTTCGTGTAATGCTTTGGGAGCCTACACTTGTGATTGGCCTACACTCGTACAGTAAACGCAGAAGGACAAGGTAGGGTATGAGTTTGTTCTCAAGTGTTTGTTTGTGTACTGACCTAGTGAAAGTGACACCCATACAATCTGCAGTGTTGCCAGCTTGTTTTCAGCAAAACTAAAATATCTCTGTAGGAAATGGTCAGAGACAAAAACGTAAGATACAAAATGTGTTCCAAATACTGAGATCTACCACTGGTTTAAATTAATGTAATGACTTTCCTTCCACCCGGTATAACTCACCAAGCTGACCAGTGCTTATTGGTGAGCAGCCCTTCCCTTTAGTTCATCACAAGATTTTGTCCAGATCAGTTCCTTTAAGTCTTCAAATTTTAGAAGGGGTTAAAAGGTCTTGTTTCTGTTAATAACAAAATTATCAAGTGATTACTAACAGCTGCACCACATGAAGCTAAGGGATTGGACACTAGGCTTTTGTCCAGGTTGATTTCTTTAGGGGGAGTATGTAGGTATTGTGGTCAAAAATTTTGTTTTTCTGTTTATTGCCAATTTTGATACCTTGAAGCTTGTTTAACAATATATCATTATTTTGTGTCAATTTTTTTTTTGGTGGGGGAAAAAGGCTACTTACACCCTAACCGCATGCAAGCATGCGAGTGTAAGACTCCTACCCGGGCTTCGAACCCGGGCAGCCTACTCACTAAAAAAACCCCACCGGAAGCATTGAGGTCAAAACCTCATTGCTGCAGTACCACATAGATGCACCTGTGCATTCTGTGGTGATAAATGAATGCTGCCTGCCAGTGGCAGTAACAGCGAGTGAAATTACTGAAGTGCCAGAGGACAAACATGACCTAAGCCCTGAGTGGCCCCTGGTAGCAAGTGATGGTGAATGTTATGAGTGATGAACTCTGTAGTGGTGGTGGATGATGTCGTTGATCAGTCATGGTGTCAGTTGAATTTGTTGGTGCACTTCATATGCCAACATAGTGCGTCGCAGCCACGGCCGTTATGTTGTCGAAGAGGAACTGGTGTAGGTGAAGAGTCTGCATGTGTTGTGGCTATTGCTGTGGTGTGGCTATGTTGGACTTCTGTGGAGGCTGAGTGACTGCAAATTCTGTTGATGGCGTCTGTAAGTGTGGAGATGGCCTCCTCCAGGGTGGCTAGGCGGGAGCTGATGATGAGGATCTGTGAGTGGAGATTCTGTACTGCATCCAGCCAGGCACGGTCCCGGGAAGGGGCGGCTGGGGCAACTTCTTCTCTTGGTGCAGGTGTTGCTGATGGTGATGTGCTCTGCGCTGGTTGTTGGTCTGATGGAGCTGGCTGTGGAGCAGTGTGCGCCACTGGTGTGGGTCTCTGCTGGGCTTGGCGGGGATGGAGAGGGCACTGTGCCTGACCTGTGTAATGGCCAAAGCCATTACAGGTGGTGCAGTACCTATGGCAGCGTCGAAGGTCGTGCCCTGTGCACTGTGCTGTAAGGGCCCGGGAGCCGCAGTAGTGGCACCTGGGGCCAGCTGTGCAAGTGTCGGCCGTGTGGCCGTACTGGCAACAGCGGCGACAGGGGACCAGACAACCAGTTTGGCTGGGCTCAACACGCAGGTGCTGGCCAAATAAGGACAGTCCCACGGCCATGGCCGCTTCTAGGTCGCCCAGGTCCCGAAATTCCAGCCGAACCATCGATGTTGGGCCACGGTCAGTGATGATCCGTGAGGCCCTGCTGACTAAGTTCCAGTGTTGCCTGGCGGTGGTCAGTAGGTAGCGGCATGGGAAGTCCCGAGGTACCCCGCATACCACTGCACTGTGTCGCCAAGCCTGCGCTGTGGGTGGTGGCAGCGTCTGCATCGGCTGGTGGTGCTGGGTTTGGCTCGGCGGTGGTACAGGTTGGAGCAGCTGAAGGAATGGTGGCGGTGTCAAATCATCCTAGAAGGGCTTTTATATGTCCACTGCTGCCACACCAGCATCTACTGCAATGACCCTATCACTAAAATATGTTCTCTTAAGAGCGTCTAATTCAAACTTTGAAATTTGTGGGACTTGGGGAAACTGTCTGCTAATTTTGGTACCAAAAACAGTATTTATGGGTGCTGAGTACCTGGCGGCTGGCACCGTAGCGCAGTTGGTAGAGCACCTGCCTGCTGTGCAAGGGGTCCCGGGTTCGATTCCCGGCAGGGTAGGAATTTTTCTCCAGCCAAGATTATTCCTCATCCTTCCCTGAGTCTGGAAGTATAATGGCAGTACCATGGCTGAGTGGTTAGCCACTTGCCTACCACCTAGGCGGGATCCGCATGTGGTATTCGTGGTGGACGAAGCGGTGTCTGGGCGGGTTTTCTCCGGGTTCTCCAGTTTCCCCCGTCATTCATTCCACCAATTGCTCCATTATCACCCTTCCAATCATCTATTTCTCCTGCATTTCATATCATACTCTTCCTCACTATCATACCTGGTGCTTGGCTGACCACCTGCTTCCAGGTCTTCACTCTGTCTGGTCCACAGGTTTCTCTGCTCCTCGACAGGCGTCTGACCCTAGGCACTGGCTCATAAGTCCTAGAGGGTGTAAGTCCTACATAAGGGGAGGGTAATCAGGGTAATCAGGGAAAGAAAGAAAGAAAAAAAAAAGAGTACCTGGCTATAGGTGTTTATGATGCACTTCTAGCTTTTAATGAAGGAAATAGTGCTAGACTTAAGATTTTGAAAAAGTTAGGTAATACACCCAGGTGTGAACATGAAGAATGCATGTCATGAACTAGACAACATTTGTATGTGACATTAAAATCAATAGTAACAGGATCATAACAGGCATTAAAAGGACTATAGAGAATTAGGATAACTTATTCAAGATGCTCTCGGGCTTCGAGCCAGGTGTAGTGATGAAAAGACATCAACGTTTCGGGAGTGTACATCTCTCCCATCTTCAGGATGAATGACTAGCAAGAGTGAAGGGACCAGTACTGTCAGCCAGTACGTACCGAGTAGAAAACACCCAGTCTAGTGTGGAGGTGGTTCACCGCTCCGTTGGAATCTGTGTTTTCTGAGTCGGTCGATTTCCAATTTTAAGGCTGGTTTCCAAGATGGACTAAACTGCAATCCAGCGTCCCGGTTCAGTGTACTCTTCTCGGAGGAGATGGCCAGAGCCTCCTTAACCCTCCGTTCCCATAAACCGCTACATTGTGCCACAATGGTCGTTTCTTTGAAGTTGGCTCTGTGGTCTTTTTCAAAGCAGTGCTCCGCCAACCCTGACTTTTCAGGCTGCATTAATCGTATGGACCGTTCGTGCTCCTTGACTCTGGTGGAAATGGTCCTGCCGGTTTGCCCTATGTACGGCGTCCCGCATTCACAGGGGATACGGTATACCCCTGGTACATTAAGGAGCAGTTTGTCCTTAACCGGCCTCACTAGGTGTTGGATCTTCAAAGGCGGCTTGTGGATGGTTCTGATGTTGTGTTTAGCGAGAATTCTACTGATTCTGCTGGAAATATTGCCAGTGTATGGGATGCAGGCATTGGCGGTCGGCTGGTCTGGTGTTTGCTGAGTTTGTGGTTTTCCTCTCTTGGCCTTGGAGATAGAGGCTTCAATATCCTCTACAGAGTAGCCGTTTTGGCGGAATGTGTGCCTCAGGTGCTGCAGCTCTTGTTGTAGGTGGCTGGGATCGGAGATCGACAGAGCTCTGTGGAACAGAGTGTTGAGAACTCCGACCCATTGAGACTTATGATGGAAACTGCAAGCATTCAAATAGAGGTCAGTATGTGTTGGTTTGCGGTATACTGCATGCCCCAGAGTACCATTGTTGTTTCTGGAGACCAGGATGTCCAAAAATGGCAGATTTCCGTCCTTCTCAACTTCCATGGTGAACTGAATTTGGGGTAACCTTCAGAATATGAACTTGGAGCTCATTAAACGCAGTTTTCAAAAAACTTTTTTTTTCAATACGAATGTTCCTTTTTCTCTGAAACTATTCCATGTAACCACTTGAAATATTCAACATTAATTTAAATGGTTAGGCTACACAAATTTTAGATTTTGCAAGTTTCTATCTGTGAGAAAAAAATTGTTTAACATGGCGCATGGGAATATTTTTGTTCAAAACTGAGATTTTCAAACCAGTACTCTTGAGAAATCTAACAACAAGAAACAATATTCATATCTATTTGTGTGCAGCATTTTATTGTTCTAGCTCAAGTGCTTTCAAAGAAAAAGGAACATGAAATTTGCAAATTTAACATGGCGGTGATATGGAAATCAGATACCTACGTATTCCCCTTAAGCCTTTAATTAATCAGTAGAAGGAATTAAAGGGTCTCCTCCCTGTTATACTGTCAGTATGGGTGGCTCAGTTGGTTAGATGCTGGCCTACTGATCCCAAGGTCACGGGTTCAAATCTGGCCCAGACCAATGGTTTTTAAGTGTGCTTAAAAATGACAGCTCCATGTCAGTAGATTTACTAGCATGTAAAAGAACTCTTGCGGGATGGAATTTCAGCACACCGGCAGTGCTGATGTGATCTTGGCAATTGACAGCATCGTTAAACAACAAAATAATAATTTTCCCTGTTATACCTTTGTTGGCCTTACTTTAAACTGCAATGTAAACAACAGTACATGTTTCAGTAACACTTCATTAGTTGATTGAACTGGACAACTTCCATGTCAGCAAGTGCAAATGAAAATATAGTCCATTAACTAACATAGATAATAACATAAATTTGAAATAACTACAAGAATTATTTGCAAAAACAGTTTGAAAATCTTATGGTAGGAATAAATGGAATACATTAATATGCAAATTCAGTATTATTAGCTATGAAATGCATATGCATGCAGCCATAGAAGTGCAAGAGTGGAACATACAGTTTGTTCAAAATGGCATTTGATGTGGAGTACCTAAAGCATCACCAAGGAAAACCATTACGAAGTGGTGAAAACGAATTGTTTTAAACGTATTTGCAAAGTGTTGTGAGAAATACCCAAACGTAAGTATTCCAGAAATAACAGCTTTTACTGCAGAGCTTACTAGCATGTCAGTCAGAGTATCAATTGTGCTCAAAATGAAATAGTGCATAAAGGTCTCTTACTCGTATCTACACCAGGTAAAACACGTAAGAGGCAAAAGCCAGTGACTGAAGTGCAAAGTGACGAGTTCATGAGAAGTGCTGTGAGACATAAAGCTCATCACTTTTGTGCAAGGAATAAGCCACCCATAGCAACTGAAGTACTTGCTTTTGTAAACAGTGATCTTGACTTGCCCAGTTTCAAAAAGACCAGCTGTCACACAATTGTTCGAAAGATTGGGTCTGAATTTGTGCAGAAACAAGAGAAACTTGATTGTTGATCACGAGGATTTATTGTTGTGGCTTAGGGACTCTGAGAAAAATACACAAATACAAACTACATTTTATTTGAGGAGGTTTTAGTCATCCAAATGTGCACTACATATGATACATTTTATAATGTTTTATTCTTTATTTTACATAAGAGTGTAGAATATATCTGCTCTTTTCTTCCTTCTATGACTGTAAGTAAAAACTGCTAGATGGCAGTGGCGCTCCCATGCGATGCAGAATTCAAAACCCAAAAGCTACTCACACAGTGATGGCAGTTTGCATGTTGCACATGTTAAGTTGCGTCATATGTCTGCCAATCGTAGGGGCCTGTGGAGGAATACAGTTTTGAATTTTGTTTACATTGCAGTTCAAAGTATGACTGGCGAAGGTATAGTAACAAAGTCTTTCCACAGCCATTCACATTGAATGATGTTCATTAATAAATAAAGTACAAAGAACTGCTATTTTAATCATTTCCAAATGCCCCTTGTATGTTATATTTTGTAATATATTATTGTATTTAAATATTGACAAAACCATGAATTTGCCTTCAAGTCAAATTCTCCTGAAGGTCACATCATCGACCCAACCATCAGGTTTGAATACGGTGAACATCAGCCAGACGAAGTGAATTAGGAGAAAAAATGTATCTACGAACCAACCATAGATTATTACAAAACTAAGTATAACCTAGACATCAGTGTAACAGGACTAATGGTTGGAGCAAGAGGGGCAATCCCGAGGCTGTTTGCAGAATTCCTGAAGAGCTTTGGCCTATCCAACAATTTGGCATACAATATTGCTATACTGTTGCTCAAAGGCTCTATAGCTTATGTTAGAAATCATGTGTACGAACTATGATTCTTTTTTTTTTTACTTTATTTATTTATTTTTTATTGTTTTAAGAAATAACACTTTACTTGTCATTTTCAAATTTTAACTTTTATATTCGTTGTGTTTTGTTAACTATTTTGTTACTTTTGTATTAGTATTCTTTGTCTTTTTGGCAGCCTGTAACTGTGACAGGAAGATGTTAAAATAAAAAAATTCTTACAGTGAATAATGACATGCATGCAGCATGCGCGCACACACACACACACACATGCACACGCATACCCACGCACCCACCCCCTCCCACACACACACACACACACACACACACACACACAGGTTTAATATAAAATAATTTATGGGCAAATATTTAAGGCAGGTAAACACTTTTGAATGAATATTATATAAGTACGCATACATGTGAATTTGTAATGGGCAAGGAAAGCCTTTCATTTAAATTCAATCTGTAACACTTTCATTATCAAGTAGCTGAAATATTAAATCACTAAAATATAACTTTGATTTGTCAACAGTTCCAGATGATAAAGCAGGTCGAGATGGACCTCCACGATTAACACCTCCTCCGCCACCATTACCAAATGAACATACTGGACAGCAGCCACCAATGCTGGAACCTTACATCACTCAGAATTCAATGTTTGGTACCATGCCTAATAAGGTGGTGATGAGTAAAGGAAGCAAGAAGTGGATGGGCGATGCCATAACCACCATCGAGGCTCACAGACCTTTACCTCAAGAAGAACTGGCCGACAAGTGCTCAGGTCACGATGTGTACGAGTTTGAGGAGGATAAGGAGATGGGAGAAGTTTCAGAAGTGGGAGCAGCTTTGACAGGTGAAGAAGACGAGGTTAGTATTAGCATAGTGGAACCAGTAAGACCCAAGACACCTACCCCTATGTACCGCAGACCAGAATCGAATGCCAGCCTGCTGGTAGAGGCAGCACTAAACGCAGCTGAAAGAGACATTGATATGAGTGGCAGCTGTAGTGTGATTGGTTCTTCTGTTAATTCTCCAACTGTGATAACAGCAAGTGATATTGATAAGCAAAATAGTGAGCCTCTCTACTCCATGGCAACATCTTCGACTCATCAGATGGTCAATGGGCATCATCATGATATGGCTTCGTCACCTCCTATGCACCATTCCTCACAGTCTCCTCCCAATAATCATCTCGATGATTATACACTGCAGCAAGCTGGAAGAGAACTAGTGTCCCCAGCAACCACCCCCGACCAGCACACACAGAACATGAGCCCTGAGGAATCTTCACCCTCAAACCATTTACAGCATTTAGACAGTTATGCACTTCAAAGAGATGAAATGACTTCTTCACCAACTCATCATTTACATCGTCCTCAGGTTATTGATCCATATAATCTTCATCACCAAGAAGATTTGATCTCTCCTGCTGAAACTCCAGCACCTGCGCCATCTAGATCTTCACACTTGGTTGATGGCTACAATCTTCACCATCAGGAAGAAATCATGTCACCAGCAGGAACACCAGACAATCATCGTGGTCATATTGAAAGTTACAGTTTGCATCACCAGGAAGAGCTGGTCTCTCCTGCTGCCACTCCTACACCACGTTACGAGATGCATCATCACCAGGTTCCAACTGACAACCTTTCAAGTGATGAAGGTGAAGGTGTTGTGGTAGCCCAGAATCTGAGCCTGGGTGTCAAAGAGAAGGCCTTACAGCTAGATCTCGCTGCTGCTGCAGCAGCGTACAAGCAATATGAAGCCTTAGAAGCCGTTCAGGAATTTGGGCGCAGCTCTGGTGAGCGGCCGAGCTTTGAACCACTTCTGGTGGGCACCACTCCGGAGCTGCAGGGTCTAGACATGTCTGCTCGCTCAGGCAGTGGCTACCACCATAGCTTTGTGTCTGCAAGTTCACAGTCCATGTCGAGGTACCACCATGCAAGTGTGTTATATGACATGGCATCTGCAGAGAGACAAAGTGTGGACCTGAGTATGACAGGCAGGGGCTCTGGCTATGCACCTTCTCCTCCTCCACCCTATTCTCATTCGGAAGTGCTGCGAGTGGTTAGCTTGGATCTTACAACACCAGTAGGGCGTCACAGTGTAGATCTATCTCTGTCTCGCTCATCTACCACTGTGATGTCGCATCATGCTCCCCCTTCAAGTCACCACTCCCATCATCACCACCATCAACTCCCACCAGCAACTCGTGTGATGACCACATCGCCAGATCCACGTGTTACAGCGACACCAGCGCCACCTGGTACACCAAACCATGTGGTACCAGAATTGTCAAGAGGAGCAGCTCTCATGTCTCCATTACCCACGGTTGGTAACCAAGGACTGGTTGAGCCAGGACGAATTATGTCTCCTCCACCTCACCCAGGATACCAGAGTTATCCTCTCTCCCCTTCTCCATACCATCCACCTTCCAGGACACCTCACATTACATCCACGTCACCTACCACTTACCATCACTACTCAGGATATTATTAATGTTAATCACAATACACTTCAAACATAACACTAGTATTTCTTTTAACATAAACGTATGTTTATAGAAGTACATAATATTAAGAAACCCCTAACAATGAAAATACAATCTGCAAAGGGAATGCAATCGCTTAAAACAAAATAAATTAATTTTATAAATTTAGCTCTATTATTGCAACTGGAAAGCATTTATATAGTCACCATTAACAGAGCCAAATGATAGAAAACTTAGATTAAATGCAAGCATTTTGAAGTTCAAAACTTTAGCATTCCATTGGGTATTTTTTTATTCCTTGTTCGATAAAAGTGCATAAATAATAAAATGCCTCAGGGTACCAACACTTTTACAACTTCTTAAACATTCATCAGTAAAACTTTCAAGATAGCCTGATGAGTTTAAGTCTGTTGTTTAATTTTTTTGGTGGTTTTAATGCGATTATGAACTTTGCACATCAATGAACAGTATTTGTACAAACTACAATATTCATATTCATTTTATGGTGCTGCACACAGCAGCATTCAACTTTTCTCACATGGATATAGCATATCTTCTCTCTTAAGCAGGTCACATAAGAGCTTAGTCACAACTACAGCATGCGTAAAAATGTGGAAATCTGTTGTTATTTTTCACACAACACAGACAAGGAAAATAACAGTTCATTTTTGTTTTTTTCCATGTTATTTATAATAATTTGTGAACTCCACACATATATTGCCTTGATGTTTGTTTAGTGATGTGTTTTGATAGTTGAGTGTAGTCTCCATCATGAAGGAAGGTGGTGAGGGGAAAGAAGAGTGATCACAAGCATGTTACTGTTTGGCAACACTAATTTATTGTTAAGGGA
The DNA here is from genome assembly GCA_030765045.1 of Tenodera sinensis. NCBI lineage: Eukaryota > Metazoa > Arthropoda > Insecta > Mantodea > Mantidae > Tenodera > Tenodera sinensis. The sequence goes on from CM060962.1 coordinate 301,497,142, forward strand.
CACTGGCACTGAAAGTTTTTAACTTTTGTAATTCTAAAGCTATTTAGTTGAAATTCGACACACTTAATATGAGTGAATAGAGAAGTGACTGTGAGACAGCTCAAAGCTCTAGCTCAAATAGTTTTTCAGATAATACTATTAAATGATTTTAATTAGCAGAGAAAAATGTGAATTTTTACTTTCTCTACCGCATATAGTAAAGTAGAGGAAGTATTGTATTCCACCTAAAAAATTGATGTTGAGATTTCACCGGAAATATGTTTTGAGGCACCGTGAATAAAAAAAAATCATTTTTAGAAAAAGATCCGTGTGTGCGCGGGCGCGGGCGTGGGCACGTGCGTGCGCGTGTGTTTGTCTTGTCTGTCAGTCTGTGTACAGCATAACTCAAAAACGAAAGGTCAGCTAAAAACCAAAGTTGGTATTTAAGTTTAATGTCTTTCAAGGATGCTACACAAAGATTTTGAAGAAAATTGCTCAACTCTAAACTATCCTTAATGCGGAAAATTTTTCCAAAATTTTGATTTTCTTGAAAATGGCTCTAATGATTTTGATTAAAATGACATGTTTAAGATGTTTTTATGACAAAGGAAATGTATATGTTGAATTTTCTGGCTATAGCGTATGTAGTCATGTTTACTCTGGATGACTTTTGAATAACTCGTAAACCGTAAGAGATAGACAAAATCTTACTATACAAAAAAATATAGATTTCACTGAAACACACAATTTATGTCCAAATAATTTTTTTTGTAGAGTGAACCATTTCGGAGATGTTCCTCGTTATTTGTGTAAGTTATGGAGAACTTATGTCAAATGGAACATCGCTATTCATTTTTTTATATGTTAAGTGTGCAAAGATATTGGAGTTTGAAAGCTTTAAAAGATTTGGCTATCGCTCAAAGTCTACTGTAAACCCATATTCCCGTTGCACGTGCAAGAAAACGAGCAGTAAGATAATTTCTGCAAATGTTTATCTCAACTTACACAAAGAAGATATAGGATTAAGAGTTTGTAGGAATGGTTAGTACAAGAGTAGAGAAATTCATGTGAATGCAACACTTCAGATTTTTAAATACTGTCTTCCACACTTACATTTGACAGAGAAGTGTGATAGTGACATTTTCCAATTCTTTAGTGTGGTAAACATAAACGTAAATGTTTTATTGAGGTTTGCGCTATTAGTCATAGAGAAATACATTTGTACTTTTACGAGGTTTTTGATGTTAGAATGTTTCTTGTTTTGCAGTATAAATTCATTTTTTTTGTGAACCAATCAATAAAGCAATCATAAAATGCACGCTTAAATCTTGAGCTAGTTTTAGACTACATAGGCAAATTTGCATACAAATCAGATCAAAACTGAAATGTAAGGAATAATTTAATGTACAAAATTGTTAACTAAGAAAGAAAAACATACCAATAGGTTTTAGTGGATTTAAATGGGAGCAGGGTGATTTAAACACATTGTTGATCTTTCAAAAATGAAGGATAGTGAAAAATGTTGGCCAAAATGATTTATAGCTGCCTATAAAATATTCAAATGATATAATCTCTATACATATATAAAAATGTTGTGTTGGTTTGTGTACACTTCAAAACCTCAAAAAGTTCTGCATCGATTTAGCTCAAATTTTGACATGATATACAACCCGCTTCAAAGATTGTTTTTATATATTTCTTGCGTCAGTAACATACCTGCGACCACAAGAAAACAGCTTTTTCAACGGTCATTACCGCTACTTGCCAATAGATGACATTGCTAACAATAATGATCTTTTTATTTTTGTAATTTAGTAATATCAAAAGAAGAACTTATCGAAAAAGTATTTCCTAATATTCAAATTAATTGTAGGAATCACAACTGGATCAGTGAACAAGTTGTCCTTACCGCAAAGAATAAAGATGTCTGTCAACTTAATAATTTTATACAATCCAGCATTCAAAGTGGGGAAATTATATATAAATCGATAGACACCTTTGTGGAAGCTGATGAAGTAGTTAATTACCCATCAAAGTTTTTGAACTCTCTTGATCTACCAGGAATACCACCACACACATTAAAATTGAAAATAGGTGTGGCAATTATCATGTTGCATAATGTTAATCAGCCAAAACTCTGTAACGGCACGAGGCTCGCAGTTAAGAAATTTATGAACAACGTAGTGGAAGCAACGATATTAACTGGGCGTTTCAAAGGCGAAGATGTCCTCATTCCTCGAATTCCCATGATCCCAACTAATACACCATTTAAATTTAAAAGATTAGAATTCCCAGTTCAATTGGCATTTGCAATCACAATCAATAAAGCTCAAGGTCAATCTTTAGAATTGTGTGGTTTAGATTTAGGTACGGATTGCTTCTCACATGGACAATTATTGTATGTTGCGTGTTCCTGTGTCGGCAAACCAGATAGCCTTTATATCTACGCAAACAATGGAAAAACAAAAAATATTGTATACCCACAAGTATTGCAAAATTAAACTTTTTTGAAACGTATGCTTTGTTTTGTTCCTCATTTCTCATCCATGCAACCATAATGTTCCACAGTGAAGCATGGCAGGGTACAGCTCGTTCAAAAATAAAAAATTCTGTCATTTTCACCTAAAAGCTCAGTCTCAGTGTCCCTTCAATATTAATGCACTATATAATATAGGTATGTTACCTTATTGTACATTGCTGGATTCTCCATGATGGTCTGCACAGTAGAGTTGATTTCACTACAAGTTGACACCGCTGATTGGCTAGCAAGCACATGACTATGAAGTCTGTTGCGCAAAAACTTTTATTTGTGGTGTATGCTCTAACCTCTATAATTGTATAAAACATTGGAAATGGTACACAGTGAAGCACAGATCATAATGCTAAATTGCAATGTGAGTCTAATATACACTACCTGAATGTGTTAACCTTGTCATCAGCAGATTTAGACATTGATGTTGCGGATATCTTCTGTGGACTTGTGGGATCCCTTTTTTAGTCAGTTGAATCTAAATTCATTAGTTTTGTTTTTTGTTTTAGTATAAATGTCTTTTACCAGATGTCCAGTTGTAGGGGTTGTTGTACCCTACTTAACAAGTGTACGTTGTTGCAGAGGTGTGAAGCTACTGATTTTATGTCTCATGTGTTCCTTCAGCCTGGTGTCCAAGAAACCAAGAATTTACAAGGTATATCTAAAAAGTATCCAATCTCTGACTGGGAAAAATAGATTATTTATCTGATGGGATTGGGACCCTAATCCCCTTCAAAGTAGTCCCCTTGCATGTTCACACACTTAGGCCACCGCTCCTTCCACTTCTGAAAACAATTCTGGAAAGCTTCTTTTGGGATGGTGTTCAATTCCACCGTTGCATTCCTCACTATTTCATCTCTGCTCTCAAAACAGGATCCTTTCAATGGTGTCTTCAGTTTTGGGAAACAACCAGAAGTAGCTAGGAGCCATGTCCAGAGAGTAGGGAGGTTGATAAATCACTGGAAGTTCATGTTTTGTCAAAAAAGTCTGGATCAGTTGTGATGAATGAGCATTGTCATGATGCAAGTGCCAGGTTTTCGCCCTCCAGAGGTCTGGTCTTTTCTACCGAACTGCATCATGCAAAATTGCATGTGGGAATCTTTGCTGATCCCAACATCTTCGGCAATCTCTTGTATGGTCAAACATCGATCTCCTAGTATCAGATCTCTCACTTTCTCAACAATGGCAGCATTTCAAGCGGTTTGTGGCCTCCCAGGACGCTCATCACTCTCCACTGAAGTGTGTCCATTTTTTAATCAGTTGAACCACTCTTTAATTTGTGTTACCCCCATAGCATCATCTCTAAATGCCCACAGAATTTCACAAATTGTTTCTTTTTGAGAATCACCTAGTTTTTGGCAAAATTTGATGCAGCATCTTTGCTCAATTTGTTCAGTCATCTTGCGAGAAAACTAAATCCAACAAACACTTATAACACCACCTCACTTAGCGGCCTGCAGTCAGTGACTGACACATGCGAACGCGCTGAGAAAATTCAAGCATGTACATTAAGGTTCCTCGTGTCACCATCCACAGTGGCACTACTGTAGCATCACTACTCTGTGTGGTAAAAATTAAGGTCAGACACTTTTTAGACAGGCCTCGTAAAGAGTATGACAAAAAAGGCCAAAAGAAACATAGGAACCAGACTGAAGGAGCACCTGAAGGACACAAAAAATAATGAAATAGAGAAATTAGTGGTAGCTTCTGGAACAGAATACAAAATAATGTACACTTGCTAAGGTCAATATGTCGACTGCTAGAACTAGACATCTGGGAAGATAATTTTATGAATGAATTTTAATATTCTTGCAAAGACAACCTGCTTTACAAGTTCATCAAACAACAGACAGAGGGACCCAGTGAGTTCCATGAAATACTTCAGCAATAAGTTCAACTGTCAAATCTGATGATGTTTGAGTGGTAGAACTGGAACTTAAAAATTCAATGCCGCAGCTGGGATCTGAACCACAGATCCTCCGCTTACTAGGTGGGTGCTCTTACCATTAAGCTACTGTGACAACCTGCCAGAGTGACATTGAAATCTCAAACCAGTTCGTATTTTTCCCGGTAAATCACAAAGGCAATCTCACATCAGAGACAATTACCCCAATGGTGACTTACTAGTGCAAGTACTTTATGTCCCGGGATTAAATAACCTTCAGATGGTAACATTGCCTATGAAACTGTTCAGGTAATCAATTAACTGTCTGAAGAAACTCAAGTGTACATTTGACTCATGTTACACTATAATATTGCTCTATATTGTTTTTAATTTTATTGAAATCCAGTATCAGTCTTCCTTTAAGAGAAATATTTGTGTAACAACTGAAGTGTGGCTGGTATTCATAGACAACTTATTTGCCATATTACCTGTTGGTTAAGTTGAACTTAAACTTTTATTTGAAATTTCACTTGTTAAAAAGAGCCAAATTTAGTGTATCCTAAAGCACTTTTTGCAGGATAATATGGACAGTTCGATATTTTATGTAATGAAAAAGTATTCTAAAGGCAGCTTAATTTTAACAACAGCAAAAATGGCAAATATTGTATAATCTAGGTGAGGAGTCTTATATAGGGTTGCAAGATTCTCAAATTGAAAATAAATAACACTCTTATCCCTACAGTTTACAGTACATTAGGGATTACAGTAGGTGATTATAGGTACTGAAGTTACATGTTGGATTATATCGTAACATAAATTAAAATGAAGTTTATTACTTGTAAAAATAATATATTACACAATCTTTACAGAATATATTATTACTTGCCAATTACGTGTGCATTGGCACATATGAATTGAAAATGGCCAATTTTCATATTTACTGGTATCTATTTCTAGATGTTTTTAACAAAGCATTATTTAAACAATAAGTACTATCACAAGATTCTCTGCATGATTCACTGCATCAAGAATTTATTTTTACTAAGTCCACCAAACTGCAGATTCTGCCAGAAGTAAAATCGGAGATCAAATCCATTTGCATCAATTCACTTTTAGTTAAGGTTGCCTGTCAACTGAGAGCTACACGAAGTAGCAAGAGTAGTTTGTTTTGACACTATTACTGGAAATCCACTGACTTTAGAAGATAATGCTCAGGATATATTTTTGTTGGTAACGTGATGCTAACGCAAGATCTGAAAGGAAATTTTAATCCTTAATGTATTTTACCATCTGACACTTTACCCATGTTTGCTGTAACAGACATACATTGATATGCAATATGTACAAAAGAAGGCAGAAAGCCTTTTAGAAATGCTTATATTTGGAAGTGCTTATCATTGTGAATCAAGGAAGATCCAAAGTCTGATTTGAAAAAAAGATCTGATATAAATTCCAACACTACCTTGCAAAATCTGTGCATTGTATACAGGAACTTTGATGCATTTTTCTTTTGTTTTGCATTCACCAAGATCTTTAGCATTAAATTACTCATTTCTTTGCTGTTTGTGGGTATTTTATTATTGAATAAGGTACGTCAAAGTGTGAGGAATCATATACTCTTATATAAAAGTTGAAGTATTTTACCCCTTGATATAATATTTCTGTGGAATTGCTCACAAGGCACCAAGGCAAATTATTAACTGACACACCAAAACCAAAACAGCTGCCTATAATACGAGGCATGTTCCGAAGATGTTTGTTTTGAAAATTAAAATAGTAAAACAATTTTTTTTCAAGCGAATTTTATTTTTACTGAAGGAGCATACCTTATAGTATTTTTCTGTATAATTTCTGCCAATGTTCAAACACTTGTAGCAGGTGATCAGCTTTTCTATACCGTCTGCATAGAAACTTCCTGCCATTGATGATGGCCGTGACTCCACAGCAGTTCGTGAAATTTGGGGAAATTCGTCTGAAACATTGTAACTGTGAACCATCTGTTCTCACTGATTTTTTTCATCAACTTTCCTTACCAAATCACTGTTGATAACAGAAGGCCAACCACTTCAAGCCTCATCGTGGACACTTGTTTGATCTTCATTAAACATTCTAAGCCACCTTCTCGCCATTCCATCATTCATTACGTCTTAACTGCAAACATCTTTAACTTAGTGATAAATTTTGGCTAGTTTCATATTCCTTGCATTCAAAACTCAAATAACAGCACAAATCTGACAGTTGGCAGGATCAGTAATTGTCTTAAACATTTTAAATGTGCACAGCAAACAGAAAACGTTTAATTTAATGCTTTTAATGTATCCTATAATTTTCTTGGATGATGTTGAGGCAATTTGTCCTGGGGTTGGAAAAGCAAGCTCCAGGTGCCTTATTCTTTGTTGGGCAGTTGCTTCACATTTGCAAAGTATGTGCCCGGGTGTTTCTTTTCCGTCTAACAGCTCACCTCTGTAGCATGGTGTAGCATGTCTGCCTCACGTCCAAGAGATTGCAAGTTTGAATCTCGCTTAGGGTGAGTTATCCAGATAATATTTTTACTGAGGTTTTCCCTTATCCTGAGAAGATGAATGCCGAATTACTTAAAGCTCTACGGACCTCGAACTCATTTGAGCATCATTTCACCCATTTCATTCATTCATCATTTGATATGACACTACGTTGGAGGATGTTAATTAAAAAAAGAATGTACCTGTGTTCACCTCAGATTTTCCCATCTTATAGAGATGATCTCTAAAGGCAGGCCCACACTTGGACGCACAGAAGCAAAGTGCGGCGTGCCGAAAAATATCTTTTCCATGTTAATAAATGGAACGGCTCTCACCTAAGCATGGCGTGATGCATAGAATTTCAGGCTTCCACTCGCTTCCGCTTGCAGAGAATACTTCTTCCACGGGTGTGGTTTCACAATCGGTATCAATCGTGTCTCTGTCGGGAGTCTTCGTGCTAATCAAGGTCATCTCTAATGCTGTGACATTTGTATTCAGTAGCAGTAAATCATTCATTGCGCTTGATATATCTGCAGCAATAGATGAGGAAAACTTATCACTTTGGTTCAACAATAGATATACCTTTCTGTTCGATAAATGCCACAAATTATACAGTAATAACAATGCCTGGGATAAGCTTGGGAACAAAATCCTGCGGAAATTGGAAATATTCTAAGAAAATTAATATAAACGCTATAATTTAAGGAAGAGCTGCATGGAATTACTACATAGTTGATGTTATATTGCGCGTTCTTATTAAATAGTAATACAAGAAAAACTATAATCATACCAGAACAAGCTTCGTAAGGGCTTGTGCAGTGGCTTGGTCATACACACACACGTGTGAAACTTATTGTACTCAAATTCATTTCTTATGGTAAAATGGATGCGAGATCTGAACTTGAAAATAGTTTACAACTCTCTAAGGTAAAATAAACCACTTTCTACGAATATGCATCCACTGTTGCTCACTGTAAATATTTATTTCCCTCCATTAACAACTCCAAGCAGTAGTTTTTGTTACGGATAGCTTTTCCTAGGCTTAAAGCCCTATAAAAGAAATGGATTCCCATGATGAACAAATATTATATATAATTTAATTTCCGTATATGGTGTGGTCAGGATTATTTACAGATAATACTGAGTTGATACATGACTGACAATGGTCATCAAAAGTATACATTCCAAGTTAAAATTTGATAGTCTATAGTTATACTTTATTTTTTAATATAGACAACAACCTCTGAATCGTAAATGCTTTAAGCTTTTTATTATAGTAACCACCAATGTTTAAAACATAAGATCTATCATCACAATATATTAAATGCCAAATAAGCATAATAATAATAATAATAATAATAATAATAATAATAATAATAATAATAATAATAATAATAATAATAATAATAATAGTAGTAATAGTAATAATAATAGTAGTAATAGTAATAATAATAGTAATAATAATAATAGTAATAATAATAGTAATAATAATAATAATAATAATAGTAATAATAATAAAACAATACAACAACAATAACAATAATAACAATAACAACACTAACAATAATTAGTGGTGGTAGAGGGGATGGTACAAAATATCTTGTGAGGGAAACAATAGTTAACCTTTCTAACAATACGAGTAATACATACATACTTGAATTTGGAAAATGGCCATGTAAAATAGTAGTTTAACATGAAATGTATTATATTGTAATGCAGTAAGATGAAATATCTGCTGAAGCTTCGTTACGCTCATTCTAAAGTACACTTTCAAATTTTTTTTATTTTGTTGTTTTAACGACGTCAATTGCTGGAATCACATCAGCGTCACCGGTGTGCCGGAATTTTGTCCCACAGGAGTTCTTTTACATGCCAGTAAATCTACTGCCATGCAGCTGTCGTTTTTAAGCATACTTAAAAAACATCGGTCTGGGCCGGATTTGAACCCGTGACCTTGGGATCAGTACACTTTGAACTAATCTTCACGCAACAGACAATCAAACAGTGTAAAAAAATCATGCTTTATATTCCTGGACAACTTTATATCATGCACCAAGAATCTTCTGTTTTGACTAAGCTCCTCTTTTTCTGCTTCTTCACAAATTAGGGCTAGTACAGCCAAGCGATCCATTGTGCTGATTGACAATGACTGACCTTGGCACATCAACTCTTTGGCGCGTCTTGCTTCCAATAGGTGTGAGCGAGCTAGTTCTGTTCGGCACGCCATGCTTCGCTTCTGCGCGTCCAAGTGTGAGCCTGCCTTAAGAGGGCAGTGTCCGTAAGGAGGCCATTTAAAGTCCTTAACTCCTGTTCACTGAGTGTGAGCATCTTTTTTGCTCTTTTCACTGGCAGATCAATGAACTGTTTTGCGTGATTTAGCTTTGGAACTTGTTCCCAATAGCAGCTTGTTTTCCTGCATTCCCAGGCTTTTATCTTTTCTTTGATATAGTAGTAGTAGTAGGGCTTTAGGGCGCACAACTGCTAAGGTCATTAGCGCCAATTTTCTTTGATGTAGCATTCTGGTGCCCCACAGAATGGTTCTGGGCCAATGAATGGAGTATTAGCTTCTTTCTTGGCTAGGCGATCAGCAATTTCATTGTCTTCAATGCCTTCATGACCTGACACCCACATTAAGATGACCTTATTGTGTTTTTCCAGCTGATTTAATATCTGCAGACAGTCTTCAACAAGCTTTGACTCAATGGATATACATTTTGACACCACATATGCCTTTATTGACATCTACGTGTGCACATATTTCTATAGCATGAACTTCTGCTTGAAATATAGTGGGTTCATGGCCAAGAGCTTTTGCTAGGGTAAAGTTTGGCCCATGAACTCCTACACCAGTTTTCCCATCCATTTTTGAGCCATCAGTATACCAAACATCGGTTATTTTTTGTCTGCATCTGCTGAAATATAAGTATTATTTTCTTCTTGAAGCACAAACAGTGAGTGAATCAATGGACAATAATGGGGTGTCAGCTGACTGTTCCTCTTCACACAGAAATGTATGTCTCTCATCAGTAGTACAGTCAGTAAGCAAGCAATAGATTTACACATGATTTTCCAAAGCCCAAAATGATCTCAAATATTGAGGATACTCCAGTCATAATTAGGGAAGAATATTTTCAAAATTCTGAATGCATGAACCATGCAAAAGGTTTTTGGCAAAATGAGCGGTGGTGGAAAAATGCCCAGTCTTACAAGAAAAGTGCCCACAAGTATTCTTTGAGACTCTTATGACATTTTCGTGTGTAAAACTAAAAAAGCATGCATACCTTGCAAAGGGTGCTTTAGGATGCAACTTGCTTGCACTTTGATAATTTCTTCAACCTCATAATCCCTTTTGTGCGTTTAAATAGATACTACATTTACATGGGGTGCCAAAATTGATTTGTGTCCATTTTTCCTATTTAGCAAGTTAGTTAAATAGGAGTTCAAAATAAATCCAATCATGCCTTAGAAGACAGTCAAGTCAAGTCCCATATAAAATAACTGGCATTTAAATGTGAATTGTATTCCAATCACATTGAAACTACACAACCATTAACAAACACATGCAGCTTATTTCTTTCCTTGTAGCACCTAGCACAGACATGTTCAAACACTGAGCCAGACTTTGATACTTCCCACATGGCATATATTTGGAAGGAGGGAAAGGAATAAATTGACTTTTGTACTGTCAAGTGCCGTTATCTTAGGTTACAATTAAACATTGTACAGCCAGCTCCATATGTTTTCCTATGGACGAGAGGGTTCAGGGGAAGCTGACAACGAATTTTCTCATGAATTACTTGCGCCTGGTCCGTCTGGTCCAACGACGGCTTCACCAGAGTTATTTACTTTTCTGTGTGTTTCTCTGATGTGTGGTTAGCGGCAAGCAAATGAGAAGCTAAATAATCAAAGTTCTTCAATTCAAACAAAAACATCAGCACATTCTTTCGTATTTAAGCAAATAACATTGCTTTTTTGTAGCAGCATTAACAGCATTAAGAAATACGTTTAAACAATTCCTTAAACAAAGACAATGCTATGATGTATTTCTCAATAATAATAATAATAATAATAATAATAATAATAATAATAATAATAATAATAATAATAATAATAATAATAATAATAATAATAATAATAATAATTATTATTATTATTATTATTATTATTATTATTATTATTATTATTATTATTATTATTATTATAATAGATAAACTGGTTCAGATTTGAATGGTGGTAGTAAGAAATCTGAGGGAGAGAAGCTATGTCGTAACCTATAGAGGTTGATTGCATCTTAGTTGTTTTAAACATACTTTTTTGCGATTTGCAGTACTATTACTTGTGTTATGCTAAACTTTCAGTTTCCTGCTATTTCCAACAAACAGCCATTCAATGTTTTAAACTTCAGTGTGAAATTTCACGTCAAATATACAATTTCATGTTTGCTTAGAAAAAAGTTAGCAAATTTTACAGCGTGCATGAATGTGTCTCCATGAATAGCTTCAATAAAAAACATAGTATATTAAAATTATTTAAACATTTTAAATTTGATTTCATTATAGAGTGATAATTATGATGCCTCTAATGCCGAATATTTGGTTTCCATCCTTGCTGCAAGTTCATTTTGGATTTAAAATGTTAATGTTGTTTTCTTTACACTGAGACTACTTTCTTACGACCAAGTCTAAGAGAAATGTTGGAATGATATTTTCTTTGAACTTACAAACACACTACACCCCTCACCCTTGTAGATAGGTATGACCTGGCAAGTCAACCTTTGAGACCACCTGGCATAAATTACCGATAAGCTATCTTGTCTTCCCAACATGGCTAGGAACAAGTGAGTCGGAAAACATTTGGAACCGGCTGTGCATAAAGGACTACTATGTATTCACAAGACCAAATAAATTTAAGACATGTTATATAGTAAATGATTAGCTTCAATAATTAAGCATCAGATAGGTTTTACAACATTTCAAAATTCAACTGAAGCCACAATAGCTTCTTCATAATATCTTTGCAGATATTTTTAGCAGTACTGAGACATGGGAATTGATATTCTAGTTCTACTTTTACATTTTATTTACTTTATTGGAGAAAAAAGATAGCTCATAAATGTGTTGAGGCAAACATTGCCAATATATGAGTGCTAAATGCCCTAGGATGAGAATATTGATTTCTATGAGCAAGTTTGAATACCTCAATTCCTAAACGCTCTTTACAATTACTGGTAACAACTGTGTCATTTTGCAATGTAATGAATTCCATATGCAACTGCTATGTTGCTGATTTTGGTTCCATTGCCAAGGGTTTGGCAGAAAAAAAAAGTTATTTTCCAAGCTTTAAAAATGTTTGAATGTGTGAATTTTCATACTTCAATCTTTCTGTTGGTTGAACAAAAAAGAATTCATCCACCCATTCCTCTTTCAGCTTATGTTTGCAAGACATGGGGGGTTTAAACAGCAATATCACTGTGTTACAGTCCATTACTGTTTATGAGAAAGATGGCATTCATGGCAAGTGAAGGGGTGTGTCTGAAGGTACAAAGTTCACACGACTTGCAAGAAGGGTGAAACAAGTTTGGCACATGAGTCTGCGTTTGGACATGGATGTGAAATTCATGTTTTATTTATTTTGTTTGTCCTTTAAGGCAAGTACACTGAGTGAATAAAATAATGGACAGACTCATGAGGTGTCTTCAGAGACCCCTGCACACGTCCATATCCTCTTTATTTTGACTTGGCATGGAGTGGCAAGATAATGTGTGCATTAATGCTAGTCTTGTAAAACTACTTAGTAAATGAATGGTTAAAGCATTTGCCTGTCATTCATAAGGCACTTGGGTCAAATCCACACATCTGCGATACTATTTTTTTATTTCTTTCTAATAATTTTTTCTTATTTTGCATAATATTACAGTTAATATTTCAGAGCACTAGTACTGTTTAGTCAATCAAACCACTGCAACTATTACCATTTAAATCTTGTGGGCTTTTATTAGGCATCACATAATTTTAAATCGTATTGTGACAAAATGACAATATCAGTCCAGTTATTTTCCTCTTGCTTTATTTTTCTTCTAAAGCCTTTGCTCAAAAACACAGTTCCTGTATACTGATCTTAACACAGTCTACAGTTTTTTTGTGATATTACAACTCTCAACTGTTTTCTTCTCATAGTTTTGACTCAGTCCTTTCACTGTCTTTCTTCACGTTCTCTGTCTTTCATACACTAACTCCGATGATACAATCACACGACGCTTGTTAAAACTTCTTTGCTTCGACGCAATGTACCTTTCACGACAGTAACACACACACACACACACAGGTGTCTTGCACTCACTGACACACTGCCCAACTCATGACTATAACTCTCTCTTCTACTGTTGCCTTGCCTCCTTCTATAGCAAGGATGACGTAACATAGTCCTTTAGTGAACTTCTTTAAACAAGCTGGCCGCTGGACACTTCTCAAATCATGTGGAAATGCCCCTTTTGCTTCGGCCACTCTGATTGTTGTCACTTGTTTGCTCACTTCAGTGATGTGGGGAAACTTTACCATGAGTGCCTTTGATATGTGCTGTGTCCATTGTTGTTAGTCATATAAACACAAACAGTCGTGTGAGGCAGCCTGACCTTGAGCACTTTTGTTTGCTCACCAACCTGATATGTGGTGTGAAGTAGCTTAGCCCCAACTGGCCTTTGTTGTGCAACATGGCCCGCCTAACAGTATGTATTTTAAATGCAAAATATAGTTTGTCTTCCTCAAACAAAATGTTGTTGTTGTTTTCTAGTGCCTTGCATCTGGCAATGAAGCCATTAGCATTCGTGCTTTCCAATACTTTTGAACTGCAGTTTCTTCTGATCTTAATGCTTCACAGGTCTTCAAGTGGTCTTCGTTCATTTCTGCTGGATCGTTACACAGGACACATATTGGTGAGGCTGAGATACCTATTCTGTAGAGATGACTTGCTAAGCAGTCGTGATTTGTCAATAGTCGGAAGGCTGCAGCCGCTGTTTTCCTTGGTCTCTGGGGGATTATATCTGGGTTGGAAAGTAGTGTAATCCATTTTTTATCTTTGGCATTTGTTTCTATTTCTTGTAGGTATGAATGAGAAAATTTTTTAATGATCAAGCGTTTTATTGAGGAATATGAGAAATTGAATTTAGACTTTTGTTTTATTGTTGTGCCTTTCTTTGCAAGTGAGTCTGCAGCTTCATTCCCCATGACTCCACAGTGTGCTGGAATCCATTGGAGATGAACAGTCTTATTAACTTTTTGGAGTTGTGTTAACATTTTGTAGCAGTCTCTAATTTTTGTTGACTTCTTTGTAGTATTTGAACATATTCCCTGAATTGCAGCTTTAGAATCCGAAAGAATTACTGCTTTTTAAATTTATTTAAGGGAAGATTTAATAATTGTCGGATAGCAATGTGTATAGCCTCTATTTCTCCATCATAATTTGTTGTGTCTCTGCCAACAGAAAGATAAAAGGAAAAATGTGAACACGTAACTCCAGCTCCAGTAAGGTTTTCCTTGGAGGATCCATCAGTATATATGTGCAGCCATTCTTCTGTGGGATACCTAGTATTGATTGTTTCCAGAGCTAGAAGTTTTTGTATTTCTTTTGGTGTGTCTGATTTACTTATTTCCTCTATCAATTCCAAATTGAAGGTAGGTTGCAATAATTCCAATGGATTTTCTCTTATAAGTAGATTTTCTCTGGTGTTAGGAATGTTCAATTTGGATTTAATCTGTGTTACCTTTTCTAGGAAACTACTATGAGTTTTAAGGATTGAAGGGGGCAGGTTCTCTTCTGTCCATTTAGAGTTTGGCAGTCGTAACATTTTCTCGTGTTGGAGCAATGCTTGTTCTTCTATTTTTGTTGTTATTGATGGGGTCCGTGTTAAGGCAAGCATGGCATCAATAGGTGTGGATTTAACTGCTCCAGTGATTAGGCGAAGAGCCTGATTTTGTATTTGTTCAAGTTTATTGATGTTAGCATTTGCTGCTGTTATTAAAGCATCAGAACAGTACAAGAGGTTTGGTTTAACATACATTTTGTATGTTGTGTTAAGTACTCTCCTTGAATAGCCCCATTTAGCACCATCTAACCTTTTCAGGATTTGCAGTTTCTTTTCAACCTTTTCTGAGATGTTTGTTATATGTTTTTTCCAACTTAGCTTTCTGTCGAAAGTGATGCCTAAGTATTTGGCATCATCAACTGCTTTGAGTGGTTTACCATTATAATTTATGTTAATATTAACTGATTTGTATTTTAGTGTAAATAATTCATAATTTAAATAAGGAAAATTGAAGCTATTAACAGTGAAGCAACAAGATTCTAAAGTAAGAACAAATTAGAAACTAAAAACTTCACTTATCTTAGTAATGTTGATATTCTTTTGCAAAATATGTTCAAGAACTTTTCAAGACAAATAAAATGTTTATCCTGGATTTTCTAGGAATAGCCCCCCTCCCCCCACTTCCCTTGGTCATGCAAAGAGAACAAAATTTCAAAGGCATCACCTAGCAACCATTTCTTAAAAGATTTGGCCTTGTTTTCTCTTTTTCCCATTGTCCTATGTAAATGTGTAATAAAACCATTTCTGCTAAAGTTTATGCCTATTAATATAAAGCTGTTGTTTCCAGTGCAACCAATAATGCAGGAATAACATAAAAACAGTTTTTGTTGCATCATAATACTTCAGTCACATCACGATTAACTATGTGAAGTTCGCACTTGAGACCCAATGATGTGATTGAATCTCAGAATGTGCAGCTGATATCAGTTTTGATGTGTTTGAAGTATCAGCATTGGATTATAATTTCTCTGGATTCAATTAACGTATTGAAATGCAACAATGTCACTCTTAATGTTATTTTCCATATTATTAATTGCATCCCAAATAATACAAACTTTCCATTAAAATATTTTATGTTGAAAATCATATTTGCGTACATTTTTGAATGGGCTATATCATCCATTTTAATGAGCCACCTCCTCTGCCTTAACATGTCCGTGAAAGTTGTTTTTCAGTGTAAAAAATTATTAATGGTATCAAACACCATGAAGCAGTTCATAAAATACAATTGTGGAGTCAACTTAAAATACTCACTTGCTTCACTCACCTTGTTTTTCACTGAACATGTATTGTGTGCTCGATCTTACATTGCTCTCTGTCTGTTGACTGTCATGCACTTCTCAAGTCTGAGGTGTCCTCTGGTGGACTGTAAATGAAACTGAACCAAGTGTTGTCTGCTTCTTGCAAATTGAGGTTCACGCTTCAGTTTTCATACACTTTTATGTAAATCTTCCCTCTTATTTCTAGTTCTTTGAGTTTATAGGCTTGCTTGAATAACTTGATTTTAGTTCCTGTTTCCTGGTTTTGAGTCCAGAAGTGTGAGGTGATGGCCAATGTTTCAGTTTGTTTATAATTGATGCACTGCCGGTGTTCCCTGAAGTGGATGACTGTTCATTTTTGTTTTTCTAATCTTCATGCAATTTTTATAATGAATCCAACACATTCCTGACTTTTTCTTTTGAGGTGTTATTTTTCAATTTCTATTTTGGTTTCAGAGCCTTTTGAAGTGGAAATTGCAGGTGACTCACTGATATATATATATATATAATTTTTTCTACTTATTTTTCAACTTAAAAATTTGCATTACCTCTTGAGAATTAATATTCTCCTATAGTGCTATTTTATAATTTATTTGAGCATACATAAAAACATAATATAGATATGTTTGTTTATTGTTTTAGTGATATATTCTGTTTGTGATGCCGATGGATATGCTGTCAATTATTACTCCTAGAAAGTACATGTTGTGTTCCTGTAGGATAATTTCACCACCTATAAGTTTTATATTATAGGAATTTTTTATAAGATCAGACTTTACCCAAGCTGTTATTGTTTTATTTATACATTTTTGATCATACTCAGATTTGAAAAGCATCATTCTATAATTTTTGGAACCCTGTTTGTTTTAAATGTATAGGCTTCCGCAGTCTGTGTGGTCGTGGTTGTTCTTAGCTTCTGGAAAAGGCCGCATCTTCTTGCCGATGTTTCCCCCATCTTACTTGATCCCTGAGGAAGCCCACGTAAGATGGTAGAAATGTTAGCAAGCCACAGGAAAATGCTGCCTTCTCCGGAAGTTAAGGATAACCACAGTTGTTCTCTTTAATTTCTAATCCCTGTTTTATTATTATTATTATTATTATTATTATTATTATTATTATTATTATTATTATTATTATTATTATTACTATTATTAAATTATTATTATTATTATTATTATTATTATTATTATTAAATTATTATTATTATTATAATATATTGTCATCTGCATAACCAATTGTGATGCCACCCACTGGCCTACTGATCCCAAGGTTGCGGGTTCAAATTTGGCCCAGATCGATGGTTTTTAAGTGTGCTTAAAAACGACAGCTCCATGTCAGTAGATTTACTGACATGTAAAAGAACTCCTGCGGGACAAAATCCCAGTACACCAACGACGCTGATGTGATCCAAGCAATTGACAGCGTCGTTAAACAATTATTATTAAAAAAAATATTTTTTTTTTTTTTTGTAACGCCACCATTTCTTGTTACTATTATTAGCTATGAATACCAGCCTTCATTTAATGGTTTCAGTTGTTAAACTTGTGTGTTCAATTTAAAAAAATCTTCTGATTGGGTAAGATATAAAAGCAGAGTTACGTTTTCTCAGTTATGAAACATATTTGACTCTGAAATTTGCACATATTATTTATGTTTTGACTCCATTGGTATTTGTACTTTTGTGTTTCATGAAGAGTACTTATAATATCTTTGTGTGGCATTTGAATAAGCAAGAGAGAAGATATTGCTGAGTTATAGCACAAGCAACTGTGGTCTTCAGCAACTGCTGAGGTTGATGCCATTGAACTTTCAGTATTCAGGTTCTGAATTGTAAAGTTTTATGATGTGCACTGACCTAATGTTAAGTGAATTTAAGGTATTTTCTTTAAAAGTAATCAATACCTCTTATTCATAATCCTGCATTTGAAACTAGTCAAGTCTTGTTTAGTGAAAGCAATTTTAATGTTTTGCCAAAGAATGTAGTGTTCCTTTTACTGTTGTGAATTTATGTTGCTTTACAGGTCTCATTTTTATAACATGTACCTCCATAGTGTGTGTTGATAAGGTTCTAAATTGTTGTGCCATACTTGTTTATATTTATTTGTTGTTTTAACTTATTTGTAATTGAAAAGTATTGGGGTAAATGTAAATAGCAGGTTATATGCATTGCAAGCATGTTGACCTATATTTAAAAGCTTCTGCTCATAATAAACTAATGGTTATGTCTGCTTTGTACATTTCTTTAGGAATAATTAATAGCTACCAAAGGAAAATAAGGTTATTTAAATAAGTTGGTGGTATCTCCTGTTACACATTAACTATATTGAATACGTACCTTGTGTTGCCATGGGCAGTGATTCTTCGAAGCAGAATTTAAATTAAATTACAATGTGCTGTGTATTATACTATAGATATACTGTAATGGCGCAGATTTTGGATGTATAAACTGAGTTGGAAGTTTGTGTTTAAAACAAAAGTGTTTAAAACAAAATTTGACAAAATTGCTCAGGGATGATGTTCTAAACTGTTGGTTAATATTAACTGCAGTATTGTTGCTTATAAACCAATGTTTAGTGATTCAAATTTTTTTATCTTATTTAATAGCTGCATTTTAATTCAAACGTTTCAGATTTTTCTACAACATTTCTGTAATTCCTTCTCCTTTGAAAAGACTGAATAATGTAAAACTGAAATTGTTCAGCAGAAAATTACACTTTTAAACTGTTTATATTATCAATGTGTTTGCCCAGAATTTTTGAAAAATATATAGGTACAATATTTTTCTGCCCCCTCTTATGTTTTCAAAAGGACATATTCATATAGCAGTGAGCAAGACATATGGAGGAATTGACCAGAA
This sequence comes from Tenodera sinensis, assembly GCA_030765045.1. Taxonomy (NCBI): domain Eukaryota; kingdom Metazoa; phylum Arthropoda; class Insecta; order Mantodea; family Mantidae; genus Tenodera; species Tenodera sinensis. Next base: position 301,516,014 of record CM060962.1, read on the forward strand.
AGTTCTGTAATTGTGAAATGCCAGTTCTGCAAAATTGTTGCCCTTCACTTTCTGTAAGTTGTGGCCTCACTAGAGATGGTCAGCTACTTGTGTCTTCATTGTGCTCATTGGCATTGAGTTGCCTGCACCAAACGTCAAGTCCATACATGTGGTACACTTGCGGGTGGATTTGTACTGGAGATTGCTTCTGCGCATGCAGAAATCTGATAACTGCACAAAACTTGTAGTTGGTGGGAGACAATATTAGTGCAGCCATTTTCTCCTAGTGCTCTGCAATTACTACTACTACTACTACACATTTGCATTCCCGCCATCTCTAGAAATGACCGGACCTTATTTTTTGGATGAACCTTAACTCATTTATCTTGAATTTTCTTCATTGTTCTCTATTCTTTCTGCATTTTGAAACATTTCTGTGCACTACTATCCTAACTGGCCCTGAATATGTCAGTGATATTTTCCTTTACTTATTTATCTTGGAAAGCATTCATTTATTACATAACTATATATTCTTTTTTCCTTGATATTGAAAATTGATTTGCGTTTCTTTATTCTGATTGGCCTGATAGTGATGAAATTTCCTGTTGTTTGAAGGTTACGTGCACCATGATTAAACAATGCATATGTTTTCATAAACTGCGTGAAAGAAATACCAAATTTTACTGCAACTGATCTCATTTATTACATGCCATTTTCCAGTATAATAATATACTTTGCATAGGAATTTGGACAAGCATTATTAAGATTATGCAAATTATTTGTGCAGCCATGGAAAAAAATGATTTAGCACATTAGGAGAGCAGAACGTTGTGTTGCAGTGCAGTTTACAAAGAGGATATTTCCAACATGCAGCTGAGTTTATTGATAGTCTCTGCTCCATGTCATCATCTGTCAGACACACAAATAGGCTGTTTTTTAATCACTACTCACATTTGTATTTGCGAGTATGTTTACAAATGTAAGTGGTGATTCAAGACACCGTGTGTCCGACGGACAATAACATATGGATCAGAGACTATCAATAAAGTCGGCTACATGTAGGAAATATTGACTTGTGCAAATGGCACTGTAACATGATGTGGGGTTTAGAAATATTCTGCTCTCTAAATGCACTCAATCATTTTTTACATGGCTGTAAAATGATTTTGTGGCCTCAAGTTGGAAACAATGAAGTGAAACAATACTTAAAAACTTTGAATGGGAACTGCGCACATTGTCCAAACACGGCTTGTGTGTTTGTTGGCATAAATAAATAATAATTACTTGAAAACTTGTTGAGCCAGATTTGTGGCACTAACTTCACTTACTTAAATTTAAAAGTGGAATATGTTTCACAAGCTATTGCTTCCCTCCTCAATTTGGGTCAGACTGGTAACACTGGAGACAGATTACAGATGATGGTTGCATAAGTGGCATCATCTGGTCTTCTTGTGATGAAACTATTCAGGTTGTTCAATGGCAGGATTTCAAAGTCCATAGCATATTCCTTCCTTTTGAGGACGTGGATGTTTTCTCAGACTCAGTTTTGCAGTCCTACTGACGTTTCTCAGCAGTCACTTCAGGATGGATGTTGTAGTTGGCAGTTCAAAAATGGTTTGCTACAACTGATTTTCATATTTCTTTATTGGAAATGCAACTAGGACCACCCCCATAGCACAGTGATAGTGTGTCTGTCTGCTCTGTAAATTAAAATATGTTCATTGAGCTTAAGAAAAAAGAAGGAACATGTGACATCATACTAACAGTGACAGCGCTCCACCACATTCCATGCCATGTGGACAGATCCATTCAGGCCTGATGTAATTTGTGAACACTCCCATAGTAATGCTGTGCTACACTCAAATGTTTTATCAACACAATTTCTTTTGAGGCTAAAAACAGTGAAGCAAAAGAATCAAGTCATAGCAGAACTAGTTTCATTCTTAATGACTGAAAACACTCAGGTCATGTTTTGAAGGCTATTGCCCTCATCTCATCAATTGATCAGTTGTAGACCAATCTCATTTGAAGCATTTAATTTTTGTGTGTTTGTTAACAATACTGTAAATTGCTAGGATCATACTATACTATCGGTGTGCCCAGAATTTTGTCACATGGGAGTTATTATATGTGCCAGTAAATCTACTGACTTAGGGCTGTTGCTTTTAAGTGAATTTGAACCCACGACCTTGGGATCAGTAGGCCAGCGCTTAACCTACTGAGCCACCTAGACCGACACAACTTAGCTGATGGTTAGCATCAGAGGACAATGAGGTGTAAAGAAAGTAGGATAAGCATAGAATAGATTGTTTTAATGCATTCTATAAAATGCAGTTTGCTGAAAAATAAAAATCTTTGTATCAATACTTGCAGGTTATTGGATTGGAATTACATATTCTGCTGTTCATAACTTTTCAAGTAACATAACGTTTCCAATTGAAAGTGCTCTTGAATAAGAAGCTTGTGCTCATGTTTAGTAGTTAAATTGTTTCAAGAATTAAAATTACATAAAGTAACAAAACAGAAATATAACTGGCTTATGAACTAAAAAGGAAAATGAATGACTTGAAAGGTTGGGGTTTTGCTGTTTACACATACATGCATGTTTACACGTAACGGAGTAGTCAGAGCATTTAAAATGTCCAAAGAATATACTCTCAAGTTTCTCTTTAGATATACCCCATTGTTTTGTTAAGATCAGAACATTATACAGTCTGAATGTATGCAATGTAACAGTATGTCAAAATAACTTGAGTGATTGTAACTGTGGGCAGTCATTAATATGTTTTTTGGAAATAGATTTAAATATTCTGGTTAAAGAAAACTTCCTTGCGCCATACAAAAATCAAACCCAGGGTTAAAAAGTCAGAACACTGACTTACATATTTAAGTTCTTGCAGTTTGTTGGAAACAAACCACATGTATGTTAATGGATAAAATATGCAGCTACAACTCTTAATTCCTTTGTGTGCCTATTGCTTTCCTTTACAACGTTATTTGAAATTGTTTTAAATTGTGATTGCTATCAAATCCAAATTTTTCCTTATTTTGTTAAGTTTCATTAAAGTTATGAGAAATGTGTGTTAATACTTTGTTGTTGTTGTTATTGTTTATTGCCATTAGTGTCAATGCAATTGAGTTGTTGTAGATTTTCTTTTGGGAGAGACAGCTATTTCTTAGTCAATGGTTTGTGAAGATAATGGATATTTAACCAGTGCTAAGTATACAAAGCTTTTATGTTGCTTTCTTATAGTGTTCTGACTTCATTCAGTTTTCCAAGTGTCAAGATTATTATCTAGTTCAACTTTCACTGAGACTTTGTTTAACTTGCACTGTCATTCCATGTGTGTGAACTAGTTAAATTTCCCATCATTTCATTTTCTTCACTTTGCAACAAAATGTGTATGTGCAGATTTTTCCTCAAGACAGTTCACTTGTTGGGGAGTTGAACACAAGACGTCTTGAATCCCTTGTAGTAGTAGCACTCACTGCAAGTTACCATAGTCAACTTAAATTTGCTTGGCTCTTTTGTTGCAACAAAAACATATTCACTAACTTGTTGACTCGCTCACTCACATACTGACTCATCAACCCCCTCAATTTCTAAGAGCACTCGCTTATATAGCTGTTGGCAATTTCCACACCGTTCCAGAATATTTAAGATGGTAAAACTTCTAGAAGATTCTAGTTATCTGGCAATAACATTTCTGATGTTTATGCTGAGCAGGTACATAGCTTAACTGTTGACCACTGTGACTGCCTCGCACAGACCACCCAATAAGCTTGGGACATGGTATGTGCATCACAATATACAATTGTTAAAAGTATTTGTGCCATGTGTAAGTGTTATAAATGCAAGCAGTATATATCTGGAAATCTGTATGTTTCAAAAGAAAAGCATATTGGCAGTTCCCAAGAATTCAATAGTGCCGATGTTTTGCCTGCCATTCCGACAAGCATCATTAGAGGAAAGTGACTTGTTCTGAAAGGGCGCTCGTGAGGAGTGTCCACCATATATATGATGGGACAAGACCGCCCATTGGCTGGGTGTTCACGTCAGGTGTTCACGCATCGACTGGCTCACAGCCAATAAACCCGGGAACATCATTTTATTGAATATTATGTTGTTGTTGTTGTTAGCTAATGCTGGATTTCTGACAATGAAATCATTAATCCTCTTGCTCTCCAATATTTTTCACTGATGGATGGGGTGTTAGAAATGGCCAGGCATTCTTCCAGGGAAGACACCCCAATCGGCGACCCTGGACAAAGTTCGTACCCACGGGAAAACACTTAAGCCGAGGATACACATACCTCACGGCAGCAGGACCAATTACAGACCACCTCCCGCTCATTGGCTAGGACAACACAACCCACATCCTCCAAACCATAGGATATATATTTGGAAAACTGAGGAGTTTTTTTCATCCTGAAGATGGCCTTAGAGTCTACAATGGCCGAAAGTTCAACCTTTATAAATCTAACACGGCTGATCGCCTGTGAAGCCTTGATCCTATCCCAATTCTGTGTAAATGTTTTGCCAGACAATCATGTCCTGTAATCAACCTGAAGGTTGCAACTGCTATTTTTCGAGGATACTCAGGAATTACTGTTTGAATGTTTGGTAGTTCCCATCTTTCATTTTTTGATTTTTCATAGTAATATTTTGCAATAATTTTTTTGAATTCAGAGTTGACTAATCTTTTAGCTGCATAAAATGGTAGATTATCTATAGATTTTTGTACACCGCTGGTACCCTTTTTTGCAAGAAAATCAGCTTTCTCATTACACTCAGTCCACAGTGAGCTGATATCCATTGGAAGACTAGGTGTTTTTGAAGTGCTGTTAGATGGGTAAGGATTTTCCAACATTCTTTAATTGTTTGGTTTTTTGGTGACAACTTGGAAGTAATTGCTGTAATTGCTGCCCTGGAATCTGAGAGAATAACTGCTTGCTGAAAATGTGAAATTCTGTACAAAAGATTTTGTAGGGCCATTCGAATTGCTTCAATTTCTCCATCAAAGTTAGTAGTTCCATAACTTAAAGATTTGTAATAGGAAAAGAGGTGACATGTGACTCCAGCACCTGCTCCATCTTGGTTTGATATCAATGATTCATCAGTATAAATATGGAGCCATTCGTGTTCTGGAAATCTAGTATGGATTGTCTCTTGAATATTATTGAACTTTCTAATTCATAAAATGGAGTAAAATGTTTGCATATTTCACTGTTGGATAGTTTATTTCATGGAAAACTATACGTTTTCAGGAAGCTTGCCTCTGTTATCTTTATAAACTGGGTGCCAATAGTTATGTGGGATTTTGTTGCTTAAAAAAGTGCACTTATGCTGTTGTAGAGTCTCAAAAAATAAAATATTAAGCATAATGTTTTATCAGATTGTGTAAGCTTTCAAGGCCGGTGTCATTAATTAGAAAATGATTATCCGGGCTTGTGGGCCATGGTCTAGTGGAAAATCTCCTTCCAGATGTTTTGTTCGAAGCTGCATTGAACATCCTCAGTGGTGTGACCGCAGTACTCTGCTAGTCTCGGCGACGACTGATACGGAGCCGTTTGGTTTCACAGGTTTTATATGCTTAGCATGTTTGGTCTGGTCTTTGTTCATTGGTTCAGCTGCTGCGTGCGCTGGGCTAAAGTGGGGGGTGCTTCCATTGCCTATAATTGTTGTCGTTGGACTGGTATTTACTGTGGTTGAAGCTGTTGTTGGCGTATGATTTTGAATTTGTCTCTGCTCAGGTTTCTTGTGTGCTTTGTAAAATGCTGGATCTGAAGCTCTATTTAAGCACTTTGTTTCTTCCTTCCTTTTGAAGTTATCTTTATGTTTGAAAATCTCTATGGCTTTGCAACTGAAACAGGCGTGATAATGAACCATGGAAGACAGGATGGCTGTGTCTGAGTACTGTATAATGTGTTCCGCTGGTGCTAGTAATCTGTGTTCTGCAACTGCAGACTTTTCTGTTTGTCCCAAACAGCAACACCTTTTGTGTTCTGTAATGCATGTGTTTACCGTACCTTTTGTGTTCTATAATGCATGTGTTTACCGTACATTGAGTGGTCCCTATAATTTCATAATTTATACATAATGTTAAATTTTAAACATTAAAGTTTAAATATTGTGTAATGCTTTGCATATCTAAAGCATTGGATTTGCTAAGTTAATAGATGTCTTTGTATTGTTTTTAGAACTGAGTATGTTTCTTGTTTGCTTCATGTCTTTCATAAGTTTTAATACCTCAATAACTGAATCCCTTGAATGAATTAATTTATTCCCCACTTCCTTTATCCACAAAATTAAAATGACAATAAAATGTGGAACAATTAAACATTTAATTTTTAATGCTCTTATATTCTTTTTATGTATTTCGTTATGTAATAATACAGTTGTGCATTCTCCACATTACCAGAAAAATCTCTTGCATTTTGATTATTGTTGCATATTTTATTCATGGAATAACATGGCTATTAGTCATTCCAGTTGCAAACTTATGGATAACAAATTTATTGATGAAACAGCAGAAGAGCACAAAATTTTAGTAAATGAGTTTGCAGAATCTATGTGATAAATAAAATATGATGAATGAAATATATGGCAATGTATTAAGTAAACTTAAAATTTAGAATAAATTTTTAAAAAATTATAAATATTAAAGAAGAACAGGTTTCACTCAAGAAAGAATAGCTATTATTTTTTATTTATGCTAACAAACTTACTGTTGGTGTTTTTTTTTTTTTAAACACACAAGCCGCGTGTGGGCAAAGTTTGACACAATAGCTCAGTGGTAGAGCAGCCGCCCGGTAAGCGGAAGGTCTGTGGTTCAAATCCCAGTTGTGGCATTGAATTTTTAAGTTCCAGTTCTACCTCTCAAAAGAATAGCTATATTACAAAAAAGACAAAAATCCTTCAAATAATTAATTGAAAAATTTTAAAAATCAGAAACAAGTGCTAAGAAAATAAATCTCTTAGCTGCAGAATCTATTGAAACAAATACCTGTCCCTTAATAAATGGTTTCATATCTATACATGTGACTCCCTCAAGTCAAATGACATAGAAATATCAGCTGAAGGCACATGTCCACTTTTCTCATTTTATTCTAATCTGGGTACTAATGTTATTGGAATCCTAGTTGTTGAAAAACATATCTGGCAAAAGGGGCAATGTTTTCACATAAAGGGTTGCATAGATACAGAAGCCTAGGAGGAACTGACACACTTGGTGTGAATAGAAATGCACTAAAGTAAAATGTTTGGCTACTCAGATTATTTTAATTTCTATTCCAAGGATATTTTCTTGCTAAATTTCTGCATCTTATGTTGTTCTATTTGCACATTGTGTTTTTATTTAATTCAGGATTATTATGGAACCAAACCAATGTTTTGCAAATAACTAAAAACTAAAGTAAGTTTAGTAGAATTTTTATTATTATTGTTTTTATTATTATTATTATTATTATTATTATTATTATTATTATTATTATTATTATTATTATTATTATTATTGCTGTTGTTGTTGTTGTTGTTGTTGTTGTAGGAGTGTTACTTTTGTCCACATGAGACAGCCATACCTCACAATGTCTGCCACTAGACAGTCACATCATCAATATTTTTAATGTCTTTCCTGGTGTTCTCTTGCTGTTGCAGAGTTTGGAGTCTTTAAGATAGCTCCCTAGTGCTGTGATGATAGACCACAGAAATGACTGTTGTTAAAACAACTGAAAATTGTTATCAAATATTCCTTTGAAATTTCACTAGTCATCCCATCTTGCTGGAAATATCTTGCATGTCATTAAACCCTGAGTATCCTTATGTAAACAATGGTGCCTATGGCCCAATAATTCGTATACCAGAGTTGAGTATGCTGTGTGGGTTTGAAACACCAAAATCTCTATGTACCCTGAATAGATGAAATCATGTCTCATCCATGAATCAGGTGACATCCAACATTCTTACAAGGGAGTCATCGCGCAAGTTGTGATCGCAGTTGCCAACACGGTTTGATTTGTATGAATATGTTTGAGGTGCTGATTACAAACATGTATAAACTAAATGCCATCGCCTATAACACTGTAAGCTATGAAGATTCGATATTCCACTCAAAATGGACAATACCTAACATGATATCATGACTGTAGTAAATTTAGTCATCATAAACAGTTTCTCTCTAGCAAATATAGTTATTTATAGTGTATGATATGGTCATAATGACAGTAAGAGCAATGTCCTTGCAAATTATGCTCCCAAAAAAATTTGTTCCAAATTTTGCCATGAGATAAAAATATGATAGTTACTCATATCGATGCTATCTGACCTCAAAACATGGTGTATATAGTCAAGACTATCCCTCCTGGGTACACATCTTTCATTCAGGTACTTAATGTATTATTCTTCCGGTAGTTCAAGGCAGTGCTGAAGTGGATTGAAGATCACAGTATCTTAAACGACTATCAGTTCACACTACCTTTGAGGGATTCAATTTCATTGCTGATGTGTATTCTACACAATCAGTTCTGTTCTTCAGTCTTCACAGATTTGGTTCGGTATTCCGGAACTGTAGCTGGATATGGCAACTTCAGACCAGAGAGGTTTCAAACACCTGCTGAACATATTGTTGATGCTCAAAAGCAGTGTGACTTAGAAGACTGCTTAATGCAGGTGTTCATGAAGTATTCCTACTGTGATAAAAACTCTGTTTTCAGCACTTTATACTCCGTGGACATGTTCATCCTCGTAATCTGTTGCCAAGAGCTACCAACAACACATTTTTTTAACTTGGTGGCTGAACATGCGCAATATTGCAAAGCGCTCTGTAATTGTCATTGGCAAATATTGTGCATATATTTGAAATGTATATGTAAAACTCTTGCATGCAAACCACAACTGGTTGGCAATTGCAATTGCAACTTCTGATAATTCCCTTGTTAGGTTATCCTGAATGTTTTTTCTGTTTCACTTTATCAAGCTGCTTTAGTTGCTGCACTGTCATTTTTTTAAATGAAGATGTGCTTTGTTTGTTGCCCTTTAACATTTTTAGTAACCTGGTCATTATTCATGGGACAGGTGAGAAATCCCAATTAGCTACATCATTTACAGCTCTCTCTGGCTCATGTTTTCCAGGTTCATCCAGAAGAGAAGCTTTCCTTTCCAGTTTCTAAGTTACATCTAGTATTGTAGAATTTGATGGGACTTGTAGCCCTCCAAAGTTTGCCATTGGGTTGCAAGAAAAGACTTGTGACCTTATGTATAAACAATAAACATTCTTGAAGGGACTGCCATGTTTACTGTACTGTACATACTGCCATGTGCTATCTGTTTTTTTTTTTTTTATTATTGGCAAACATTATTGCCATCTGTTGCTCATTTACATAAGATGAAATTAAATGTCTATTTCAGAAGTGATTTGAAATGAATCCATCGTATAATTTCTACTTTATCACTAGTTTTCTGGGTTCACTTGTATAAGAATCAGAAGTATTTGGTTTTACTGCGATGAATCAGTAATTCCTATTCCATTTATAAATGTTTGGTAAATTTCTATTACAATAGTGAGGTATATTATATAATTGTGTAAGGTCCAGTTTAAGTAATGTCCAATATTATTGGCAATTTTAAAATTTACAGTTGTGCTTTGCCCCTTCCTTGTCTGTTTTCTCTTTCGTAAAGTAGGACAGTAAGATATGAGAAGCAGTATTTGTTTAACAATTAATAGCTTTTTGTTTCTCAAGCTGTTTATTCTTTATGTAAATGGTTTGAACCTTCAGCAAACAGCCAACTCAGTTACAATAAAAGTCAAGTTACCTAATGTTAAAGTTTTAAAAAAAATGTTAAGTATTTTAGTTATAAGCAGCTTTATACTAGTCTGAATTTTTTTGAAACCTTAAAGGAAATTTTGGGATATGAATGTGGCTATCATAAGAAATAAACTAAGAAAAGAGAGTAATTGGTTATGAACCTGTATACGTATTCATGTATCTTCTCTGATGTACTGCTTACTGCAGCCTCTATCTACACACAACACACACACAGGGTGTTCAAAAAAAAAAAAAAAAAGATAATGTTTAGTGTGTTGTGCGGGGCAGCAAACTGATAGGTTTCCAAATAGGCACCCCTTTCCGGAAATGCATGGTTTGGATGCTGTAGTGCATTGAAGTGTGACACGGGTGCACGTTCACATTTCATCAATAAATCCAATATCGAGCTGTCTACATTACCAACAAACTTGAACTCTGTACCTCTTACGTCATTGCAGAGTCTATATCGGTGGTGGTGAGCCTCATGTGCTTGGCCCAATACGTGCGGTTGTCTTTGAAGATTTTCAATCGCTCTGTGGACTAAAGCCACAAGGTCCTCCACTGACGTTACAGGACTACCATGAACCATACTCTTCATACAACTCCACAGAAAATAGTCGAGAAGTGTCAGATCTGGTGACCATGCTGGCCATGGAACCGATCCACCTCTACCAATCCATTGATTTGGATATGCGAGGTGATTCCGCACATTTACATCAAAATGTGCTGGAATTCATGTCAGCCATTTCTGCAGCTTTGTACTGGGGCATGCCACACTGCTGTTAAAAATGTTACTGTGCTTGAAACTACACAAGTAATGCAGTAGGGTGTGCACCAAGGACTATGGAGGAATTTAGCACATGCGCAGGACTGTCATTATGCTCAGGTCATTCATCCTGTACACAGATGGCTAAAGGTTGCATACCTTCTGTAGTAAGATACCAAAATGAATGTTAATATATTATCACAACCGTTTGTTCTGAAACTTCGACACCCTCCAGCATCCAAACCATGCATTTCTGGACAGGAGTTCCTGGTTGAAAATCGATCAGCTTGCCATCCCGCACAACACAGTAAGCATTGTTAGTGCTTTTTTGGGACATCCTGTATATATATATGTATATATACATACATTTATACGTAGATACATACATACAAACAGACATACACATATACATACATATATTATTCAAGCTTTTAAACTGTTATATTCCAAAGACAAATCACTTTTTGATCACTAACTTAAAACACTTTTATGATACAGATTAAAGTTGTATGTCTTATACATTTATAATGTATATAGCCTTTTCAATGATGAAGGAATGCATTTTAAATTTAGGTTATATGTACATTGAAGTAGAGCAGTATTGTTATCTTACTGTAGAGCATTTTACATAACTTTAAAACTTCATGTTTACTACAAAGTATGAATGTTACCAAAGTGCAGAAGATAACTTTCTTTTTATTATTACTGTATATTAATGTAAAAGATATATATATATATACACACATAAACATTTATAATATTGTCTTCATTATTAACATGAATGAACTGGTATGTATGCTTCCAAATTCTGATGTGTTCAAGTAGAAATCAAGAATGAACGGAAGATTATTATATTACAAAACAAAGATAGTTATTATGCATTTTAATTGTGCATTTTAATGTTGTAGAAGATATTCCATGTACATGAATGCCAAAGATAGATTAGTAAAAAAATGAATAATTGTTAATATGATAAGACTTTGGTTTGAGCGGATGGTTATCTAATGTTTTGTGGTAAAGGCTGTTATAAAATACAGATGCAGGCGTTGACATCTATCAGTTCATTAACTTTCAACAGCATATATAAAAGCCCATTATGCAACTGAAAAATGGTGTAGTACAATTCCATTGAATAGGATGGTTACTGTAACTTGATTTAAATTACAATTAACATTGCATATGTTGGACTTCATGACAGTGATGTGCACTAACAATTTTGTTGTTATTGAGTTGATTTTGGCACTACACCACTTTTTAAAGAAGTGAATTATATAATGTCAAAAATTGACTCGATAATAACTAAATTACTGTAACTTGTTTGTTAGCATTACTTTTCAAATGTTTTGTTTAAAGTGGTTTCATTATATTGCCTTATAGTTTAACAAAAGCGTTTATATATTGTCCTGTGGTATGTTATAGTGGATTGAAGCAGCCATGAAGTGCATAAGAGTTCAAACCCACTGATGGGGTGCAGATCATTTTACCTATGTATAGGTTGAGCAATCTGTAGGTCACAGAAACTAACATTCCAACTGGGGAAGCATAGTGCTGACCACACTTCTGTTGTGCATATGAGGCTGGCAGTTGGGTTGGTGGTTGTGCCACAGATTATGATTTTTATTATTTACATATATATGCATATATATGGGTTCTGCTTGGGTATTTTCTTGTAGTGAATGTATGTCTGCAAACATCTTGTTATCAAGCTAGAGGGCGTTAATGTTTTTCAATCACCATGTCGGGTTAGATAAAATTCTGTCACACAGATCCTTGTTCCTCCTTCGACATTGGAATTGTTTATGTTTTGTTTTCTTTGCACTTTGGAATATTGATTGTATTCTGTTTTTAACATTGTTTATATTACCATTTAGCCTAAAAGCTCCATTTTGTTACTTAAATAGTAAAGGATTCCGCCGCATACTATATAGCACATTATGTTCTGGTTATCAATCTCAGCTATCAGCATGTACTAAAGTGCTCCGTTTACTGGAAGGACTTTCAGTTTTAAAGCATGTTATAAAACTGCTCATTTTTCTAAAGAGAACTAGCAGAGATGCATCATGTTTATGGTACTGCTTGGGGAAATGCAAAAAGAGCACAAGACCTTTATGCTGAGCTTTACCCAAGGAGATATTTGCCTCATCACAACAGCTTTATTGCTGTACATCAACTAGTGCAAGAAACAGTAACTTTCCAAAAACAAGCACATCGCTCAGACTCCAAAGAAATGAAGGAACAGTGGCTCTAGAAGAGGAGGTTCTTGACTGGGTCCATAATTATCTATCCACAGCACAAGAACAATAATGCATGCCATGTACACATGCCAGTCTTGGGTTACTAACTGTAGAATTCTGAGTGAACAGCAATCACATCCGTATAATCTCACCCAACTCCAAGCACTGGGGCTAGATGACTTCCCACACTGACTACAGTTTGTCCAGTGGTTTCTTCATAAATGCATTGATCAACCAAGATTTTCTACAATCATGTTGTGGATGGACAAGAAGCTTTTTACATGAGAGGGCATTTTTAACAGACAACAGTCACATTTGGGTATAGGATAATCCTAGAGCTATTTGAGGTAGAATTACCAACGCCAGTTTGAAGTGAACATTTGGGCTGACTTTGTGAGTGCAACTCACAGAATCCTATTTGTTAACTCGATGTTTGACAGGACATGACCAGTTAATGTTGTTCTAAGGCGATGAGGCACTTGCACATTATTCCGGTGATGTAAGGGATTTTCTAAGTGTAATGTATCCTGATCCTGGATCAGAATATCATGGCCAGCACATTCACCAGTTCTAACTCCTGTGTACGAGATGCCAGTGAAGAGGAGCTAATGGCCAGGAGTTTTGTGGCATTTGATGCTATTAGTGATGCATTTGGTTGTTTTTTTTAAAGAACTCGGCTATCGTTACTATGATGCTATCAACTATGCTCTGAAGTGCAATGTTGGCATTTTGAACATCATTTATAAACACTTATGCACTTGTTCAATTCTTCTTTTGTTCTTATTTTAACTTGTTTGAAGCCTTTTAATGGTGGAGAAAGTTTGACCATTAATGGTAGTATTTGCATATATTGTTGATAATAACATCTATTGTAAACAGTTAAAAGGTTTGACCTGCTTCAGAGCACATGGATTTAGTGCCATATAATTAAATCAAGATTTAAAGCCGAGTTTTGTATCACTGTATTTTTTAAAATTAAAGATACACTGCTATTCTTATTTCAAAACTCTCCTAATGCCTTGTAGCAAAAATGTGTAGTGACCTGTTTGGCAGAATTTCGCCTAAATTGATGTAGTATTTCAAAAACTTTAATGTGCTCTAGCTTGATGACAAGAAGTTTACAGACACATTCTTGATAAGAAAATACTCCATTATAACACCTGAATCATGCCTTAAAATTATTTGGTGTTATTATGACTCATCCTGTATATATCTATATGTATTTATGTGTGAAATTAAACCTAAAGATGTATGGGAGGTACCTGACAAGAGCATCCTTACAAATTTGTTTACTGATGCAATAATGCTTTTATAGCATTGCATTTATGTTCATATACAGGGTCTAGTTCTACTAGGGCATAAGGCACAATGATGTAGTTTTGAGTAATTTAAACCTTTTTAAAATAACCTTAATCACTGACATGCGTTTTAATTGCAAGCTCTTTTTATTACAGGTACTCTAAATCTGCATTCAAATGTGTTTGAATATTAAGGCTCAAATAAAATTATTATATTTTGCACTATAGCTATAGTGACTAGTTATCTCACAAAACCAGATTGTTGTCCTGGTTTTTCATTCAAGTTTGTGGTGTTCCAAAAGGTATAAATATGTGGAGTTCTTAGCCTTTCATTTGGAAAATTTATGGCATGAATACCTGAACTATATAAGTATAACCTATAAGCCAAACAAGTCGTTTACATAAAAGATTATTTTATATTTTATTTTCTCAAAGATAGCTTTAATGATATAGTGTGACTTTGTCCAGTTTCATTAAACTGCCACTTCACTTAGTTTTCACTGTCATTTAATAACCTAGTTCAACTTTGAGTTTTCGCTGAACTCACATTGTCACTTCACAAATGTGAATGAGTTCAAGTTGTTACTGTCACATGACTTTCTTGCAATGTAATGAAGTATGCACCACATAGCCTTTTCGTCTGGATGGTTTACCCAATGGGAATGAAACACAAGATGTCTTGAATCTCTTGCAGTAATAGTGCTCACTACTAGTCGCCAGAGTCATCACAAACTTGCTCAGAGAATGGCACTTTTCACCGCACAAAAAGCACTCACTGATTTCACAAGCATGACTTAACTTGTGAGAGCACTTGCTTATATAGCCATTGGAAATTTCCACACAGTTCCAAAACAGGATGGGGAAACTTCTAGAAGATTCTGGTTATCTGATGATAACATTTCCAATATTTACATGGGCAGGTGTGCTGTTTAACTGCTTATGTTCTGACTGCCCAGTGGTGACCTCCCAATAACCTTTGGCCATAGCTGCTGCTTCGCATAGTTAAAAATCACAGCTGAGATGACCTCTCCTGGTTTTAGAAGGACAACTTGAGCTCCAGATAGATCTTCACCGTTAGATACAATTCCCTTTTAACTCTTATTATAACAAGGAACTTTCCTCCCTCTTTTTTTTTTTTAATTGTTTAATGCCCACTTTTACTACATATGGCACCACAGGCGATGACACTGATGACATATGGAATCAAGATGGAGCACCGGTGGAATGAGATGGTGGAGAAAACCAGAGAACCTGGAGGAAACCCACCCAAAGTGCTGCTTCGTCCACCACAAATCCCACATGCGGTTGCTTGGGATCGAACCCGGGCCACTTTGGTGTAAAGCAAATGGTCTAATCACTCGGCTATGGTGCGGCCTCCTCGCTCTTAGCAGCATACATAATTTGTGTATATATATTCTTAAATCTGCTTCCTGTCCTCCTCTAAAACACACCTATTAAATTGAACAACAACAACAACAATAATAATAATAACATGCACTATAATGAGTACTAACCCTGTTATAAGTGGTGTCTATCTATGTTGAGATATTCCTGGCATTCCTTACTGTCACTAGTTTGTAATTCAGGAATTATAGTGATGTAGGTTTTCAATTTTAAAAGATAATCAGCTGTATGAACAGAGGCGTTTTAAACACCCACTTGCTGTGCAACATGTCTTGAAAACTTCTTTGGAGAGTGATTGAATGATGCATCAAGTTAGTTAATTTTTCCTTCGTTAGAACATTTCTTTTTCACTTCCTAGATCTAGTGTATAGCAATCCTATTGTCCTAAACATATTAACCAGTTGTCTAGCAGTTTCTGTAACTGAACACCAGAAATTTCTCATGGGATTGTCTAAATGATTCAGTTTTTACTTTCTCTCCTATGAATAGTAAAGTAGAGGAAGTCCACCCAAAAATTTGATGTCGAGATTTCACCGGAAATATATGTCTTGAGGCCCCATGAATCCAAAAAAAGGATTTATAGAAAAATGTTGTGTGTGTGTGGGTGTGGGTGTGCGTGTGCGTGTGCGTGTGGGTGTGGGTGTGGGTGCGCGTGTGGGTGCGCGTGCGCGTGCGCGCGTGCGTGCGTGTGTGTGGACAGCATAACTCAAAAACGAAAAGTTGGTTAAAAACCAAAGTTTGTATTTAAGTTTAATATCTTTCAAGGATGCGACACAAAGATTTTAAAGAAAACTCCTCCACCCTAAACGACTCTTTACATAGAAAATTTTTCAAAAATTATGATTTTCTTGAAAATGGCTCTAATGATTTTGATTAAAATGCCATATGTTTGAGATATTTGTACGACAAATTAAATGTATATCTTTAATTTTCTGGCTATAGCCTATGAAGTCCTATTTACTTGGATGACTTTTGCATAACTGGTAAACTGTAAGAGATAGACCAAATCTTACTATACAAAAAATGTATATCTTGCTAAAACACAATTTATGTCTAAATAAATTTGTAGAGTGAACCATTTCGGAGATATTCCTTATTATTTGTGTGAGTTTTGGAGAACTTCTACTTCTGTTAAATGGAACATCATTATTCATTTTTACTTTCTCTACTGGTAAGTAGGGGAAGTATTGTATTCCACCCAAAAATTCGATGTCGAGATTTCACCGGAAATATATGTTTTGAGACCCCCTGAATCCAAAAAAAGCATTTTTAGAAAAAGGTCCGTATGTGTGTGTCTGTGTCTGTGGACAGCATAACTCAAAAATGAAAGGTCTGTGAAAAACCAAAGTTGGTATTTAAGTTTAATGTTTTTCAAGGATGTGAAAAGAAAATAGCCCCACCCTAAATTACCCTTTACATGGAAAATTTTTCGAAAATTTCGATTTTTTTTTTTTAAATGGCTCTAACGATTTTGATTAAAATGTCATATGTTTGAGATATTTTTATGACAAATGAAATGTACATCTTGAATTTTCTGGCTATAGCCCCTGTAGTCGTATTTATTCTGGATGACTTTTGCATAATTGGTAAACCGTTAGAGATAGATCAAATCATACTATACAGAAAATGTAGATCTTGCTAAAATACACAGTTTATGTCTGAATACATTTTCTTGTAGGGTGAACCATTTCGGAGATATTCCTTGTTAGGTGTGTGAGTTTCGGAAAACTTGAAACTTTCGTGAAACGGAATATCGTTGTTCACCTGTTTTACATGTTAAGTGCACAAAGAGAACGGAATCTCAAAGCTTTAAAAGATTTGACTGTTGCTCAAAGCCTACAGTATTCTAATATTCCCCTTGCACCAACAAGGAAATAAGCAATAAAATAATTTGTACAAATGTTTATCTTAACACAAAGAAGATATAGGAATGAGAGTTTGTAAGAATGGTTAGTACAAGAGTAGAGAAAGTCATGTGAGTGCAACACATCAGATTTTTTTTTATGTTAACCATGCAAAGAGAACAGAATTTAAAAGATTTTACTATCGCTCAAAGCCTACTGTATTCCCATATTTCCCTTGCACCTACAAGGAAATAAGAAATAAGATAATTTCTGCAAATGTTTATCTCAACTAATATGATGAAGATATAGGAATAAGAGATTGTAATAATGGTTAGTACAAGAGTAGAAAAAGTTATGTGAGTGCAACACATCAGATTTTTATGTATGTATCGTACATAATTCTTTGTTCAGGTTTGTCTTTTTCAGTAGGCCTTTCAGTGGAGTAATAACAAGACAAAAGCAACAACAATAATAAAAATACTCTAAAACAATTCACATACAACACAGATGTCTTGAATAAACTTTCACCTTTGAGATGTGCAATGAATAAACTTTACTGTTTACAGCTCGAAACTGAATGTAGAAACGGGATATGATTATAATGCAGCTGATAAACATAGCCTTTAGCAGGTCATTCACGCTAGTGTACAGCGAAAGAATACAAAAGTCATTGCAGTGAAAGTGACTCAGGAGAATAAATGTACCTTGAAATTTTAAAAGTGACATTTTGTGCCTTATGCCCTAAGAAACTAACCTTCATATCTATTATCAAAGGTGTGCCATATTTTATTTTATAATCATAAAGGATGTGATGTTTCTCACTGCAGCACTTGCTAATAATATGAGCAATTCTTGTACATATATTAGAGGTCTGCACCACTGAAATTCGTTGGTTCGGCCAAGTCTGATTTAAATCAAGCTAAGAATTTACAACCTGGCCTGTGTCCGATTGTCTAACTTTGTTTGAAATAAAATTACATTGCATTTATCATCATCATGGGTGCACTCAGGTCCTTGGTACCAATTAAGGAGCCACTTTACGGAAATAGTGGCAGCTAAGGTCCTGGAACTTGCAACATGTCGGCAGCATACTGTCATACTCATCACATGCAACCCTTATTACTGCATTCTGCCCACAATGTGCTGGGTGTGGTTGGTACAGTGTGCAACTGCCATTCTATTGTAATGCTATATGGAATTGGCCAAAGTGAGCATTTCTTCTTCTTACTATGGCACCACAGTCCATTTCCGAGCTTTGGCCTCCTTCAACTTCTTCCACCATTCAGTTCTATCCTTAGCTAAACGCCTCCACTTTGTTGTTCCAAGAGTTCCTCTTGCATCCTCCGTTACTGCCTCTATCCATGTGTTTCTGGGTCTTCCCCTGGGTCACGTTGCTTACATTTTTTCATCCATAATGCTTTTTGGAATTCTATAATCTGCATTTATTTATTACCACTATTATTACAGCTATGTATGTGTGTGTACTGCAATAATTGTGCTACTTAAAACATCTCAATATCACAGACCAAAAAATGTGATAAATCTGTTTTTTTAACTTTTATTTTTCCTTCAGATGGAAAAGTTTAAATTATTTTTTATTTTCTCAGAAATAAAGTACCACATGTTACGATATTTGCATGACAAGGTGTTTATGTTGAATGTGATAAATACATTTGTTTTTGTCTTTATTTTCAAGCCCAAGCCACACAGACATTTTTCAAAATAAGCCAGGCCACAGGACAGCCAGGTCCATGCAGACCTCTTAACATTTATGAGAAAATGGTTATGTTGCCCCTCAAATACCTGTGTATGCTCTCAGTAGGCTAGGGGTGGAGTTCAGTGTCTGCAGCTATATGCTATGTGAAATGGGGCATTACCAAAGATGACAGAAGAAGTGAGCAAGGTAAATTTCTAGGCTGAATAATTTCACACTGCATGTGCCCTGAACCTAACACTATAACAAGATATATGTTTCACTTCTCCATGTAAACACTCCTTCATATCTATGTAGAAGAGAAAGTGAAATATTTTATGTAACTATTTCAAATAAATAAGAAAAGTGGGAGGGGGGAGGGAGGAAGACTTGGAATGTTTGAATTGAGTCACATCTTATTAAAATCAGTGCTTTAGAACCAGAATGGTTTACTGGTTAATGGCATATTACTTCAGAGCAGCATATTTGAGATTTGCTTCCTTATAATGGGGCCCACTTTTTTACATTTTTAAAGTGCATGAAAACATTCTTTAAAATAAATTATTTTCCTATGGCTTTATGTTAACTTGTCTCAGATTGTAGCTATATTTTCTTACAGTCTACTTCAATTTATTTCATAATAATTATTTCATTGATATTTTAATTAAATTTATGTAATTGCAAAGGCTTGTAGTGTATTTATGAATTGGTTAATTCTAGTAAAATTTAAGCACATTATTAGAATAGAGATGTAGACAAAATTTAAAATCTCCTATGAACATAAGTTACATGAAAAAGGATGTATCTAATTTAAATCTTAAATCTAAACCAATTTTTCTACAGACATGCATCATGATCATGAATCAGATTACTGGTTTGACCTAAAACTCATTACGGGTTTTATATTGAATACATAGTAATAGCTCACTGGCATCCCACCAGGTAGCAGCACAAGATACTGCTACATAAAATTTCAACAATATTTGAATAAAATATGGGCCAAAAGCACTCAAAAACAACCAAATTCAGCTGAAAGGGGTGGTTAAGTAGAAAAGGGGGCATTTAAAGGTAGCACACATGGCATTTAAAGTCTGCACTAGACTTTAAAAATGGTGGAATCTAAAAAATTTCACTGGCAACCGATGACTGAAGGTTTGGTGAACATTTATATGCATAAACCTGAAAGCTGTCAATTTGACCATTTTTCAGTCATTAATCAATCCCAGGGTCCCTTAAGATATGTGACACAAATCACTCATGCTTTACTTCCCTATCAACATAGATATTAATGGAGGGTACATACCGGAAAAGTGAAGTATGTGTCTCATTATCATTAGGCTAGACATGCACAATGTGAAATTCGACTTATAAGGGAAGTATCAAACCTTTCATACCGAAACCTACATTGAATTTCCTTAAGATAAGACATATGACATAAGAAGGCTATAAGCAAAACCTTAAGTGCCAGTTTCAACTGCAAGGTCTTGACCGGGGCCTCTCAGGGTGCATGCACCAGTACAAGGTGCAAAATGTGTTAGGAAAAGTTGGCCTCAGTGCAAACAACCACTTGCTCTAACCTTGTGTTTGTCTCTCTTGCTTTGCCGTCTCCCCTTTCCTCACTTTCATAGCTGTTTCTTCCTCATTGCGTAATGTTTACATGCGGCACACAGTGTTAATTTGTTTATGTCCAAATCTGGTCTTTTGCTTTAATAACTAGGGAGCACTGGTTGAAACCTCATTTGCTCTTCTGCGAGATGTAGCAACCTCTTTAATTATTCCTCTCCAGCATTCTCTATGATTTCACCACATGCTTCTTCATGCACTATGATATAATGCAGGCATGGGCAAAATCAGCTCAACTGGGCCCCTTGCATTCTCGCCTCACTCCACCAGCCATCCCACCCTTTCATTGCTGCTTAGGTTCTGACACGCCTCATTGAGCAGCGAACATGGTTGTTTCATGAAGAGTGATAGAGAGAATTTGTTGTAAGTTACAAGAATAGGAAAGTTTGCTGTTTAATATGTGGATTTCAATTTACAAATATAAAGCATTACAATAGCAAACACCACTTTAATCAGAAGCATAAAGCATACTTTGGTGATCTTCCAGATATTTATTTACTATTTCAAAAGGTACTTTCTGAATACTCGTATTTGTAAACATATAAAACAGACAATATGTTTCCACTTTTTAGGGGTTTAGTTTCTTATTAGTTTATTTAATATAAACTATTGTATTTTTTGAGAGGTAGAATTGGAACTTAAAAATTCAATGCCACAACTGGGATTTGAACCACAGACCTTCCGCTTACCGGGCGGCCGCTCTAACCACTGAGCTATTGTGACAAACTGCCAGAATGGCATTAAATTCTCAAACCAGTTTGTCACAATAGCTCAGTGGTAGAGCAGCCGCCCGGTAAGCGGAAGGTCTGTGGTTCAAATCCCAGTTGTGGCATTGAATTTTTAAGTTCCAGTTCTACCTCTCAAACTTTGCCCACACACGGCTTGTGTGTTTAAAAACACCAACAGTAAGTTTGTTGGCATAAATAAATAATAATTATTGTATTTCTTATTTCAAAGTTTGTTCACAATATTAAGTTTAAAACCAAACAATTTATGTTGATCAAATAGTTTTAACATATTTTTAAAGCTGAACAGCAATGGAACTTTACTGCCTTATTTATTGTGAAGAGAAACAATTTAGTATGTTAATCATAAGGCAGCATAAGAATATTACGTACATAAGATAAAGGAAGGTTATAAGCTTGAAGATTATGTAATTTGTCTAACCAGAACAGGTGGCTGTAATAATTATTGTGTGCAAAATATGTTTAATATAAACACAATAGTTCATACCAGCGTAGAAATTACTATTACCGCGCAGGTGAAATGAAGTACCAGTGCAAATGTGTTCAACTTTGTCACTCGGCAAGAGAATGTGGGGTGAGTGAAGCAAGTTCAATCGCTACCTCCCCTCTCATGTCCATACCTGTTAGTGTCTAGTGTCTTTCAGCAGATGATTCTCTAATTATTATTGTACCATAGATGAGGCATTTGGCTCTATCATCATGACTATCAAAAGATAAGAAGATTTAAATGGACTTCCAGCATTTTTTGAAGCAGGTTACTCCATTATTAGGTAATTGTATTACACCTATCTATTTCACTGATAAGCGAGCCTTCTATCAACATGTGCTTCTTTGCTCTGCAGCATGCGAGTTGTGCCAAACTTAACTGAGTCACCATGATGCACAGTGCAAGTAATCTCTGTATCTTGGATTGCACCCAGTGCGATTTTAAGCTTCAAGAGGCTCTGGTCTAGATACTGAAGCCAGAATGCTGTAACAGCAGGGTAATGTGCAAAACAAATGGACTTCCTTGGTTGAAGTACAGAGTACTTGTCTTGTCAAATGAATTACTCCCTTCTCTTGCTTACCAGAGCCATCCATTTCAGTCAGTTAATGTGTGTTATTTCGCTATATGTGTGGTATGTTGCTATGTTCTGAAGCCTTACAGTAAAAACTTTTTATGACAAATTACTTATGTCACCAAAATTTTAAGGAAGGTTTCAGCATGAAGGTTTTGATACTTCCCGTGTTAGAAAATGTTTAAGCTACTCACATATTCTATTTTCCACTGTGCAAAACATTACAGCTCATATTTTCAGTCAGTGCTACTCATTATGAAACAATGGCTAGTGATTAAAGCTTACAACACATTGTGTTGTGTAACATACCATAAGCCAGTCCCTTGCCTAATCTTCAATTCCTAGTGTATTTGTACACAACCTATTGCAGTACAGAGGAGAGTAATAATTCATGAATTTAGCCAGAGGCAATATATGGAGCAAATATTTTTATCCTATGACTAAGATTTAGTTGGATAATCTTGGGGAACTGTTTAGTCATAGTAATGCCAAAGATAGCAAAAGTGGCTTAGAGTAAAGAAACCTTTTTACATCAAGCATGCTAACTGAAAATGTATTGTGAGCAAAAGAGATTATGTTAAATCATTTGTATTCATGTTACCACTTATTATCTACGTGGAACAGCAAATTAATACCAACTTATCAATTTCCAAGGTTAGAACAGTACAATAGTATGAAAAAAACATTTTCAAACATCATTCCTTGAACTATTTCTTTTCCCCAGTTCAATGCATTTGTAGGCTCAGAAAGCTAAACAATTATTTTCATTGTATAATATTTTAGTAATTCATTGTGACTGATTTCACAGAAAATAGTATAGTACTTTCCATAAGGATGAAAATGACTGGTGCAGTTTTAACTGTATTTAAAAATACAATGGGTATTTTAATCTATGCTAATCTAACTCATACCTCCCAACAGCTTGATTTACCAGACGAATCTTGAACAACCCTAAATTTTAGCCTTCTAACTTTGGGAAAGACCACCTCCATAGTGCAGTAGTAGCACACCTGCTTCTGATGCAGAGGACCTAGGTTCGATCCCTGGTACCAGCATGGGGTTTTTCTCCTGCTGGAAGGTATGGCACGGGGTGCACTCAGCCTCATTAGGTCCCGAAGGGGCCAATTGAGGAGCTACTTGATAAGGAAGTAGCAACCGCAAGTTGCAGAGGCCGCATAACCGGCCGAAAGGGATCAGGGTGCTGATCACATCCCACCCTCCAGTTCTGCACTCCCTCATGATGCCTGTAGTGGGCAGAGGTGGGGGACGCAGCAACCGAGTGGTAAGCCATGGCCTGCAAAGGGCTGTTGTGATAGAAGTTTAACTTTGGGAAATTTCAGAAAACATTGAATATATTCTAAACATCAGCCAAAAAAGAGAGGCTGATAACCCAGCCATTAGCATATCGCCATCTTATGCTTGTATTTCTTAACAGAAAGATAATTTTTATTGAATTAAGCTTAATCACAGATCTTAACAGCAATGAGAGCAAATAGCCCAATACTTGGAAAATGCAATGTTATTATACCTACAGTGTAAAATTAAACACTTAGTGTCATTCTTGGCATTGGAAAATCAACTGAAGAGTGAAATACTAAAGCTGCTAAATGTGCAAAAGAGATTCTGAGAAATCACTTTAGAATATAAACAGTATATAAGTTAATACATGAAAAGAGGCTAGAAACTGATGTGGTTTTTAATTTTCGTAATATTGAGTTGGAATTAGTAACACTGACATCACTTACGTTTTACTCACATGACATGTTTCTTGAAACGTTATTCCCATCATCAGAAGATATCCGACTGACTGGTGTTGTTGGAGTTTCTGTTGTGGTGGTGAAATGTACTTCCAGAGGGGACTTGGTGGTGATAAATCAACGTTCATTAGCTGTGGGATTGTTTTGAAATGAAGTTCTTCTCCTGTGTGTCTAATTCTGTGGTTGGTTTGATTAGTGTAATATTTGGTTCAATGTGATTGGTCATCCAGAGGTGGTGTGGGAGAAGGTCTTCATTTTAAAACATATGGACAAATCTGCAATCTTCTCCTTGATCCTGTACTTTTGAGTTCTCTATAATTTTATTTAGGTAATCACATGTAAATGGTTTGACTACCAAGACCCTGCAAAAACATAGTGATTGAACTTATTAGTTTTTGTGAAAAGCCATAATTGATATAACTAATGCCATCTGTGAAAACTTTATAAAGAAATCTCATTGTTAACATAATCTAGTGTCTAAAAACACTCATTGTTAACATACAAACACTGGTAACATCTGTAACAACCATCAACAAGACTACAGATTGAACAGATACAAAATTCATCTAATACCACATAATAGCTCACCTCCTTAAATTGTGAACTTAGCGTCTTTCCTATTTTCACTTTTCCATTTTACAACTTATTTTATAAATTGTTAATAGTAAACACACAGTTATTATGCAAAAAGTGTTAACATACATATTATGTGGAATTTAATTGAACTGTGAGACATTTTTTACAATTTGTCATCACAGTGCTCCATTTAATTGTTGCCAAAGTTCTCTTGGCAAAAACGATAGTTATTACAGCTGCTGCTGTTGTGATAAAGTGTGTAATGATATAGATATGCAGATGTTTCTTTTTCAGTATAATGTCCCTTCTTTTCAGTCTAAATGTGAGTGCCAAAACTATTTATCAAAAAGTTGCACAACAAATTATTATCTAAAACATAAATGATTGCAAAACAGTTTTCTGAGATTATAGCAACTACATCAGAATATGATTGACATTGATTGTTATGAAATTTATGCTCTAAGTTCAAAATAAGCTCTCGTCACTTGTTCTTTTAGCAGTGATTTATAGAGTGAATGCAGTACTTTTGTTTTCTTCTGCTGACCAGTGTATTCATGCAGATTTTGTTTTTAAATGAGCTATTGTGCCAAAATGTTATTTTTTAACTTGTAGTTTATGATATTGTATAGCTATATTTATATTTACAGTTTTTATGTTGTTAATAAATTACCATTATGTATTTTATTTATAGTTTTAAATATCTGTATAGATGTAACAAAGTAATAGTAAATAACAGGAAATGCAAAATTTAACCTAATACATTGTGAATCTTAATCCATTTGTTTTACCTCAGGCACCACTTAAAGTTCATTAACATTAGGAAACTTAAAAATGTTTATCATGTATTATTTGTAACTAGAGTACCATTTAACAGTTTCCAATGTAACGTTGCTTGCAAGTGTATGAGAAAATTAAACATTTTGTTAATCATTGTTACTTTTTTTTAAAGATCTTTTCTATCTAAAGAGAATTAATGTGCATTGAAACTCTTTAATCAGATACAAGTAAAATAATTTTTCACAGACATATATTGTGGGCTTACTCAATTCAAATATGCAGTAAATTCTTGATATAACATAAAAGTTGTTGTAACATGTTGGAAAGGTAGAATCAGACTGGAAAATTCAGTTCCATAGCCGGTATATGAGTCGTGGATCTTCTGGTTTGCATCCAGTTGCTCTAAGCAACTGGGTTACATGGCAACATGCCAGCACAATGTTAAATTCTCCAACTGACTCTCATTTTTCTTGGTAAACCACAAGGATACTCAAATTCACTTGAGATAACATACCGCAGTCAAGACTTGCAATGCTCTAAGTACTTCAATACCCAGGTTTCATGGCTTAACCAACAATGGAAATTGTTCTTTCATACAAGCCATGTGCAGGACAGGGTTGGAAAGGTAGAATCAAACTGAAAAATTCAATGCTAAGCTGGGATTTGAACCACAATCTTTTAATCCATCTTGTAATATGTGCGTATGCTATGATACGAGTAGTATAAGTTTGATGTACCTTGTTTGGGCTGCTGAAGTATTGATGGATCTATAGGGGAAGGGGAAGTAGAAAGTACAAAACATTAAGCAACATGAAAACTTAAAATAGATGTTATCTTGAAAAGAGAGTGGTGTTGGCATCTGCAGCTTTAAAATTAGTTGTATGTGTATTCAGAGAAAATAATGGGGAATCAATGATTATTATTTCACAGTTTTATTTTAAATTTGGGATGATAATATACTCTGATTAGTGAACTCCTTTCCTTCCTATTTGAGTGCTAAATCAAGAATTTACTGTAACCATATGCTATTCCTAGAACCACCTGATATGAATGCTCTTTGGCATTTCTGCAAGCCATTCATTGCTATAGAGAAATGAGTGAAGCTATACTTCCCTTTAAGAAATAAATGAAGTTAAAAGCTTGGATGTCACAGCTAAGCTCAATTATACACTTCATATTGGCTGTGCAAGCAGAACCACAGTCAAGCTGCAGCAAAAGTAGATTAGATGCAGGTAAAAGTGTTTGAGAGAATGAGAAGTGGATTGGTGCTCCATATTTCAATTATTTGGAGACTATGGAATAAGAAGCTTCATCAGAATCAAGCAGTTTTATGAGAATTAAAATGTATATATAACCACTTTGGAGTCTATTCTACAGACAGTAGGCGTATTTGAACAAGACCCCCTTAGCCATCTGTTATTTAGTATAGCAACATAGACAGTTACAGCATTTCTCGCTAGACACAGCAATGAAACTCTTCTGATTAAAGGTAACCCCATAGTATCTTATGGCCTGAAAATAATTTGGACCCATTTAAAATCTCAAGATCTGATAGCAATAGAAAAAGTAGAAGTCACATTCCTGAAGAGGGTACTATCAGTTCCAAAATGTATCCCATCTTGCTTAGTGTACGTGCTGGTAAAGGAGTCACTCTTCCTGAAAAATCTAACATGTCAGATGTTACTACCTTATACATCCAAGTGTAGAAAGATCTTATGCATACTAAGAACAAAGAAAAATGAGATATGGGGAGACTTTTACCACACAGATGCCATGATCTACAGAGACTGGATGAACTTAGGATTCACCCTGAGGTATTTGCCCACCAGATCTGCAGAGTATGGTTTGCACTTCAAATGTGGCAAGATGAAGAATCATGAGCCAAATCAAAACTGCATATGTGTGTGATGTGGAGAATTGTGCAAGATATATCATAAAATGAACTGCAGAAAGAGGTCGATATCATTGGCCAACTATGCACACTGACTAATATTAAACTATACATGCACATTGTGCGACTTTCTAATTTAAAAAAGAAAGAACAGGTGTGTTTGTGTGTGTGTGTCCACATGTACCAGGTGGAAGTTATTACATTAATTTAAATCAGTGGTAGATCTCGATATTTGGAACACCTTTTGTATCTCACGTTTTTGTCTCTGACCATTTCCTACAGAGATATTTTAGTTTTGTCAGAAACAAGCTGGCAACACTGCAGATTGTGTGGGTGGTCACTTTCCCTAGCTCAGTACATAAACAAATACTGTAACAGTACATCTTGAAAACAAACTCATGCGCTGCCTTGTCCTTCCGTGTTTATTGTGCAATTGTAGGCCAATCACAAGCGTTAGCTCCCAAAGCATTACATGAAAGCAAAAGTGCCCGACCTGTTCACACCACAAACCAGGTCAATACCCTGACCAACCTCGACGTAACATTGTTGACTTATTGCACGTCTGAAAGAGCAGCTTGTAGAATTCCTTCCCGTCTTTTAAGTGATTAATTATTTCATAATCCTGTGTGATGTCCCATAATTACTACCGAAGTTATGTCAGAAATAAGTTACTCTACGCATCTACAAGTAACAAACTGTTATCTTTGTACATTCTTGTGGAATTGCACATCCAATTTGGAACAAAAACCATTTATTTTTTCGAAATCGGTTGATCAAAGAACAAAATGCCATTGGATTTTTTTTGTTTGTAATGCTTCTATGAAGCACATATTAGAAAGAATATGACTACCCTTCCACCTATATATATGTATGTATTGGTGACGACCCAGTAGCTGTTAATACAGTGCTGCGGTTCGTCACCAGTATTGACTTTGGTAAGCAGGTTTGACTTGTGTTTTATTTTTTACCTTTTACATTTTATCTGCTTACCTTTTTTCAATCAATTTACCCATTTTAACTGATTTTAGCTTACTTTTTAGACACAGTTTTACATTTTAACTGGTTTACCTTTTATCTGTTTTAGCTTCCCTGTTTTAATATTTAATTTTTGGTGTTAAGGGGTGGTGAATTTTTCTGTTTTTTTTTTTTTTTTGTTTTTTTTTTATCTTTTTTTTTTTTTTTATCTTTTTGACTTGGGGCTCTAATGACCTAGCTGTCGACGGGCCCTTAAACCCTAATCACTCACTATATATATATGAGGTTTGTTCAATAAGTTATCTACCTGAGCATGAAAATTAAAACTCACCTGATTATTTCTTAATGTTGTTCCCCTTGATGGGAATGACTTAGTCCACTTTGCCTCCAGTGACTGAATACCCTCAGAAAAAAAATGAAGCATCTTGGGTGTCAAACAGCTGCCTTGACTGCATAATCATTGAGAAATCGTCACCCATACAGGAATTTTTCAAGGTTTATGAACAGAAAGTAGTCACTGGGAGTCAGGTCTGGACTGTAGGGTAGATGGTTAAGCTCTATGAAGCCACACTCCTGTGTAACAGCCTGCAACATGCGAGACTTGTGGGTGGGTATATCGTCATGAAGCAGCTGACAACTTTCCACAGCGTTTCTATTTTATTTTCTCATGTAAAGGCACCATAATGGAAGCATAGATGTTTTCAGTAATGGTTGTCTTGTGAATGAATTCCAAA
Organism: Tenodera sinensis; assembly: GCA_030765045.1. Classification (NCBI taxonomy): domain Eukaryota; kingdom Metazoa; phylum Arthropoda; class Insecta; order Mantodea; family Mantidae; genus Tenodera; species Tenodera sinensis. The sequence goes on from CM060962.1 coordinate 301,545,173, forward strand.
AGTAGAACACCTTCTGATCCCAAAAAACTGTTGCCATGAACTTTCCAATTGATTGTTGTACACAAAATTTTTGGAGTAGGAGACCGTTTGTGTTTCCATTGCATGCACTATTGTTTGGTCTCTGGATCATGATGATGGATCTATGTTTCATCCCCTGTAACAATTCTCAAGAAGAAGCTTTCTGGGTTTACTCTAAGCATGTCTAAATTCTCTTCATTAAATTACTGAGGACATGCTTTCCATCAGGCATCAACATTTGTGGCACCCATCAGGAACTGACCTTTGACATCATTGATCTTCCCAAATCATGTCCTCCACTTTTTGGCACATTTCCTTTGAAGACCCTTCCAATGGCCGACCTGAATGTGGATCATCTCCAATTGATTCCCTGCCCTACTTAAATTGCTTGGACAGAAAGTTTACTTGGTACAAGGACAGTGAAGCATCACCATATACAGTATTCATCCTTTCATGGATTTGTTTCAGCTTCTTCCCTTCCTTTCTAAGGAACCTTATCACGGAATGAAGTTCCAAATCCCTCATGTTCATTGTAGACCCATATGGTACTGCACTTGCCATCTTCTAACAGACAGCACTTATCACATATGGATTTGTAACTAGGTCTGAGACATGTCAAAACATGTCCCAACCTGCATGTGCAAGGTCTTGCTTGCTGTAGTGATAAGATACTGGGGTAGATAACTTAATGAATGCTCCTCATATGTTATACATCCTGCACTAGTTTCTTAGCTGTGAAAGCCTATGCATGACTAAATAAGAAAACAAAAATCACAGGTATTTGTATACTAGATAGGACTATATGAAAACAAAGTTACTGTGAAATGATAAACAAATTTCTGCTTTTCATGCAGGGAATTGTTAATAATTTCACATAATTATGTTTAAAAACTGTGGGAGAGCAAAAGTCATTACTATTTTCTCTTAAATAATCTTAAGAACATTTTTGTTTCACTTCTTACTTTAAAAACTTCACTATTACCTTACCATTGGTGTCAAGTTTTTCACTAAATGTAATAAACCCGTCTTTTACATGCTCTCCTAATTTTAAAATGATTTAATTTCATTTTGCCTCCTATATTAATGAAATTTAAATTCAATTTATTCATTCTTTCTATGTTGTACAAGTTAATAGCAGTGGCAAAGCTAGTTATAACTGACTGGGGAGTCTGAGGCTTACCTTCTTTTTTTTGTAAGATTAGCTCCATACAACATTTTCTTCTGGCAGCAGATACATCAGACACGATCACTGTGTCTATTTCAAATGTGCTTAAATTCCATAAGCCGAGATTTATTTCCTAATTTCTTCATTTATTATCTTAGTTACACATTCAATAAGATAATTTTGAATATTACTCAAAGTTCCTTTAAATCCTCAGGTGGATTCCAAATTCTCTCTTATGAACTATTCTTCATGTCCAAGCAATTCAAGATAATAATTGCCTTTATTAGCAGAGTCTTCATTCACTTCATTCCCACGAATGGAAGTTCTTGTTTCCCTAGGTAACACACCACTTGAATTAATCTTCAATAAATTGTTTATTGCGACTTACAGATTCATTGTGCTGCTTCTGATAAGGCGTGATCGATTCTACATTTTCTAAGAAAATGAAAATGCTCGCTATTTGATATATTCTTTTAGAAACTTAATGTTTACACGCCCTTGTATGAAAAACATTTATGCAACTTATGCCAATGTCATCTCATTCAATTTCTCCTCCAAATGATATGCAAACATAACACCCGCCTTACAGGACTAAATCACAGTCGGAAGCATCTTGCGAGTGGGAGTACATCTGGCAACAGGAAACTTGATGCACAGGAAGAGGGAAAAGAAAAGGACACAAAGTGTCAAGACAGATTTACTGAAAGCCTAGAGTAAAAGTGAAGCATGTTTGGTAGATTTGGTTACAGTTCTTTGTAAGAATTGGCAACATTTTGCCTAAATTTTTGATTTTGTGTTAAAATGTTTCACAATATTTTATTAATGTCATTTGAATTTGGTTTGCAGCATGGGCATTGGCAGACTTTTTTTCAGGGATCCGGGTCGCATGTTGGAAATTTCCAAATATACATTGCATTCTGCTGTCAAAAGTTATATTTATTGCAGATAACCATATTAATTTGTGCTAAATAAAAATTCTTCCTTACATAAAAATTAAAACAATGGTCAGTAATTGACTACAAATTAAATTCATTCATTTCCAAAGGGGGCCATGGACCCCTTTGCGATGCCCACGGTTTGCAGAATAAATCCATTGATATTTAAGTGTACCTATTGACATTTTACGAGAAAGAAAGTTGATGTTCACTTCTTATCTTTCTCTTTTTTTTTTCATTTTATATTTTTTTATATATTTTATTTTAATTTTTTATCTGAAAAATTGTTTTGTAGATTTGTATTTTTTTATAGTTTATTAATATATGTATAGAATTTGGAAGCTATGTCCCGGTGTAAGGAATTAGGTACCAGGATGGAAGTTTTCAGATTTTATTTATTTATTTATTTTCACTTCTACCCGTGAAGTTGCATAAGGTTAATGTGCAGTGACAGGTACCAACCACTAAAAACAGTTGTTGCATGTGCAACACAACATCCTTGCAGGAAGAAGAAGTTTCCATGTGGTCTTAATTATGGTTATGAGTTGTAACAAAATAAAGGGCAACACTTTCATACTTAGCTTCGAGTTAATTTGGTAAAAGATACGAAAAGTTTCAATAGGCAGTCCCAATTTGGCCCAACATCATTTACGGATTTCCCTGTTTTCCTACACATGCCACTTGTGTGTTTTACAAATGCCTGCATTTCTTATAATCCTCTTCCTCACTATCATACCTGGTGCTGGACTGACCATTTGCTTCCAGGTCTTCACTTTGTCTGGTCCATAGGTTCCTCTGCTCCCCGACAGGCATCTGACCCTAGGCACTGACTTGTAAGTCCTACATAAGGGGAGGGTAATCAGGCAAAGAAGAAGAAGTGAAATGTATATCTGTGTGACTGTGAGGACTGCCCTGTGCATTCTGTGTGACTTTTGCATATCTTGTTGCACAAAATGGAGATCTTGTTAAAACAGTTTGTCTCATGCAGTTTTTTGTGGAGTGAACCATTTCCTTGTTATTCATCTGAAGTTTGCAATATGTATACTTTTCTCAAATGAGAAGTCGTTATGCATTTTTTATCTCTTGGCCGTGCAAAGAGAAAGGAATTTCAATACCATTAGGACATGTACAAGAAGCTGACCTTTTCTAAAATACTTCTCCTTTTAGATTCAAGAAGCCTCAAAACATGTACCTCTGGAGAAATCTTGACATAGAATTTTTGGGTAGAATGCAATACTATGTCTTACCAATAATAGAGGGAAGTAATGAACTATTCAATAATCCATGCATGTTGCTGTCTGCCTCTATCATAGGAAGGCATGGATGAATCCATACATTTTTAAACTACTTTTAAAGGCTTTATTTACCGACTTTATGAAAGGAGATACTGAAATTGGCCACCATCGTTGTGCATACATTTTTGACACCTCTAAGAATCTACCTATTGCTTGCCTTAGTTCATGTTGAGAAATGCTGGCAGTTTCCTGACAGATATTTTCTTTTAATTCTTCTAGGGTGTGTGGGTTTGTCTTGTACACTGTATGTTTTAAGTTATCCCAGAGATAGAAATCACAGGGGGTTAGTTCAGAGGACCAAGGGGGCCACAAATCTAAACTAATAATTCTGTCCTGAAACACTCTTTCAATTGTTCTCATTGAAAGATTGGCCATATGAGCCATTGCAGACTCTTGTTGAAAACTGACAAAATCATGAGAGGTAGAACTGGAACTTAAAAATTCTGGTTTGAGAATTTAATGCCATTCTGGCAGTTTGTCACAATAGCTCAATGGTTAGAGCAGCCGCCTGGTAAGCGGAAGGTCTGTGGTTCAAATCCCAGTTGTGGCATTGAATTTTTAAGTTCCAGTTCTACCTCTCAAACTTTGCCCACACACGGCTTGTGTGTTTAAAAACACCAACAGTAAGTTTGTTGGCATAAATAAATAATAATTACCATTTGAAGGTTATTTAATCCTGGGACATAAAGTACTTACAATAGTAAGTCACCATTGGGGTAATTTGTCTCTGATGTGAGACTGCCTTTGTGGTTTACCAGGAGAAATACGAACTGGTTTGAAAATTTAATGCCATTCTGGCAGTTTGTCACAATAGCTCAATGGTAAGCGGAAGGTCTGTGGTTCAAATCCCAGTTGTGGCATTGAACTTTTAAGTTCCAGTTCTACCTCTCAAACTTTGCCCACACACGGCTTGTGTGTTTAACAACACCAACAGTAAGTTTGTTGGCATAAATAAATAATATTCAATAATCGCTTATCTGTCGTTTTATTCGATTGCTGCCACCTATTTGATTTTTCATTTGGCTTTGAAAAATATACTGTGTTGCACTCACATAACTTTCTCTACCCTTGTAAAACTATTCTTACAAACCTTAGATATACTTCTATCTACTTCATGTTAATCAAGAAAACATTTATAGAAATTATCTTATTGTTGATTTCCTTGTAGGTACAAGGGTAATATGGGAATACAGAAGGCTCTATGTGATAGTCAAATCTTTTAAGAGCTGGTTGCTATGTGATGGCTTTGAAATTCCATTTTCTTTGCATGTCCAGGACATGTAACACAGGTAAGAACTTTCCATTTGAGAAAACTATAAAAGAAACCTAGCTTAACAGCCCATGGAGGGACAAGGCTTGCCGCCCAGCCGCTGCGCCCCCCACCTCTGGCCACTACAGGCGTAATTGGTGGGGTGCAGTACTGGAGGGTGGGACGTGGTCAGCGCCCCCCGAGCCCTCCCGGCCAGTTACACGGCCTCCTCGACCTGGGACCGCTACTTCTCCATCAAGTAGCTCCTCAATTGACCCCCCGAAACCTAACGAGGCTGAGTGCACCACGTGTCAGACCTCCCAGAGGGGATAAAATCCCCATGCTGGTACCGGGGATCGAACCCGGGTCCTCCGCGCCAGAGGCAATTTGGAAAATTCACACAAATAGTAAAGAATATCTCAGAAGTGGTTCACGCCACAAAACCTGTATTTGACATAAATTGTGCTTTAACGAGGTCTACATTTATTTTGTAGTAAGATTTTGTTTGTTTATCTCTTACGTTTACCATTTATGCAAAAGTCATCCAGAATGAGGAGGACTTTTGAGGATATTCCCAGAAAATTCTAAATATGCATTTAATTTGCCATGAATATATCTTAAACATGTATTTTAATCAAGACCGTTAGAGCCATTTTTGATAAAATCAACATTTTAGAAAAATGTTCCATGTAAAGGGTAGTCGGGGGTGGGAGGGGGAGATTTTCTTGGAAATATTGGTGTCGCATCTTTGGAAGTTGCTGAACCTAAGTACCAAGTTTTCCTTTTCGAATTGTGCTGCTCGGATTGAGAAACGCATGCTTTCGCAATCTGATACGCCATGTTTCAATCTGATATAATTAATGTACAATATGCCCATCCTACCGTTTTAACACACTTCCGTAGTTCACTCCATAAGTACGAAATCAGTCGTGCAATGTGAATAAGCAACTCCATTTTGTTACAACTGCGCATGTGCTCAGGGAAGTACCAACACACGAGTAATCCGCGAAAATATCAATACATGTATTTCAGTTCCTCGTTTTCTTTCAAACTCGCTCGTTACCAAGTTATAAATATTACCCGTTATTTAAATCAAAATTCTTCTTGCCCCGGCTTCTGGCTTTAGCTTCACAGATCCTGCTGCAGATGCTTCATTATGCCAAATGCGGATAATGTAAACATCCTATGCAGATGATACATCTGCTATGACAAAAATTAAGACAAAATAATTCAAGGTATGAGTACTTTCAGAGGCAGTTTTATTAACTACTTGACAAACAATCTCATGTGCAACATGGGTAAAACTACAGCAACGCAAATCAGCATGACACGCTCAACACAAATCTACAGATAATTTTCAAATAGAAAACATCAGTATACAACTTATATAAGCGTGTAAGCAGACAATACATTGAATTAAAAGGCATGCTCGACCAACTGAACAACAAGGACCTTTAATGGTCATTACTGTCTGCAGTGAAGCAAATCACCGTTCTATTTGGATCTTGGTGCGTGTAGACAAACGTTGCTGGTAATTTTTCCAATGATGTAGATTTTGCCCAGGGGAAATGGCTTCTGGGGTAACAGTATTAGATTCGTGCAAAACAATATATGAACAAAACAAAAAGGACAAGAAACGTCGTTCTGTTGTATTCTTTAGATATAAAAAGCAGATAGACGTGGAAGTCATAGCTGATGGTAATACTTTCTATGGCCAGTTTTTAGAAGATTTCAATAACGAGCGGCTGAAGAATGTCGATATGGGCTTTCCAATTTCGAGTACACATCACAATGCCAACGAACCTCCTATGCATCTAGGAAACAGGAACTTCTCCTCTGTGTTGATTCCCAGATGTGCTGCTAAACGTAACAAGATGTTCTAGTCCTCCAGCTCTGATGATGCTCTTAAGCAATCGCTTGTTGGTGTACAGAACTATATCCAGGCTACGGATCTATCTGAGGCATCCCAGGAAGAAGTGGAGGAAAAATTGCAGGCTACGAATAGGCAATAAGCAGCGCAAAGGCGAAGGGGTTAATCCTGTACTTGTGTGGTTCACTCATTTGAACTTGGGAAACACTTTCTCAGCCTAACTGTACAGCAATCTAGTCTCATCACTCAAAGTATTCGCTACTTTGTGGTATTGTGTTAATGAGTGAAAATTATGAGCTTAAAAGGAAAAAAAACTGGTAAGAAGAAAATCCTTCATCGTGAATTTAAATAGGTAGATGTCCACCATATAATATTTAATAATTGTTAATGTAACAAACAAAACAAATGAAATGCTGAAACATGGAGGAACAATATTGATAACTGCACTCTAGCGGTTATTTCGAACTATAATAGGTAGCGGTAACATTCCATCAGATTGGAAATCAAGTACAACCATTCCCATTTTTAAGAAAGGAAAAACAGTAAGCCGGAAAATTATCACGGAATAACTTTACTTAATAGCACTTTGAATGTCTTTACTGGAATTTTAAATAAATTAAATACAATAATACCCATTAAAGAAGAGCAGCAAGACTTCAGGAAAAGTAGATCTCCAGCGGGTGCAATGTATGTATATAATGAAATTATAGAAAAATCGTGGGAGTTTAACAAACAGTATTTTTGTGTTTTGTGGAATTGAAAAAAAGCGTTCGATAAGGTAAAATTGAAAAATGTATAGTACATATATTGCAAGAAAAAAAGGCATACCCACACAACTGATTAGGTATATCAATAATAGAGATCAACAGACTGCAAGACAAGAATAAAAGTAAAGGAACAAACTGAAGAAATAAGAATTTCTCAGGGAATTAAGCAAGGTGATTCCTTAAGTCCATTCCTTTTTACTTTCTCTACTACGTATAGTAAATAGAGGAAGTATTGTACTCTACCCAAAAATTCGATGTAGATATTTCACCGGAAATATACGTTTTGAGGCCCCACGAATCCAAAAAGGCATTGTTAGAAAAAGGTCCGTGTGTCAGTGCCTGTCTGTCTGTGGACAGCATAACTCAAAAGCAAAAAGTCGGTCGAAAAGTAAAGTTGTTATTTAAGTTTAGTATCTTTCAATTACAACACGTAGATTTTGAAGAAAATTCCTCCACCCTAAACTATCCTTTATATGGAAACTCAAAATTCTGATTTTCTCGAAAATGGCTCTAACGATTTTGATTAAAATGCCATATGTTTGAGATATTTTTATGGCAAATGAAATGTACCTATATTATGAATTTTCTGGCTATAGCCTATGTAGTCCTGTTTACTCCGGATGACTTTTACATAACTGGTAAACGTAAGAATAGACAAAATGTTACGGTACAAAAAATGTAGATCTTGCTAAAACACAATTTATGTCCAAATAAATTGTTTTTGTAGAGTGAACCATTTCGGTGATATTTCATGCTATTTGTGTGAGTTTTGGAATACTTAAACTTTCGTCAAATGGAAGATCGTTATTTTTTTTTTTTTTATATCTTAACCGTGCAAAGAGAATGGAATCTCAAAGCTTTAAAAGATTTGAGTATCGCTCAAAGCCTACTATAGTTCCATATTTCCCTTGTACCTACAAGGAAATAAGCAATAAGATAATTTCTGCAAATGCTTATCTCAACTAACACGAAGATCTAGGAATAAGAGTTTGTGAGAATGGTTAGTACAAGAGTAGAGAAGTAGAGAAAGTCATGTGAGTGCAGCATATCACAAATCCTTCCTGCTACCGCATACCTTTTACTCCATAGATAAGTAGGTAAATGATAAATGGTACACAGCATATGTGTTAATGTATTATCACACAGCGTTGTTGACGTATCCAATATCACTGTAACGATCATTAGTACAAAATAAATATGAAATTCTTAGCTACTGTCACCACTTAAGCCCTAGGCTTCCGTGCAAGCGCACGTCCTTGGGCGGCAGCCAGCAAATACCACGTAATAGCACGGGTCCTATACGGAACCGCAAAATTTTCCTTTACGTTCCTAAATCCCATGCCATTACCGGTGGAGGTTTTTAGTGCAGTAGCTACCTAGGGGCGAAGCCCACACTCCCCGTCTCCCCACGCTGCCCTCCAACACAGTGGGAGTCCATAAATGGATTTATCCTCCAAAAAAATAGCTAGAGAGACCAAGAATTTCCTCATTGACACGGCGGAACAGTTTAATTGTTAGACTAAACCGTATAAATGACATTGTTTGCAATAAACATTTCAGTTGTGATTCCCGAGGGTTGCGGCGTCACAGTCTGTACGCTTTTTTTTTTTCTTTCAGTGTTTATTTGTAGTACAAATGAGTGTCGGCAGACTTTTTTCCAGGGGAAATTTGCAATCATATAATATTAAATCATTATTTTACTGTCAAAATTTATAATATTTGTTGCAGATAACCGTATTGATCTGTGTCAAATAAAAATTGTTCTTTACATCAAAATTAAAATAATAGTTTAATAGTCAGTAACTGGCTGCACATTAAGTTCACCAACTTCCAAGGGCCCCCCCCCCTTGCCCCCGTTTCGCGACGCCCATGGTAGTACAATAGAATGCCGATAACTCGGCACTCGATAACTCGACATTCCGTGTACCTAACTCGACGAACTTGTTTTTTTTTTTTTTTTTTTTTTTTTTTTTTTTTTTTTTTTTTTTTTTTTTTTAAGAAAGTCTTTATCGTTAAACTTGACTGTAATAGCTTTTATTATCTACTATGCGGTATGAATAGTATGGTACATTTTAATTAGAGTACGCATACGACCCACCACATTCTCCCGCACAGTAACAAAAGGCCAGATCGCGTATTGACCTTCGATATCTAGTCAGAACATAAGCGGAATATTGTCATGAAACCAAAAGCTTGCCGCTAATAATGTGAATACAGAGCACAAATACCTGTTTGGGAAGTTTGAAAGTTTATCGCTTTACCCAGTACAAAGGTAGACGTGACGAATTGCGCAGTGGTTTATCCCACATGCGGTTGCCTGAGATCGAACCCAGGTTGCTTTGGTGAGAAGTGAATGGTCTAACCACTCAGCTACAGGGCGAACACCAACTTGTGCTGGCACATTTAAGTTACCACAATGGGAGAACCAAAGGTTTTCATTGAAATTAAATGCTATTGGTTACAAAAATGCTGTAAAAGGTTGTCCACAAAAATTGATTTAAATCAAACAAAATAAATTTGGAAATTATTGTCAACTTAGAAAAAAAATGTGGTTAAAATTGCATATGAGCTAAAATACTTCATATTGCTTATTGTGCATGTGTAGTATTGTAGTGCACTGCTTAATTGCACAACTTATAGCATGAATAAATGAATGAATGGTTGAGTAATAATATTATACACCTTGCCCTGGCCCTTCACTATTAGGGCAGCCCTTCAGTATATTTATGTTTTATATAGATCTTATCATGCTCCAAACCTAGTCTTTAATTTCTCTTTCCTGATTTATTTTATCTCCCATCTTTATTCACTATCTCTCTTTCTCAACTGTTATCACCTTTACTTTTGGAACTCTTATTCATCTATGTATGTATGTTGTACACTTAGCTATCCCAATTTCACTACTTCACTATAACCTCACTTTCACTGCATCACAGATTGTAGTAATACATATAATTGACAATAATTCACGCTCAGGGTATGATAGTAATACAAGCACATGCTTGAAATAAAACTATATAAATTTATATACCGGGTGGAAGGGAAGTCATTACATTAATTTAAACCAGTGGTAAATCTCTGTATTTGGAACACTACGTTTTTGTCTCCGATCATTTCTAGGGAGATATTTTAGTTTTATCGAAAACAACCTGGCAACACTGCAGTTTGTGTGAGTGTCACTTTCCATAGCTCAGCACATAAACAAACAGCGTAAAGTGCATCTTGAAACCAAACTGATACCCTTCCTTGTCTTTCAGTGTTTGCTGTTCGAGTGTGGGCCAATCACAGGCGTTATCTTCCAAAACATTAAACAGAAAGTGAAAGTGCTCGATAGTTTACATTAAAAAACTAGGTCAATTCCCTGACCAACCTCAACTCAACTTTGTCGACTTACCTCATGTCTGGGAGAGCAGCTCGGAGTATTTCTTCACGTCCTTTAAGTGATTATTTCGTAATACTGTGTGATGTCCCATAATTACTACCAAAGCTATGTCAGAATAAGATACTCTATGTATCTTACAAGTAACAATGTGTTAGCTTCGTGTGTTCTTGTGGAATTTTGCATCCAATTTGGATCAAAAAATATCTATTTTTTCGAAATTGGCTGATCAAAGAACAAAATGCCATTTGACATTTTTGTTTGTAATGCTTCTATGAAGCACATTTTAGAAGGAATGTAATGACTTCCCTTCCAACCTGTATAGTACCGTAAGGTGGGGTTTCTTTGTGGTTGCAGGGGTTACTTTGTTACATGGACACATTTTATTTGTATTTTAAATCTCGCGCTACAACCATGAGCCCAGAAAAGTAAAGTTTGCACCAGAATCTTGCCCTTTATACAATATCATATATGTGCTGGAGCCAGAAGCTGCTAGGCCCTATTAGTTTCCACTGCGCACTGATTTGCTGGTACCAGTTTTCATGTTTTTCACTTGAGCTCTGGATACTTTGTTGGAGCATAGGACCTGACACAACCAACCCATACAGGTATTTATTTTTGATACCTAATATGTTGGTTAGTCTGTGAAGTAATATAATCTTTCTCGAATGACGTTTACATGAGATATGAGAATATAACAAAAATATCGCTAGGTTGTTGTTTATAAATTACACCTTTTGTATCCATTTTGCTCCCAAATACCAACCATGTGTTTGACGAAAACATTTTAAATATCTTTCAAGTGGGGGATTTTGTGGTGATCACTTTCGAGGGTAAACTTTTCCCCGGAAAAGTGACTGATATCAAGCATGAGGGCATGGAATGATCAAAAATCTATTGGAGATGGCCTGTCATTTACCAGAGTTTGTACAATGTTTTCAATTAGCCTTTCATGACTTAAGCTTGTAACACTCATTTTTCTTCTAGCTTTTCAAGATGAAAAAAGGTGTCACAAAGTTACCCCACCTGGTGTAGCAACTTTGTGACAACTTTCAACTGTAATTTGTCTGTCGCTATTAAATATGTGGATGCATGGATTATAATACTGCATAGAGGAAGGATGTATGTATATATATAGTGCAACAGTCTATTTTGGGTTTCATTATAAATTCAGCAACCGGAGAAGAAAAACCTCAAAATCTGTCATCTGTCCTACGGTATATACAGGGCTTTCGAATCGGTTCTTCACCGCTGTACAGCCTTTTGCCTGTGCGAGTTTGAAGCTGCCGCGGCCGGGTTTGCCTCTACTTTTTTTTTTTTTTTTTTTTTTTTTTTTTTTTTTTTTTTTTTTTTTTTGTGGTGGGGAAAAAGGCTACTTACGCCCTAACCGCATGCATGCATGCGAGTGTAAGACTCCTACCCTGGCTTCGAACCCGAGCAGCCTACTCACTAAAAAACCCCACCGGAAGTCTTGAGGTTAAGGCCTCTACTAACAAGCCACACGTAAAACATGTATAAAAATCTTACCTTATAGAAAATGCTGGCAATGTCGTGAACGATGGTTTAATTGATTCACAGCTTCTGTTCTTTTCAGATGAGGCATGGTTTCATCTAAATGGCTGTGTGAACACTCATAACAGTCGGTATTGGGCATGGGTGAACCATTTCGGAGATATTCCTTGTTATGTGTGTGAGTTTCTGAAAACTTAAAACTTTCGTGAAATGGAACATCGCTGTTCACTTTTTTATATGTTAAGTGTACAAAGAGAACGGAATCTCAAAGCTTTAAAACATTTGACTATCGCACAAAGCCTACTGTATTCTAATATTCCCCTTGCACCTACAAAGAAGTAAGCTATAAGATAATTTGTACAAATGTTTATCTTAACAAGAAGAAGATACAGCAACAAGAGTTTGTAAGAATGGTTAGTACAAGAGTAGAGAAAGTCACGTGAGTGCAACACTTCAGATGTTTTATCTCCTGGCCTTGCAAAGAGAACGGAATTTCAAAGGTATCGCATAGCAACCAGTTCTTAAAACATTTCACTATCGCTTAAAGCCTACCGTAAAGGTAAAGGGTAAAGTTCAAGGGTACAGGCACAGAGGTGACACCTCGCTCACTTTAACCTACACAAATCTATTGTGGCTACCACCCCACAGGAGATAGGGATGAAATGAGGGAACTGAAGGCGCCAAACAGGGTCGCAGCTAGACAGGTCACAGAGACGCGCGGAAGTCCCTAACAAGTACTGTGATCTCTTCACCTCGGCGCTAGGCCCCGCCAAGCAGCCATCACACCGCGGTTCCGGTGTCACACTAAGCGCCCCCCCCCCCCTCCAACGGAGGACAAGGCTGCCAAAGGCCACCTATCACCGAGAACAGCAGTTACCATGGGCAATCATTCGCGCCATCTGTCCGGTACTGCCAACACTACACGCCTGAAGGTACACCTGAAAGATGATAAGGAAATGGAATGAAGGCAAATGATGGAAAGGAAACCATGGTATGAAATAATGCTCCCCAACATTCGCCTACCGTATTCCCATATTCCCGTTGCACCTACAAGAAAATGCTTATGTCGATTAAAATGTAGTATATAGAGAAATAAATATTTGCGAGAATAGTGAGTATAGTTCTACATATATTTGCGAACAGAATTTCTCTAAATTCAATACTAAAAGTCTGTATCACAATATATTAGGCGACGCTCACTTGGTGTATCCTCTAAGGCTATGTAGAACATTGATACACTTGTTAAACGTAAACACTGCCAACGAAATCACTAATGAACAGATGTTTATCGTATAAGATTTGAAAGTGTTTTCCTAAATCAAACGTTGCGTACATGTCACCAACCCGCCACTGCAACACAAGACACGGTAGGGGGTTAAAGAGTGGCAAACTCCACGTACGTTGGAAGGAGGTAAACCCATACTCCCCTCTTTCGCAAAGGTTGGACACTCCTGGTGCAGGAGCTTGAGTCTGACGTTCCTGTGTTGTGCTGTTTCCATTATTTGTTATTGCTTCCTGAAGATTTTCGATAGTGTAGATAGCCGAAGCTCGGCATTTATTAAGAGTTCGGGCACAGGAACGGACGGATGGACGGATGAACGGATGGACGGCTGAACGGATGGACGGATGGACGGCTGAAAGGATGGACGGACGGATGAACGGATGGACGGACGGACGGATGGACGGACGGACGGATGAACAGATGGACGGACGGACGGACGGATGGACGGCTGAACGGATGGACGGACGGACGGACGGACGGATGGACGGATGGACGGACGGATGAACGGATGGACGGACGGACGGATGAGCGGATAGACGGATGGACGGACGGACGGCTGAACGGATGGACGGACGGATGAACGGATGGACGGATGGACGGACGGATGGACGGCTGAACGGATGGACGGACGGATGAACGGATAGACGGACGGATGAACGGATGGACGGACGGATGGACGGATGGACGGACGGATGAACGGATGAATGGACGGACGGATGAACGGATGGACGGCTGGACGGATGAACGGACGGATGAACGGATGGACGGACGGACGGATGGATGGACGGATGAACGGATGAATGGACGGACGGATGAACGGATGGACGGCTGAACGGATGAACGGACGGATGAACGGATGGACGGACGGACGGATGAACGGATGGACGGACGGACGGATGGACGGACGGACGGACGGCTGAACGGATGGACGAACGGACGGACGGATGGACGGATGGATGGAGTTTAAGGGCCCGTCGACAGCTAGATCATTTGGGCCCGGTGACAATAGGTGATCGTAAATTTTGCTGAAATATAACAATATCAGCCATGGTTAATTTTTATTTTCTCTACTAGTAAGTAGAGGAAGTATTGTATTCCACCTAAAAATTCGATGTCGATATTTCACCAAAAATATATGTTTTGAGGCCCCCTGAATCTAAAAAAAGCATTTTTAGAAAAGGGTCCGTCTGTGTGTCTGTCTGTCTGTGTCTGTCACTCTGTGGACACGATAACTCAAAAACGAAAAGGTCTGGGTGGCTCAGTTGGTTAGACGCTCACCTACTGTTCCCAAGATCGCGGGTTCAAACCCGACCCAGGCCGATGATTTTTAGGTGTGCTTAAAAACAACAGCTCCGTGTCAGTAGATTTAATGGCATGTAAAAGAACTCCTGAGGGAAAACATTCCGGCACACTGGCGACGCTGATGTGACCCTGGCAATTGACAGCGTCGTTAAACAACAAAGTAATTTAATAATTTTCAAAAACGAAAAGTTGGTTAAAAACCAAAGTTGGTATTTAAGTTCAATGTCTTTCAAGGATGCGTCACCAAGATTTTGAAGAGAATTGCTCCATCCTAAACTACCCTTTACATGGAAAACTTTTTCAAAAAATTTAATTTTCTTGAAAATGGCTCTAACAATTTTGATTAAAATGACATGTTTAAGATATTTTTATGACAAATGAAATGTATATTTTGAATTTTCTGGCTATGGCCTATGTAGTACTCTTTCCTCAGGATTACTTTTGAATAGCTCGCAAACCGTAAGAGATAGACCAAATCTTACTGTACAAAAAATGTAGATCTCGCTAAAACACAGAATGTATGTCCAAACAATTTTTTTTTTTTTTTTTTTTTTTTTTTTTTTTTTTTTTTTTTTTTGTAGAGTGAACCATTTCGGAGATATTCCTTGTTATCTGTGTCAGTTTCGGAAAACAAACTTTCGTCGAATGCAACATCCTTGTTCATGTTTTTGTGTTAGTCGAGCAAAGAGAACGGAATCTTAAAGCTTTAAAGCATTTGACTATCGCTCAAAGCCTACGGTATTCCCATACAAGGAAATAAGCAATAAGATAATTTGTACAAATGTTTATCTCAACTAACACGAAGAAGATACAGGGATAAGAGATTGAAAGAATGGTTAGTACAAGAGTAGAGAAAGTCATGTGAGTGCAACACATCAGATTTTTGACTTAATGGTGTTCACTATTCTAATAGATACTGGCCATTCATGCATGTTTGATATCCGAAGCACGGAACGTTCTCTTGTTCCGTGCAATTAGCGCCCTCTATTTTTGTTCGCGGGCATTCAATTTACATTCAAGGGTAGCAGTGTGACTCGCATTCGGGAGGGTATGGGTTCGATCCCCACGGCCGGCGTACCTGATCCAAGGGTTTTTCGGGGTGGTCCCGCGTCGCCAGGCGAATGCTGGGTAGATTACTTTCATCCCCCGAAGTTCCTCTCCCTCCATTTAACTTCGCTAGTCACTTCATTCATCCTTTCGTCTGTTTGGTCTATTTCAGTGCAGCGAGCGTCAGCGGGAGTTCAAGTATGCGGACGACGTCCTCATCATGGCACAAAACAAGAATGTAAGATATTGCCTCCCTCCCCTTCAACGACAACTCGACGCCGTCGACCGTTGGAGTGAGAAGTGGATAATGGCTATTAGTCCGGGGAAAAGCTCCGCACTCCTCCATGGTAAGCTTCGCCAATGGCGACCGGAACGGTCACTTCGGCTCAGGCGGAGAAATATCCCATGGGTAACCTCCGCCAAATACTTAGGCGTTCTCCTCGATCGCGGGCTAACATACGCCCCACACCTCCGCGCAAAGGCCAAACTTGGTCACGCTGCGCTCAGACAGCTCTTCCCTATCCTCAGATCTACCATGCCCAACCACCTAAAATTAAGGATTTATCGGGCAATCATTCCGCCATTGATCCTATACGGCTGCGAAGCCTGGGGATCAGCTGCACCATCTACCATACGCAAACTGCAGTCAGTGCAGAACAGGGCGTTAAGAATGACATATAATACCGGGCGTAGATTCCCGTCTTACATCCTTCACAACCAATCAGGACTTCCCTACATCATGGACTTGGTAAGGGAGCGATCCCGAACCATGCACTCCAAACTTAACTCCCACGCCAATCAGCTGGTACGAGCATTAGGTCAATACGACCACAGAGCACCTCGAAGAAGGAAAAGTTACCGCCTACCCAAGGACACCCTTGGATAAGGGTAATGCCACTCCCATCTTCTAACACATCATTACCCCAAAACCTATTCCTGCCCCCTTTCTGTATCCTAAATTAGGTATACAGAAAGAAACCATTGCCCAGGACACAAAAGCATGACAACACAATGACAACCTCCAATACCGCACAGATAAAGTCTCATTAGTGGCTAGGTGCTGTGCAAACACGACATACCGTACAGGAGGACCTGTACGACCTGATCTCGAATGCTGGAATGCGGGAGTTCAGATGCAGCATGGTGGGGAAGGAATGCTCCGAGTAACTCCGTCCCCTGACACAATGGAGAGAGAGGCCCCTGCAGGCGTCACTCTGCACGAACCGGCGGGGGACCGGTGTACTGGCTCGTGTCGTGGTGTTTACACCTGGGAAAACGTAGGGTCCCTACCCTCTGCTGTGGTCTGGATACACTCTATCTCTTCTCGCCTCACCCCTCCCTCCTAGGGACGCCTCTTTGGGGCACAGGTACAAAACATCTCTCTGGTTGAAGTGCGGAAGTCCTCCCTCTGCGTCTGTCTGTCCTACTCGAACTTCAAATTCCCGTTTGAGAGAAGTATTAAGTATTAGAAAATTCAAACAAATATTAAAGAATATCTCAGAAGGGTTTCACTCCACAATAAAATGTATTTGACATAACTTCTGTGTTTAACAAGATCTGCATTTTTATGTAGTAAGATTTTGTCTATCTCTTATGGTTCACCAGTTATGCAAAAGTCATTCTGAAAGAAAAGGACTTCTGAGGACATTCCCGGGAAATCCAAGACATACATTTCATTTTCCATAAAAATATTAAACATGACATTTTAATCAAAATTGTTACAGGGAGTCTTGACTAAATCTAAGTTTCTGAAAAATCTTCAATGTAAAGGCTAATGGGACAGGGTAGTCATTTGGGCTCAAAAAGTCAATTTTTTGTTTTTCATCTTTAAAAAAAGTAGAAATCTTCCTCTTCAAAATGATATATACATTGTAAGGGTACCGGCATATTTAAGACTTTAAATTACCCCATTTAAATATGGCGGAGTGCTGGGCCATGCTGGGTTAAAGAGGGCTTCAGAGATGGCACACTTTTCTTTAAATGTAGTTTTCTGTAACCTGACATTTTTCAAACTCAGGTACACGTTTTTTCAAAACCTCTGAACCTATTTGAATGAAAATTTTACAGTAGTTCCAGAAGCATGTACTCTACAAACTTAACCCATTGTTATTGGGAAAACCCAAAACAGAAAATTTAAAAAAAAATATTTGTGCAAAAAAGATTTACTTTTTTTTTTTTTTAAACAAAAGTTAAATATTTTTCTTTTGAATATAGCCAGAGATATTTAAGTAAATTTAGGTTAACAGCTATGAATACACATTGCCTAGTGCACTACAAAAGTTTCAACACATATGCTTGAATGTTGTAGGAGGAATTTGTACCGTTAGTACTATATATATTATTCTAAAAGAGTCTTCCGGGCTGATATATATATATTATATTTTTTCAAAAACATGTTATCAGTTTTTGCCTTATTACATGCCCATTTTAAATAATTGTTTTGATGTTCTCTATATCAATGTAATCACAATGAATCACTAAATATTCATTCCAAATTAAATTTTGATCTGAGCAGCAGGAGCTTATATATCCCCAACTAAAGCTATGTTTCGAAATACTGAAATCGTGTACGAATCACTACCTTGTCCCCTTAAACAAGATCTGCATTTTTATGTAGTAAGATTTTGTCTATCTCTTATGGTTCACCAGTTATGCAAAAGTCATTCTGAAAGAAAAGGACTTCTGAGGACATTCCTGGGAAATTCAAGACATACATTTCATTTTCCATAAAAATATTTAAACATGACATTTTAATCAAAATTGTTACAGGAAGTCCTGACAAAATCTATGTTTCTGAAAAATCTTCAATGTTAAGGCTACTCTGAGATGTAGGACATTTTTTGAACAACTTTGTCGCATCCTTAAAAGACGATGAACTTAAATGGCAAGTTTGGTATTAAGTAATTTTTCGTTTTTGAGTTATGCTGTTCACAGACACACAGACGAGTGCTTTTCCATTTTTCTTAAAAATGTTTTTTTTTAGATTCAGGGGTCCCAAAACATGCATTTCTGGTGAAAACTTGATATCGAATTTTTGGGTGAAATGCGATACTTCCCCTAATTATTACATGTAGTTGATAAAGTAAAAATAATTCTGCTACATATAGTAGGCAGGGGAAGTATTGTATTCGACCCAAAATTTCGACGTCGAGATTTCACCGGAAATATGTTTTGAGGCCCCTGAATGAAAAAAGAGTTCTAGAAAAAGGTGTGTGTGTGTGTGTGTGTGTGTGTGTGTCTGTGTTTGTGTTTGCTTCTGTGTGTCTGTCTGTGCAAATCATACCTGAAAAACGAGAAGTCAATTAAAAACCAAAGTTGGTATCTTTCAAGGACGCAACAGGAAAATTTTGAAGAAAATTGCTCCACCCTAAACTATCCTTTACATGGAAAATTTTTCGGAAATTTTGATTATCTCAACACTGGCTCTAACGATTTTGACTAAAATGCCATATGTTTAAGATATTTTTATGGCAAATGAAATGTACGTATATTTTGAATTTTCTGGCTACAGCCTATGTAGTCGTGTTTACTCTTGATGACTTTTGCAGAACTGGTAAACCGTGAAAGAGAGACACAATCTTACTAAACAACAAATGTAGATGTCGTTAGAACCCACAAGTTCTGTCCAAATGCATTTTTTCCCTTGTGGAGTAAACTATTTCGAAGATATGCGTTGCTATTTGTGTGAGTTTTGCAATTACTTATTTTTTTCTCAAATGGAAGGTCGTTATTCACTTGTTTATCTCTGGACCTGCAAAGAGAAGGGAATTTCAAAGCTTTCATATAGCGACCAGCGACTTAACTATCGCTCAAAGCCTACTGTATACCCATGTTCCCCTTGTACCTACAAGAAAATTACCAATAAGATAATTTCTGCAAATCTTTATCTCAAATAACATGAACATAGAGAAATAACAGTTTGTAAGAATAATTAGTTCAAGAGTAGAGAAAGTCATGTGAGTGCGACACGTCAAGAATTTTCTATTACTTTACTGTTTGTATTAAATAGATTGCAGAATTATTTCCATGGAATTGAAATATTGCTGCAGTTTAAGTTACAGATTTCTGCTGAAATGTCTTACTAACATCCAAAAATTTATTAAATCCAGATATGGTTTAAAATAGTGATTTTCATGAAGCTAAATTTCACTTTCCTTGGCACTACAGCAGAGCATATAGCTTCTGAAGTACATAGACAAAAATATATATATCATGTTATACAGTACAATCGTATTTAAAACCTTTAGTTATTATTGCTTTTTAGTTTGTTATTATCATTATAAGTACTAATAGTATTGTGTGTTCTACATTTTCATTGAGGACTCAGGGGTCTGTCTAGGGGATATGTGAATAGCGACCACAAGGTACCCAAGCTGAGCAGAACATTACTTCCACTTACTGGTGTTTTGCTCCTCACTGTAACTTTTCTATCTGACCTTACCTTGGTCATCTCTTGTTCTCTTCCGACCCCGATGCTATTAGGGTTCCCGAGGGCTAGAGAGTCTTTATTTTTCCAACCTCTCCATTTCTCTATAAAATCTTAATCCCTAACATGCTGACCTGTCATGGCATGTAATACGTCCTCTGATTGGTGATCAGAGGATATGGTCTGTGAATTTATTTTGATAATTCTCCCGGTCAGGTCGGTGAGACCCGTAAACCAACGACAGGTGTGGTCCTCCGGACATTCTGGGGGTTGTGAGAGAGCAATGTGACCGCCAAAACATAAAAATATGGTGCTCTCTAAAAAGCGGTTACATTTACTGCTATTGCTCTCTTCAATATCATCAGTGAAAAATATTGGAGAGCAAGAGGATTAATGACTTCATTGTCAGAAATCCAGCATTAGCTAACAACATAAATTGAGGGAGTCTCAAAACATGTATATCCAGTGAACTCTTGGTACCTATTTACTGTAAATACATATAGTAGAGAAATAAAAACAACATTTAGGTTAGATAGTCCTCCCTGACGGTACGCCACTGGTGATTGTTATACCTTTTAAATAGATGTGATGAATAGGTTGTAAATCCTCCTTACTGCAGATTTTAACGGAATCTCCTATTTAAAGTGTAAGGCGAAGATTTTAAAAGCCACCCACCCACCGAACGAACAAACAAACGAACGCCATGTCCTGTAGCCCTGTGCACTTTTAAGCAGCTCGCTTTAAGACGAGACTATTTGGAGACAAAACTGAGGTGGGTGTTCTCCTTCATTCTTCAAGCTGCTAATTACCAAGTGCGCCTCAAGGATTATCCTTGTGCTCATTAAGCGCGTTCATTACCAGATTTAAAGACTGTTGGCTTCTGCTGCGTCTAAAATTCAGTTTTCGTACTTCTATAATGTAATTACTGACGTTTATGCCGGTTATATCTTGATTAATGATTGTCTACAAATAAAATGTATTAAAGCCCACCAAACAAAAGAAACACGAAATCTTATCTCTGAGTAAAAGCAAACATTGGCTGGCCACTTAGCTCGGTGGGTAGAGCACCTGTCTGTCGTGCAAGGGGTCCCGGGTTCGATTCCCGGCTGTGGGACTCCCCAGAGTCTGGAAGTGTAAATGAGAGTGAATGTGTGTCTGTGTGTGTCTCTGTGTGTGCGCGTGTGCGTGTGTGTGTGAAATTTACGAGATTACCTTGCAGAAAAGCAATGTGTTCCACAGGATAGGCCGTTGATATGAACTTCAGAATTAAAAGCGCGATATAAAAAAATCTGGTATGTTGCACTCACATGACTTTTTCCACTCTTGTATTAACCATTCTTACAAACTCTTATTCCTATATCATTCTTCGTGTTAGTTGAGGTAAACATTTGTACAAATTATCTTATTATTTCCTTGTAGGTACAAGGGGAATATTAGAATACAGTAGCCTGTGAGCAACAGTCAAATTTTTAAAGCTGCACGCTTCACATATAAAAAAAATCTGATGTGTTGCACTCACATGACTTTCTCTACTCTCGTACTAACCATTCTTACAAACACTTATTCCTATATCTTCTTCGTGTTGGCCCAAATGTGCTCGTTATTGACGGGTCGTTAAACCCTACACATTCACTCACCCACCTTCGTGTTAGTTGAAATAAACATTTGTACAAATTATCTTATTGCTTGTTTCCTTTAAGGTGAAAGGGGAATATTAGAATACAGTAAGCTTTGAGTGATAGTCAAATCTTTTAAAACTTTGAGATTCCGTTCTCTTTGCACACTTAACATATAAAAAAATGAACGACGATGTTCCATTTCACGGAAGTTTTTTTAAGTTTTCAGAAACTCACACACATAACAAGGAATATCTCTGAAATGGTTCACCCTACAAGAAAATTTATTGAGACATAAATTGTGTATTTTAGCAAGAAGTTCTTGTAACAGCAAACACAAAAAAGATTCAAATCTTTCAAAACCAAAGTCTGAGATTAATTACAGGTGCTATCAAAACCACACCAATAGTAGCTATGGAAATACTAACCAACCAATGCCCCATTGAATATGAAATAGAAGCGGCTCTTATTCAACACGAAAAGTTGATCAGACTCCCATTCAATACATGGCACAAGAGAAATTTTACACATACACTAAAGACTCAGGAGAGCTTTCTTTCCAAAATTCAAGACATCAAGAAGAATGTATATCTTCCTAATTCAAAGGAAAACCTCATATAAAGTCATTCCGACACAAACATTAGACATCACATATTATTTACACCTGACAGAAGAAGTTAAGAAAAGTGATATTCCAACTAGTGTTCTAAAATTATTGGCATTAGAGACAATCCATACTAGATTTCCAGAACATGAATGGCTCCATATTTATACTGATGGATCATTTATATCAAACCAAGATGGAGCAGGTGCTGGAGTCACATGTCACTTCTTTTCCTACTACAAATCTTTAAGTTATGGAACTACAAACTTTGATGGAGAAATTGAAGCAATTCGAATGGCCCTACAAAATCTTTTGTACAGAATTACACATTTTCAGCAAGCAGTTATTCTCTCAGATTCCAGGGCAGCAATTATAGCAATTACTTCCAAGTTGTCACCAAAAAACCAAACAATTATAGAATGTTGGAAAATCCTTACCCATCTAACAGCACTTCAAAAACACCTAGTCTTCCAATGGATACCAGCTCACTGTGGACTGAGTGGTAATGAGAAAGCTGATTTTCTTGCAAAAAAGAGTACCGGCATTGCAGAAATCAATAGTTAATTTACCATTTTATGCAGCTAAAAGATTAGTCAACTCTGAATTCAAAAAAATTATTGAAAAATATTACTATGAAAAATCAAAGAATAAAAGATGGGAACTACCAAACATTCAAACAGTAATTCCTGAGTAACCTCGAAAAACAGCAGTTGCAACCTTCAGGTTGATTACAGGACATGATTGTCTGGCAAAACATTTAAACAGAATTGGGATATATTCTTCACCACTCTGTCCTCTATGTGATCTGCAAGAGGAAATGGATCGAGACCACGTTCAAATATGCCCGGCCACTTCTAATGCCCCATCCATCAGTGAAAAATATTGGAGAGCAAGAGGATTAATGACTTCATTGTCAGAAATCCAGCATTAGCTAACAACAACAACAACATTTTTTGTACAGTATGATTTTGTCTATCTCTAACGGAGATGCAGTTTTGCCAGTTATGCAAAAGTCGTCCAGGGTAAATACGACTACATAGGCTGTAACCAGAAAATTCAAGATATACATTTCATTTGTCATAAAAATATCTCAAACATACGGCATTTTAATCAAAATCGTTAGAGCCATTTTCAAGAAAATCAAAATTTTCGAAAAATGTTCCATGTAAAGGGTAGTTTAGGGTGGGGCTATTTTCTTCAAAACCTTCGTGCCACATCCTTGAATGACATTAAACTTAAATACCAACTTTGGTTTTTAACCGACTTTTCGTTTTTGAGTTATGCTGTCCACAGACACACACACGGACCTTTTTCTAAAAATGCTTTTTTTGGATTCAGGGGTCCTCAAAACATATTTCCGGTGAAATCTTGACATGGAACTTTTGGGTGGAATACAATACTTGCCCTACTTACCAGTAGAGAAAGTAATATATGCTCTATCATAAAAATATAGCCCTAGTAATGAGAGTAGACGCGCAAAGTTTGGTTGACCTCTGCAACACATTCTTGGAGCTAAAGGAATAAACATATAAGGTTGTTGCTCCACCAAACAGTCGAGTAAGGTGTAATATTAGATGTCCTAGTCAGGCGATCCCGTACGAGTTTTCGTTCGAAAACTAGAAGTTTAAATAAACGCTGGGGTCTCCAAGGCCTTGGAGGGTTAAGAAAGTAAACGTGGCAAATAAATGCACATTTTTTATTTGCTGTATGGCACATATTTCTTTGTTTATTGTGTTTTTAATACACATAGTAGATTGTACATAAATATTGTGCCAAATAGTTCATCCTGTATGATATTTTAAGAAACAGGTATTTTAAGAAAAATAACTTTTTTCATTGCACATGTCACACTTGGAATATTTCTTGAATTTCTGCATTTGGACGCAAAATTTTCACTGCATAAATGTTGCACAGTTATTGTCTTTCCAGTTTATAAAGTATAAATTACACTGGACAACAGCCAAAAATTTTTCAGCATGAAATTGGGTGTTTATTATGTGGATTTTGGTGCTGAATTCAATAGTGCAAACAGTTCTTCTCTGGCACCCACAGTTTAAAAAAAAGTCTTTTCTGAGTTAGCACTGGCTGTAAATGCTTACATTTCTGTTATAGTGATTGACACAGTATACAAGATCTAATAGTGATAATAGCATTTATTTTTTATTATTTTACTGCTTTAGTTAGTAAGGACCGTGGTGTTATGATAATTTTGTCTTTGACAATTTATTTCCTGTTTTTGTGTCTCCTAATAGCAAATAATAAAATAATAGAAAATAAAACCACTAATAGAAAAGGCTTATGAATTATATTTTGATCTTAAACTTGATGATCAAAACCGCAGTTGAGTTCCCCATGTGGTTTGTAGAAATTGTGCCAGCCGGTTAAGATGGTGGTTAAAGAATAAACGGAAAGTTTCTGTGCCTTTTGCAATTCCGATGGTATGGAGGGAACCAATGAACATATTGATGATTGCTATTTTTGTATGAGTAAAATTACAGGGAAAAGACAAAAAGACAATTGAATATCCACACAATCCATCAGCTATTAGACCTGTTGCTCACAGTGATAAGATACCCATTCCTGTTCCTCTTGAATCCTGGACATTAGAAAATGAGTCTGAAGAAAGTGATAACCCAGTACTTCAATCAAGCTCAGGATCAGAATTTGAAGACCGAGATCCCAACATGCACCATGAGGTAACTCAGGGAGAGTTAAATGGTTTGGCCCGAGGTTTAAATCTTTCCAAAGCCTAAGCAGAACTTTTAGGTTCTAGGCTAAAGGAACGGAATTTCTTACACACAGATACATCCATATCAATTTTTCGACAACGAGAACAGCACCTGATTAAATATTTCAGAATGGAAGAGAATTCGAGTTATTGTTGTGATAGTGATGGTTTGATGAATTCTCTTGGTAAAATTCACAACCCAGATGAATGGAGGCTCTTCATAGCTGCCTCAAAATTAAGTTTGAAAGCTGTGCTTTTACATAATGGTTATACACAACCATCGGTACCCATTGGTCATGTGGTACAAATGAAAGAAAGTTACAAAAATATGCAGCTAATATTAAAAAAAGTGCCTTATGACAAGTACAACTGTTTTGTCTGTGGCGATTTCAAAATGATTGGAATACTTTTAGGATTGCAAAGCGGATATACAAAATGTTGCTACTTTTTGTGCGAATGGGATAGCCATGATAGATCCAAACATTAGGACATTAAAATATGGCCTCCCCAGAGGAATTTTGTCCCTGGAGAAAAGAATATCTCAGTTGAACCATTGGTTGATAGATTTTATTACCTCCACTTCATATAAAATGTTCAAATACTACAAAGAAGTCAACAAAAATTAGAGAATGCTACAAAATGTTAGCACAACTCCAAAAAGTTAATAAGACTGTTCATCTCCAATGGATTCCAGCACACTGTGGAGTCATGGGGAACGAAGCTGCAGACTCACTTGCAAAGAAAGGCACAACAATAAAACAAAAGTCTAAATTCAATTTCTCATATTCCTCAATAAAATGCTTGATCATTAAAAATTTTTGTCATTCATATCTACAAGAAATAGAAACAAATGCCAAAGATAAAAAATGGATTACACTACTTTCCAATCCAGATATAATCCTCCAGAGACCAAGGAAAACAGCGGTTGCAGCCTTCCGACTATTGACAAATCATGACTGCTTAGCAAGTCATCTCTACAGAATTGGTATCTCAGCCTCACCAATATGTGTCCTGTGTAACGATCCAGCAGAAATGAATGAAGAACACTTGAAGACCTGTGAAGCATTAAGATCAGAAGAAACTACAGTTCAAAAGTATTGGAAAGCACGAATGCTAATGGCTTCATTGCCAGATGCAAGGCACTAGAAAACAACAACTTCATATAAAATTAGGCTTAATGAAGAATTTTTTCAAGGCATTAGACAAATCTGGAGCAGGTTCCAAATACCTAAGCTTCTAAGTTGAAGGAAGGCATTTTTGTTGGGCCTCAGATTCGAGAACTAATAAAAGATCAGCTGTTTGAAAGTAAATTGAATCATGTGAAACTTTAAGCATGGATATCATTCAAGACCATTTGCGAACAGTTCTTAGGTAATACGAGAGCACAAAATTACGAACAATTAATTTAGAAATTACTAGGAGCCTATAGAAATCTAGACATTTGTGACATGTCTTCCTGCATTCCCATTTGGACTATTTCCCTGCAAATCTAGAACAAGTTAGTGATGAACATGGAGAAAAATTCTATCAAGATATTTCCCAAATGGAGAAAAGGTATCAAGGAAAATGGAATCCCAATATGCTTGCAGATTACTGCTGGAACATCATAAGAGAAACCACAGGAAAGGACAGAAGAAGCAGCAACTGACAGCAATAGAGGATGGACTTACAAACGAGTAGGAAATATTTCCAGGTATGTTAATTGGTAACTTTTACAAAATTAGATGTAATTTTACTATGGAGGATTCTTCTACATTTTACCAGTTAGTCTTTGATATTATGGTGACTTTATGTTTTATTTATAAATGACTAGAAGTGTAAGTACACAATTTACTAAAAAACTGAGGGTGCTAGACAAAACAAAGGTTGCACACGTAACATAAAAAAATGAACAACGATGTACCATTTCACGAAAGTTTTCCGAAACTCACACAAGTTATGAAAAAGTCGTCCAGAGTAAATACGACTACAGGAGCTATAGCCAGAAAATTCAAGATATACATTTCATTTGTCATCAAAGTATCTCAAACATATGGCATTTTAATCAAAATCGTTAAGAGCCATTTTCAAGAAAATCAAAATTTTCGAAGAATCTTCCATGTAAAGGGTAGTGTAGGGTGGGGCTATTTTCTTCAAATTCTTTGTGTCGCATCCTTGAAAGACATTAAACTTAAATACCATGTTTAGCTTTTAACCGACTTTTCGTTTTTGAGTTATGCTGTCCACAGACTGACAGACACACAGACTGACACATGGACCTTTTTCTAAAAATGCTTTTTTTTGATTCAGGGGGCCTCAAAATATATATTTTCGGTGAAATCTTGACATCGAATTTTTGGGTGGAATACAATACTTCCCCTACTTACCAGTAGAGAAAGTAAAAAGAATCTGAGACATTAATTTCAGGTCTGTAAGTATTCCGAACTACATCCACCGCTGAATATACTTTTAATTTTATTAGTGGTTTTGGATTTCTAATGGACTTTCAGTACACAAGCTCCTTGAAACTTCCCCGACTTAGCGAAAGCGCACTCTCATCATGACCTCAGAATGCAAGCTCTTGTTTACTTAAATTAATGAAATCTGTGAATCTCTCTTTGTCCCACACGTTACTTTTGTTGCTAAAAAGTAAACAAGGCCAAAAGAATAGCGATTGCAAACTACAGCTACTGCATAACCAAAAATAGTTATCGAGCCAAGAGCTTTTGAATTTAATGTTATGTCTTCCCTATTTTCTTATTCTCTCTTTTAAGGGCTATATTAATGATATCAGTGGGCCGCCCAAAGTTTAAAACATTCTTCTTGTCTTCATCTTTCCACCTGGAAAATGGGGGTTCTAGCAAATTGCAAACTATATTGTTCACTGGATTCATAACAAAATACTTATACTCGTATTCCATAATTTAAATATTAAAAGCACTGGAGTCTTGCATACTCGTAAATTATACCATTCACAGTTATCTAAAACACCACATTTTAAGTTTACCACCAGCTCTTCCTCGAGGTAAACGAATACTATCTTCTAAGCGGGCGAAAACAGAAACCATCCCCTCTACCGTGTTCTGTGCCTTGACCCAAGTGCAAATATTTCTTGTTTGCCTGAAACGTGCATGCCCGTGTTATTTCCCCGTGGTTCATCGTTTCATGACGTCATGTTGCCATGGCAACCAAGCTGTTTAGTGCAGCAGTTTCTTCCATAATCCTGACTGCTGCACTTCTCCTTGCAACCGATCAGAGGGCGCGTTCCCACCAATTTTCCCTGCTGGCTGCCAGGCTGTAAGTTCCAAACAAAAGAAGGGTTGGTCACTGACCCTGCTACAGCTGCTAGCAGTTGAAATTTGTGACTAAACTGTTAGAATGGCAGTAATACTGCCAACATAAACAAAAATAGAATACTGCTATTTTCAGCTGAAAACCTCTTCACCTGCTTCACTTGAATAGCCGCCACTGCGCTGTCAATTGCTAGGATCACATCAGCATCACCAGTGTGCCACAATTTTGTCTTGCTGGAACTTGCCAATAAATCTACTGACACGGAGATGTCGTATTTTAGCACACTTAAAAACTGTTGGTCTGTGGCAGATTTGAACCCGCAACCTTGGGATCAGTAGACCAGCGTCTAACCAATTGATTGATTGATTGACTGATTGATTTGTGGGTTTAAGGGCACTCAACTTCTGGGTCATTAGCGCCCTTCTACAATTCATGGCAATAGCCAGATATAAACTTGAATCAAAAGTAAAATACTAGTATCAAAGAAAAAATACACAAACGTAAAAACAGCGGCAATAGCCGGATATAAAACAATGTAATAAATAGGTCAAAAGGCATAAACAAATATCTAAAATTTTAAAGCCTCAAATTGCTATTACAATTCGCTAAAAACTTAAAAACTATCGACCGCTGTTTTGTTGTCCGCTAGGACCTCTGCAAGTCTGATAACCAACTGAGCCACCCAGACTGACTTCAAAGTTATAGCTTTGAAAATGAGTTGGATACAACTTGAAACATGCCAGCTCTGGAAGATCTTGCAATATTACTAAGATAAGTGAAGCTTTTAGTTTGTAATTTGTTCTTATTTTAGATTCTGTTGCTTCACTGTTAATAGCTTCAATTTTTCCTTAATTATCCAAATGATCTTTCGTCTTCGCTTTTTGTGAAATAGCCTTAGACACTGATAAACTGCAGTTAGGATTGCCAGTCCCCATTTTCAGGCAGTTGTGCACTAGACTTAACACTATATGCAAAATGAGTCGACCCCCCTCCCTAGCAAATCTACAGGATGTATTACACATCACTTTCATTTTGTGTCAATAAAAACAGAACAAACTGGTAATTCTAATAATCTATAATAACACATTTTTTTCTTCCTTTTATAAACATTCACATGTCATTTAGTGTGAACAAAAACAGAACAAACTGATAATTCTAATCTATAACAATGAACATTTACTGTATCATCCTAAATAAATATTTCAGTATAACAATCTTTAGGGGAAAAAAAGTCACCTAATAAATCACAACGAACTTCTTTCAAGCATTTGCATTCTGTTTGTGTAATTAAAAACAGAACAAACTGGTATTTCTAATAATCAAACTGACAGCTATTTTTTTATCCATCTATGTACCATCCCAAATATATGAATATAACAATATTTATAGGGAAAAAAAGTTACATGATTCATCGCAAAGTTCTTTCAAGTGTTTGCATTCTATTTGTCTACATAAACATGGAGCAAACTGGTAATTCCAATAATCTATAACAACAGTTTTTTCCTTTTGTATACATTCACTGTACCATCCAAAATAAACATTTCAGTATAATGTTCTTTAGAGGGGAAAAAAAAAGTGTCTGAGTAATCACAATGAAGTTCTTTCAAGTATTTGCATTCTGTTTGTGTAAATACCATACCAACTGGTGTTTCCAATTACCCATGACACCTAATGTTTTTTCTTCTTTCGTTTAGACACATTCACTGTGCCATTACAAATGAACATTGCATTATAACAATCTTAAGAGAAAAAAAAGTCACTATCAATCACAACGAAGTTCTTTCGAGCCTTTGCATTACATAAAAATACTGCACAGGTTAACAGACATTTACTGTTCTTGCACATTAAAAGGAATGAACTCAGTGCATGAGAATGATTAATGTTTAAATAAATAATTTTCTTCTTCTTCATGATGAGTTTAGATGGAGGGAATGCCAACAATCTGGACAGCAGAGTGCCTCATGCTAGAACAGAATCGAACAATCAAGTCATAAGTCGCCATCTCAGCCATGATTTAAATATTACAATCAGTTATTTACACATGCCACTTCCTTTTCAATGGGCATCACAAGGGAGTGCATACAAAATAAATGCATGCTACATGATTTTAGGATGGTAAAAAGGAATGGAAGTTAGCTTTTCTTCTTTCATGTAGATTCCATACATTTGTTCACCATGCTGACCTCCAAAGCTTCATCGCTCCACTGTAGATAAACTCCAGTAGTTATTCCCGATCACATAATCTAAAACAAAAGCAAGAATATCCAGAAGATAGAGAAACAATCACATAACTCAGTTATCTTCTGGTTGTTAGTTTAACTACAACAGGGACAGGTTCAAAGCCCCTCAGTAATGTAAAATGTTTCTTTGCTACAATACAATATTTACACACTCTTCACACAAATCCTGTTATATTTATATTCTCCACCAGAATCAACAGAAATGTATATGAACACTCAGTGTATAGTGCACTGTTAAATGTTTTATCCAAAATGGTTTAAACCTGGTATAAAACAAACTGATTAACATCAGCAATTGGTGTAACTTAAGTCTGTCTTCCCCAAGTAGAAAGAAAAAGATATCTGTGCTGTAAAATTCCATTTTTTGTACTTCCCCTAAGAAGAATGTGGTAAAATTTAATAAAGTGAGAAGTGTAAATAGATGAATGCACAAATTCATCAAATTACTATTACTATTATTATTGGCTATACATTGCAAGGGGACATCTCGTACACTTAAGACCTTCACAGATCCATTGCAGTTATCAAACACCAGAAGGATGGGACAAAGTGAAGGAATATATCACTATATCACTGTAGTTCTGCTAAGAACCATATACAGAACCACCAACTGAACAACGGATGCAATGTGGAAACTGCAAGGATTGGCCCCAAGAACTGTGTAATACTATGTTAAGTTCCAATTTAAGGATTTGACAGCATCTAAAGCTTAATGTAGGACTTTTTAATAAATATTTTTCTGCTCCCCGCCCCCAAACGTATGATTTATAGGAACCATGTTAAATTTTCTTGTTTTAGTACATACCATCACCCCTTGAAATGTTTTTTTTAAACATCTGTATTTTAGGCAAAAAATATTTTAAGGGCAATTTTCTTGTTCATTGTTAATAGCAAACAGTGGTTATAAAAATTAAATGAGGCTAAAGTATGTTTTAATTTGTGTTAGGCAAAGCAGAAGAAAGAAGGGTTATGTTGAACTAGACCTCTTAGTCATTGTCGACAAAGGTATGGAGGTGTACATTTTAAGTAAATTTTGTAGCAACTAGCACAAACATAAGAATTTACTTCACAGAAAGTTTTCTGCAATAGCAGTTGATTTCTCGAGATTTAATTTAATAAAGCATGTGGTCTAGCAGAAACTAAAGTGATGGACACAAAGTGAGAAATACCATGCATATAAAGAAACAATGAGCATCTAATTTAATGCCATCTGAATAAACAAGCATTTTATGTTAGCAGCAATCAGTGGAACAATTTTGTTTCATTATGGATCCAAACACATGTTTGCATCCAGCTTTTCAATTTTTTCTTAGATTGTCAACAATGTATGGTTATCCAGAAAGTAAAGAATGATTGCACATTGTGCACCGCCCCAAACACTGCAATTGCATTAGCTAGGTAGAGCCAAGTCTCATTGCTGCCTGGTCATGCTAATTATTTTTGCAGTGATTTGAAATGGTGCCACCAATCGAAAATCCTGATAAATGTGAAATACGAAGTGTCATTCATTTTCTGAATGCTCAAAACATTTATAGGCAAATAAAGAATGTTTACGAGTGCAATTAACAAGTCATCAGTGGGGAAATGGTGCATTATGTTCAATGAAAGAAGGACGAGTGTGCATGATGAAGATCGGAGTGAAAGGCCATCACTTGTTACGAAAGAACTGAAGAAAAAAGTTGATGACACAATTCAGGTAAACTGACGTTTCACTTTGAGCACATTACACCAATCTTTTCCACAAATTTCACGTTTGCTCCTGCATGAAATAGTGACAGCACAACTTGGTTACAAGAAAATGTATGCTCGGTGGATGCCACATGAATGTCGGCCACAAGGCAAATTACATGGCAGTAGCCTTGAATTTTTGACACAATATCACAAAGAGGGTGATGATTTGCTTGACCGTATTGTTACTGGAGATGAAAGTAGGGTTTCGTAGAAGATTCCAGAAAACAAGTGGGAGGCAATGGAGTGGCATCACAAATTTGCCGATAACACCCAAAAAGGAAAATCAAAATTTGAACATCCAGAAAGTAATGGTAATGGTGTTTTGGGACTGAAAGGGGTTAATCCACATTGAGTACATGCCAAGAGGAGCAATAATAAACTCAGAAGCCTATTATGAAACCCTAACAGCTTCAACGTGCAATTCAAAACAAGTGATGTGGAATGCTGTCAGGAAAACTGTTCTTGATCCATGACAATGCCTGACCACATGCATCAGCACGAACCCAGCTGGAACTTTTAATGCCTAAAATGGGAAAATTTGGTCATCCCACTTACAGCCCCATCTTGGCACCAAGTGATTATCACTTATTACCAAAACAACGAATTTTTTAGTGGAAAACAGTTTGCAAGCAATGATGAACTCAGCAAGCAGTGACAGCTTGGTTTAAATTTTCGGCAGCAAATGAATACAACAACAGTATTAAAAAACTGGTCCCACGTTGCAACAAATGTCTTGACAAGTATGGTGATTACATAGAAAAGTGGTGTAAAGTTCTGTAAGTTTAACCCTTTCAGTCCTGGTGTGTATTATAAGATACATAGGCTTTTTTCCTATTTGTACTAGTTTAGCTTTTTTTTTCTGCTATATTCGTTATACTGTCACCAATTAAAAATACATATTTGGGACATTTTGAATTGTAAAAAATAATTTTTTTACAATCTATATTGTAGTGTTTTTTTAATAAGAAAAGAACTAAAATCCATGCAACCACAGTCAAATGATACCCCGTCATCATCCACGCGTGCCATCACACAGATTATTTTACGTGGGCCCTCCCCGTCCTTTACCACAGGCCAGCTGGCTGAAGGTGTCCCAGACCGCCTAATCTAAACTGGTTTTGAATTAGAGGAAGACCGGCATAAGTAGCAAAATAATTCAGGACTGAAATGGTTACTAGTTTGGTGACAATATCTTTTGTTTTGATTCAAACACACTCAATTGTTCCGTACTTTCTGGATGGCCCTCTTATTTTCTCCATGTTAGACAATTTTCTCTCATTTAACATCATTTTAACAAATTATGTTCTTAGTGGCTAACATAATAAACCTCTGTGGAATAAGGATACAATTATCAGAAGAAAGGGCAGAAGTAGTCCTTTTTCATTACAAAGTAAGTGAACTACAATTACAACACTAAGCAATAGAAATGTTACAGTTTGAGCTTTACCTACTCTGGCTGTTGTAATTTTGCACTTCACAGATCTGACTAAGTTCATAAACATGCAGAATAGCAAATAAAAACACTCCTTTTTCTATACTTCCAAACCAATATCATAGCATTTGGTCAAGTCAGCAAAGAAGCAGAGGCAGAAAAGGCTCCACTGCTGTTATTAGCCCTTTTCATCTCCATGCTTTAGTTTACTCCATCTCAGTGTGCAGTTTGTTACCAAACAATATGCCATCAGGGCTATTCCGCAACTTTTAAGACCGCTACATTTATATTACCCTTGTTGTTACTACTCTGAACAAGTGTCCTGCTATTTGACTTCTCTATCGTTTGTTGTAGCAATGTTTTTTATGTAGTTTGTTAGCCAACTGGAGTAAATTTTCAAAATTTGTGTACTTTGCGATAACGCTTTAACTACTGTTACTAGAGCCAGAATACTGACTACTAAAATGTTACTTTTCTTTGCAAAGATGAAGAGGAAACATGCTGTGAAAACGTCAGGTTGCACTCATTACTTGGAACAGCAAGCGACACAGAATTCAATTTTTTATGGGGAAATCACCCAGCACCTGTATGGGCAATGTACGAGGATTTGTCTCATAAACTTTATTGCACTTCCATACTCAATATCAGGTAACAAAAGCTTTCATTGCAATTCTGAAGGTACTAAACACTTCTGCAATAATGCTAGCAGCAACACAAATGAAGACGACACAAGAATGCAAAAAGTAATAGATAAATGTAGTGAAGAAGTGTGCTGCAGAAAACTACCCGAACAGATAGCGTCACTTCACAAGGTGATGGAACTATTAAACCAAGACCTTCAGGATTCCAAGAATGTGATCAAGAAACTACGCGAGGAGAACAGCTATTTAAAGGTACAAAATGCCAATCATATAAGAGTGAAAAATAATAGCGGCACCACTGAGGACAACAAAGAAATAAAACATGCAGCAACAGATGCAGAATGGAGATCAAACAAAAGGAGAAAGGCTACAAGCATACGCACGAACAGAAATACCCATGAAGTACGCCTACAAAATAGTTTTGATGCACTACAAGATTTAGAAGACAACGAAGTGATAAAAAAGTGATAAAAAAAATGAATGCGAGCAACCGACTCACAGTGATGGTGAAATACACGACGAGGAGCTTCATTTTAAGTATGAAAGAAGTAAGGCCATAATACTGGGTGATTCAATGGTACGGCACACTAGCAATTACCTCCAGGAAGACACAAAGGTGTACCGCTACCCTGGGGCCGAGCTTCAGCACATTAGGAATCAACTAGAGAGGAATACCGACAATCCAGACGTCATGATCATCCATGCGGGAACGAACAACATTCACATGGCGCGCACTCCAGAGGACATCATGCGGGAACTCTCCGAGGTCGTCTCGGCTGGAAAAGAGCTGTTACCACGGGCAAAATTCTGCGTTAGCGCGATCATATGTCGCTGGGACAAGGATTTCCGATACATTGACGGGATCAACTCTACTTTTCACTGGGTTTGTAGACTTTACAATTGTACTTTTGTAGATAGTGATGCATGGCTAAGGGATCTAGATTTAGGCAGGGATGGTCTGCACCTGAATAGGAAAGGGATAGCGAAGTTTGCCAATCTCCTAAACAGAGTTATAGACTATCTCCTTCCAAAAAAACTAGATAGGATAGATAGCGGTAGACTAAAATGTACAATTCCAGTAGTAAATAAAATAACTAATTTAGAAGGCAAAAACTCCAAAAAACAAAAACACACTTACAAGTTAGAGAAAATCAGACAGGGTATATCCAACTGGAAAGATAAAAGTCCCAATAATAACTTAATACATGTACTGCATCAGAATATCCAAAGTATAAAAAATAAACTACTAAATCTTGAAGTCTTACTAAGCAGTGAATTAAATCACATTGATGTAATATGCTTAACTGAACATTGGTTAAATAACATTGAACTTAGTGAACTTAGAATCCCAAATTTTAATATGTTGTTAGCTAATGCTGGATTTCTGACAATGAAGTCATTAATCCTCTAGCTCTCCAATATTTTTCACTGATGGATGGGGCACTAGAAGTGGCCGGGCATATTTGAAGGTGGTCTCGGTCCATTTCCTCTTGCAGATCACATAGAGGACAGAGTGGAGAAGAATATGTCCCAATTATGTTTAAATGTTTTGCCAGACAATCATGTCCTATAATCAACCTGAAGGTTGGAACTGCCATTTTTCGAGGATACTCGGGAATTACTGTTTGAATGTTTGGTAGTTCCCATTTTTAATTTTTTTATTTTTCACAGTAATATTTTGCAATAATTTTTTTGTATTCAGAGTTGACTAATCTTTTAGTTGCTTAAAATGGTAGATTAACTATAGATTTCTGTACACTGCCGGTACCCTTTTTTGCAAGAAAATCAGCTTTCTCATTACCACTCAGTCCACAATGAGCTGGTATTCATTGGAAGACCAGGTATTTTTGAAGTGCGGTTAGATGTGTAAGAATTTTCCAACATTCTATAATTGTTTGGTTTTTTGGTGACAACTTGGAAGTAACTGCTATAATTGCTGCCCTGGAATCTGAGAGAATAATTGCTTGATTAAAATGTGAAATTCTATACGAGAGATTTTGTAGGGCCATTCGAATTGCTTCAATTTCTCCATCAAAGTTTGTAGTTCCGTAACTTAGAGATTTGTAACAGGAAAAGAGGTGACACGTGACTCCAGCCCCTGCTCCATCTCGGTTTGATATCAATGATCCATCAGTATAAATATGGAGCCATTCGTGTTCTATTGAAGAGGCTTAGCAGTAATAGTAACCACTTTTTAGAGATCACCATATTTTTATGTTTTGGCGGTTACATCACTCCCTCACAACCCCCAGAATGTATGGAGGGCCATACCTGTCGTTGGTACGGGTCTCACCAACCTGACCGGGAGAGTTATCAAAGTAAATTCACCAACCATATCCTCTGATTACCAATCAGAGGACGTATTACATGCCATGACAGGTCAGCATGTTAGGGGTTGAGGTTTTATAGAGAATTGTACATGGCTGCTGTCGTAATATAAAAAAGAATGGTGGATCATTGATTATGGTTAGAAACACGTCTGTAAAGCTCATAACCAAGCTAGAAAGACTGAATATCGAAGAGCATTTTGAGGCTAGTATCATACAAATCCCTAACAAACCAATTATGTGTGTATCGGAATCCTTCAAATGACACAACTACTTTTCTAGAAATATTGAACTTTGTTCTTTTTGAACTGCGTAAGACAAATAAAAACATCATAATAATGGGAGACATGAATATAAACTTTCTTACGAACAATCCTGATAAATAAAAATTTATAACTCTCCTAAATATGTATGGCCTGACCAACAATAGAAGTTAATACAACATAGATTTATTCATCCACTGATCATTTTACATGACATGGGATATATCATATATAGCACACTATAATTAATACATAATTATTATACAAAATACAATAGTACAACCTTGTATCATTTATGTAGTTTACAATGCCATTGGTTATTACAAGATATATCATTAAATATTTACATCTAAATACAACATTCATTATAGTTCAGCAATATTATACAAACATTTATCTATTAGAAATGATTTTAGAGTAGCTTTAAATTTTGAGTCTGTGCTATTTTTAACTGCTAATGGTAATTTATTATATAATATAGCTCCTATTTTATATGGGTCCTTATTGGTTTGACTTTTATTCGTGCTCACCCTATGGTAATCATTTGCACTTCTTGTGTCATATTTATGGCAGTCTTTATTGAAAAAGTTAAACTTCTTTTTTTCTTTAACAAGCATAATAGTTCTGAACACATAAAATGAGATCACAGTTAGGATATTTTGAGTTTTGAATGTTTCTCGACAGGATTGTCGAAAATGAAGATGGTATATAGTTCGTATGCATTTTTTTTTTGTATCTTTAATAATCTGTCCATGTTGGTTTTACTCGTTCCCCCCCAAATTTCAATTCCATATGTTAAATGCGGGTAAACAATGCCATAATATGCTGATTTAAGAATATTAATGTCACCATATTTTGCTAACTGTCTCAATAGGTACAGTCCTGAGTTCATTTTATTACAGAGTATTTCTATGTGTGTATTGTAGGTTAAATCATCTTCTATGTGTACTCCCAATAATTTAAAGCATTTTACTTGTTCTAATGCAATATTGTTAATGTTTATATTCACATTATCTTTCTGAAATGTCATGACTTTTGTCTTCCCTATATTTAATGTTAGCCCATTATTTAGTAAGTACTGTGATATTTCACAGACTGCACTTGTCATTTTTTCTTCTAAGCCTTCTCGACCATCATTCCAACATAATATAGATGTATCATCTGCATAAGAGATCACCTTGCTGTTCTCCGGTTCAGGTAAATTATTTATATAGATCAAGAATAGTGTAGGTCCCAGTACTGATCCCTGCGGTACCCCAGACTTTACTATGTTATAGTCCGATTTAAGTTCCCACAAGAGTTACAGAAACATCAAGCACGGCAATTGATCAGGTAATGATAAACTATGATCTAAAAGATTATGAGATAAAAGTACTTGACACCTGCCTATCAGACCACTTTGCCCAGGCCATATCGTTTAAATGGCATCAGAAACAAATTTGAAAATCCTTGCACAATATTCAAAAAAGTCCGTCAAATGCACAGGGAAAATTATGAATATTTTCATTATATATTGAGCAAAGAGACCTGGGATGAAGTTTACACAGGGGAATATGTAGATAAAATAGTAAACAATTCCAAAATACATTCAAACATTACTATGAACTGGCATTTCCTATTGTAAGGCGAAAAATAAAGCCGGGGCCCTCTAAATGGATAACTAAAGGTATATTAATTTCCAAAGAAAAACTGAGATCATTGAGTGATCTAGTTAAAAAAGCAAATGTACCAATAAGTCTCAAAATGTATTACAGAAAGTATAAAAAAATATAAAGATCTGTTATAAAAGCTGCAAAATAAATGAGCAACGATACCAAAATTAGCTTCTCTAAGAACAAACAAAAAGCAATGTGGGAGGTAATAAAACAGGAAACTAACCAAAAACAATCAGTCACCAGAAACATCCAATTAAGAACGACCATTTAATTAGCAATCCCAGAGAATTAGCTAACACCTTCAATAATTACTTCGTAGAAATTTCAAAGAAAATGCAAAATAAAAGCTGCACAAAAAAAAAACTGAGACCAACAACTATGAGCCCAAAAATACCAATTCACTTTTTCTAGAATCAGCTACCGAAAAAGAAGTATTGGCTATCATCAGGGAATTAAAGAACAAAAAAACAAACGTGGGATGATAGTTCAAATGAAATTATTAAAAAATGCAGTGGCTACATAATAAAACACCTCTGCTTTCTGATAAATAAGTCACTGGAAAATGGACAATTCCCAGAAGCATTGAAACGTGCAGCAGTAAAACCAATTTTTAAAGAAGGAGATGAACATGATACCAATAATTACAGGCCATTAACCCTTCTGTCAGTCTTTTCAAAAATTATAGAAAAAAATAATGTATAGAAGAATGATTAAATTCTTTTCTAAGTTTGATATAATCAATCCCTGTCAATTCGGTTTACAGAAATGCAAAACTACTAGTGCAGCCATCATGAACTTTGTTGATAGCATCTATGACTCAATGGACAATAGTGAACCAGGGGTGGGCCTATTTCTCGATTTAACTAAGGCATTTGATATGGTAGATCATGATATTTTGCTCAATAAACTCTATAATTGTGGAATAAGGGGCATAGCATACAATTGGTTCATTACATATCTAGTAAACAAGGAACAAGTAGTAGAAATTGATTATTTAGATATAAAAAATAAGACTCTGAAAAAAGAAACCAGATAAAAGAAAGGTATCCTCTGGAGTACCCCAGGAATCAGTCCTGAGTCCCCTTCTATTTTTTATCTACATCAATGATCTACCACTCCATTTAAAAGAGGAACCTGACGTAAAAATTACACTCTTTGCTGATGACACAAGTATACTCATTAGTGGAAAGGACAGTAAAAAACTCTAAGATAACATATTATCCACAATAATAAAAATTTCTAACTGGTTTAAAATCAACAAACTCGTAATCAATGAAGACAAAACCGTAGCTGTACAATTCCACAATAGAACTTTAAAGAACCAGGGGTTGCCAAGCATCAAATTTGGATCCAAAATAACAAAGCTAGAAGCTGATGCAAAATTTTTGGGTCTCTGGGTTGACCAACATCTGAGGTGGGATACATGTGGAGAAATTGACAAAGAAATCAAGTACAGTGTGCTTTATCCTTTTCCAGTTAAAGTCTCGCATTTCTAGTGGAGTGCTAAAAACCTCCTATTACTCTTATTTTCACCCACTACTATTATATGGAATAAAGCTATGGGGAAATTCAAGTTATAGTAATTCAATTTTCAAATTACAAAAGAGGGCACTAAGAATCATAGTGGGTATCTCTCCTAGAGAAAGCTGTAGAGAGTATTTTAAACTACTAAACATACTCACCTTTCCGAGCCTCTACATAAAAGAAATGTTAATTCATGTTAAAGGTAATTTGGGTAACATAACAATGAACACAGATATACATGCCCATAACACCAGGAACAAAAATAAACTATATAAAGGCCCATAGAACTAAACTTTTTCAGAAATCATTTAAATACAGTGGCATAAAAATATACAACCAACTCCCTGAACATCTAAAGAGTATTAAATCAGAAACTAAGTCTAAAAAGGAAATTCACAAATTCGTAAATCTCAATCAGTTCTACTCAGTGGAAGAATATATGAGTTATCTATATAACTTATCTATATAAGTCTTGAGAAATTATATAATAATAGCCTTAAACATTCAACGACTTTTTTTTCTGTTTCATGCGATTGAGAGGTAAAACTGACAGAAGAGAACTAGTTCACCAGTGACATCACCTGCAGCCAGTCCACGGTTGACTTTAGAAAAGAAATTCACTATTGTAAATTTGGGAAGGATTGCACTATTAATGTAATTAACTACATATTGTATATGCACTTATGAATATTGTACATAAGTTTATGTACAGCATGAATTGACATATCTTACATCTTCCTGTAAGATAAATTGGATGAATAAATTGATTGATTGTTCAGGTTACCCAACAAGTAGAAATCATACACTGTTAGATAGGGGGAGCAAGAGGGCCATACAACAGCACTGATCACTATCTTCAAACGCTTCCCGAGTTTATTCATGGACTCCTCTGCTGTATGGGCAGTAGCAGAATCTTGTTGAAACCACCCATGATTTCTCTTCTTCTGTCGGCTCATGAGAAAATGGGGTCAAAGTGCTATTTTGGTACCCCTGCATTTACAGTCTGCCCGTAGAATATTGGACCAATTATGCGTCTAGCACTGACAGCACACCAAACTTCAGCTCTCCGATCACAATGAGGTATTTCTTGAATGCGATGTGGATTTTCAGAGGCGCAATACCAACTTATGAAGGTTGACATAACCATTTAGGTGTATGAATCAGAAGTGTTCTCCCACTATAATGCTTGTTTGGCTGAGTGTGGGCGACATTTCCAGCATCTTCTATAAGGTAAGAATGTTATACATGCTTTATGCATGGAGTTTATGTAGGAGAAAAGCTGGCTGTGGCACACACAATCATGCACACAAGAAATGCTGTGTGCCGGTTAGGTTTCAAATGAAGAACCCTAGATTTAGACGATAACCTAAAGATTCATACAGGAAAGATAAAATTGATGCATTTTCCATATTATAATCACAACACAACCAATTGTAAGTGTACAAAACACAATACTGAACATGTAAAACATGTTAATTTCTTAGGGCTAGTGTTAGACAAAAATCTTTTCATTTGACAATCGTGTTCACTTAATCTGTAGTAAAGTAAGCTCAAGGTTGTAGAATGTTTTTTCCAAAGCTAGATACATATTTTTTCAAAATTAAAAAAATGGATGTACCTTTTTAAAAATAACCTTCAGAGATAATCCCTTTTTGTGTACTGCTTATGTAATTATAGTAAAACAATTTGTTGCAAGGATTTTGGTTTTTAATGCTTGGTTTATTTTATGATTTTTTAAAAATAATATTCCAAAATTGATATTTGTTTTTCCAATATGTACATTGCTATCACGTATGTAATACAATAGCTACCACAAAATGCTATTACATGAAATTGAGGGTTATATGTAGTTATACAGGATGGAAGTGAAATAATCTGTTAGCCTGGAGGTGAGAGAGTGGATGTAAATTAACAAAACTTACCAATAACTTTTTAAAATTAAATGCACCATTCACTAGATGTGTTTTAAAGCTGTGTTTTGAACCAGTGGCATAATGGTCAATCGAGTAATCTGCTTCTACTAACAGCTCAATGAACTATTCAAACGCTCTATAAAAACCATTTTGCCATGTATCAAATTCAGATGTTTTTTCGCTGGTGTGCCCGACATCAGAAAATTGTGTGTAAAAGTGAGGTTATTGTCGACCACCTTGTAACCAAACATTGCCCCAAATCTTAAATTTCCACAAAATTACAAAAATTTTATTTGGTAAGGAAGATAGTGAAGCAGTTTGAGTGTTGAGCGATTGTATCATCAGAGTTTGTGGTTGAGACATAGAGAAAGTGAAAAAAAGACAGTGAAGGGAGTCAAGGTTACGAGAAGAAAAGAGTTGAAACTTGTGAAATCACAAAAGCTTGTAGACTGTGTTAACGTCAGTAAGAGAACTGTCTTGTTCTAAAGTTTTAGAGGAAAATAAAGAGAAAAAAAAACTGGATTGGACTTTTGTGGTTTTTGCCACAGTATGCTTAAAGGTCTGAATATCTGGCCTGTTCTGTTTGAGAGGCTTATACCATGATAAGATAATGACCTCACGTGGCATTGGATTCTTCTTTACGTGTCCTGCAAAATGGTTCTCTAACTGCCGACAATGTTTGCAGTATTACATCCATTAGAAAGTCACAAATATAATAGAAACAAAAAAGAAACTTTAAATACACCATAAATGGTCAGGAATACATCAATTCACTTGAAATGAAGCAAATATAAGCTAAGTCCAAATCTTCTTACTACACATGCACTGCATGCACACTGGGCAGAAGCAAGTTGCCTAATTTACTGAATTTAGTGAACGATAGGGACCAAAGACGATATTCATTTTCACAATAAATAGTGAAGATAATTTCCAACACTGACACGTGATGAACACAAGCAGTTTCAATATTGTCTACAAGACTTGTGTGCAGAGTGAGCGAGTATGTTCAGTTCAAGGGCCTGTCGACAACTAGGTCATTAGGGCCCGAGCATTGGTGCTGAGGTTGGCAGCTAATAGTTCCAAGTATGGAGGTTGCCTGCATTGTCATATTTATGTAGCAAATATGCACTGAGGGCATTCCAAGGGTTATGTCACTCTTGTGTGAAATACCTCTTGCATTATTAATACCGCTATTCTGTACTGAATTAAACCATGTGCTACTAGTAATTTCTAAACCTTTAGGAAAGCCTAATTTATAATGTGAATTTACGCTCCACTGAAATAGGCTTGGAGCACATGGTCTACTTTCTTTGAATATCAGTGTAAACACATTGCTGCAATGTTGCCAGTTCTAACAGAACTAGTAAGGCAAGAAATTGTGGATTTTTAAAATTTAATTTATATAAAAACAGTTGAATCTATTGAAACATGCCAAAGGAAAAAGTTGTCGTTTATTCAATTTTCTATGAATATAGCCATAAATTAAGAACCTTTAATCAATAATTCAGACGGTGATAAATTTTTTGGATGTATTTTTTTTTTCTAGAAAACAAACTTTTCAGGTTTTTGGTATTAAAACTTTATTTTATTCACAATAACACAATTTGCTGTTAAAATCTGATGGATTATTTCACTTCCAACCGGTATAAGTGTGTAAAGTTTATTAAAATCTATCTCATAGTTTGTGAGAAAATGGTACATGCATTTTGAAAAATGAACATTGGGAAAACGAAGCACAAAGTTAGGCTTATATGGCAACAAAAAATCTTTGTTCCTAACATCAGGAAGTGGACGAGTTTCAAAAAATCAATTTTTGGTTTTTAATTTTAAAAAAAACTATACAATGCTTTAGCTTTAAAATTACACATAAGGCTGGGGTGACAGGTGACTGCAATAGGAAAGAAAAATATAAAAAATGCTTTTTCTACTTTCAGTGCGAACCTCTGACCATATCAAATAACTGTATTATGACACTATGTTTTAAACGGTTCAGCCATTAGAACATTTTGAGCTGCATTACCTGAAACCATATATTATGCATAGCCATAAATCCTGTTGTTGAAGCCAAGTAGTATTTGCATTCTTATCGAGTTAGGTAAGCATTTTTTTGTACGGATACATGGTGCGCTTTATACCACCTTAGTGTAAAGTATGTGAAATTATAGTTTTAATACCAAATAATTAAGAGTTTACTCACTTCAAATGTTAGTTACATCTGAGGCATAGTAACATATCAAATTATAGTAAAATATTTATTATAGTTTCACGGGCGATCAGCCGTGTGAGGTTTGAAAATATTGAGCTTTCGGCCATTCTAAACTCCATGGCCTTCGTCAGAATGAAATGACCGTTAGTTTTCCGCTCCCCATATATATACAATGTTAGGTGGGAGAGGGTTGTGTTGCCCTGGCCAATGAGCTGGTGACGATTTGTGATTGGGCCTGCTGTTTCGGGCTATGTTTGTCACCGGCCACAGTGTTTTCTTGAGGGTCAGTACTTGGTCCAGAATCACTATAGTTGCTGTTGTGAATGTGTTTCATGGCTATTGTTCAGGCAGGGCTTAGCTGAAGTCCGCGGTCCCTGTTGTAATTGTTTGGATGTAGTTTGATTTGAATGGCTTCCTTAATGACTCTGTCCCAGTATTTATCCGTATGCTCCAGAACTTTGATGTCTTCAAAGTTTATTTTGTGGACATACTCTATAAAAACATATTCAACTATGCAACTATGTATATTTATGGGAGACAGGAATGTCGGCCACTACTTGCATCATCTTATGTTCT
Source organism: Tenodera sinensis (assembly GCA_030765045.1). Lineage (NCBI taxonomy): Eukaryota > Metazoa > Arthropoda > Insecta > Mantodea > Mantidae > Tenodera > Tenodera sinensis. Next base: position 301,590,149 of record CM060962.1, read on the forward strand.
TAAGCATTAGTTAACCTGTCATTTGATTACAGTTCTTATAAGTAGCATCTTTATCTGAGACCACATTGGTCCTTGTTTCATCTCAAAATTAAACAATGCCAGTTTGAAGCTTTATTGTGGAGTAGAATGTTGAGTTTTTAGTTGAGCAAGAAAGTGTTAACCATGTCGAGTTGCGATGTATAAATAATCCAGATCAATTTTGTTATATTTATAGTAAAAACACATTGCCTAAGCAGAGGCGTAATATCTCACATTTTGTGAAAAAGTCATACCATGCTTATTTTGGAATCAAACTTGGAGACCAAAGTAAACCTTGGGCAGGAACACAATATAGAATACGCATTGAAGTAGTTCGTCATTGGATAAACAGCAGAAGACCATCGCTATCTTTTGATGTACCTATGGTTTGGAGAGATCAGTCAAATCACAGTAATGACAGCTACTTCTGTTCATGTGACATGAAAGGGCGCAATTCTAAAAATAAAAAGCAAACTTGTGTATCCAGTTGCTCCGTCAGCCAGTTCCCTATTCAGTGATCCTCAAAGAATCGCAAAAATTTGCAACTGAACTACAGAGAACATAACTAACAAGTTCATCACAACTTCAAAGTTATTACTAACGCTCAGATTTCTGAGCAAAATGCTTAACTTTTTCCACACTTAAAGATAAGCAGAAATCTAATAATTTATAAGGCACACCTAGATGAGCAGCTTTAACTATGTTTGTTTGTGCTTATTTATGCTTTTTTCACAGGAAAACATTTTTGCTTACTTATTTTACGATGTTTAATTAAAACATCATTTACATAAAACTGTAAATTTGAAGTGCACATTTCACAGTTATCTGTGATTCACTATTTTCTCGGCGATATTTGTAAGAAAGAGGTTCTAGGATATAGACAGGTGTTGTGAAATAATACCACAATGAGAAAAAACTTGCTGCAATTGGGTAGAGAGTCAACTCATCAGTCAGTTATTGCCTGAGATATTGCAATATCATGAAGGACAGTGATTCCCCAAGGTCCAAGCAGCAGCAGCAGCAGCAGCAGCAGCAGCAGCAGCAGCAGCAGCAGCAGCAGCAGCAGCAGGAGCATGTTGTAAAAGGAAGGTATTTCTCCAAAATAACAGAAATCTTAAAGCAGCTGGAAGTCCAAAATAATTCCTATAATAGTTCCACTCTTAGATCCATACTTGAAGTAAACACATGCTGCCAACAACTAACCCGTGATACGCCGAAACCAAAGCATACCACAAAATATAGTGCCTTAAATATTGGTGATTATCCCTGAGTTTTCAAGATATATGATAACCCTGGTAAAGACTACTTGAATATAACACAACAGGAGCGCTATTCTTAAAATTCCCGAGTAAATATAGTTCTTATTTATTTATGCCAACAAACTTACTGTTGGTGTTTTTAAACACACAAGCCGTGTGTGGGCAAAGTTTAAGTGGTTTACCAGGAGAAATATGAACTGGCTTGAGAATTTAATGCCATTCTGGCAGTTTGTCACAATAGCTCAGTGGTTAGAGCGTCCGCCCGGCAAGCGGAAGGTCTGTGGTTCAAATCCCAGTTGTGGCATTGAATTTTTAAGTTCCGGTTCTACCTCTTAAATATAGTTCTGTTGCATCATAAACAGGAGGCATGAGTTCATGTGGCGTTTGTGTTAGTTGCAGCTGATACAAACACCAGGTTATTGCAGAGGGATACAAGGTGCGGATCTAAGGCTGGATGGAGTATAGAAACATTCACTTTCTCAGATTGACAAAATTTCAGTAACATTGTCATCAGAAACACACGAGGTTGCGAAAATTGCATGTGGCAAACTCAAACCGGTGTAACAGAAAATTTCCAGTTATAAAATACGGAGTTCAATTTCTGAAAAGCTTTCTGGGGAAGAAACACGTATTGAAAAAGAATTCACCAAAGAACTGTAATGCTTTCTTCATGCGCCCGCCCATGACATCACGCAATATCAAGAGAACATTTTCACTATATAAATAATTTTTCACTGATAGACACAGGAGTTTTACATAAGAAAATCTCAAGATGAACATTGTGTACTGTAACAGGGAAGAGTTCTATAAAACTATTTATCATCATATCTGTGCATATACATTTTTGCTTAATTTGGTGCTTATTTTCATAATTTGTCATGCTTATTTGTCTATTTTATTGTACTTAGAAATCCGGATGTTAGCTATTACTATGCTGTTGAGTCAATAATCTGGTTTCACCAAATTTCTATACTTTCTCTGTCTGTGGGATAACAGTGCACGAGTTGGTTACTGGACTGTGAAAGACTGGCCAACTAAAGAAAATTTGGATGTCAGTTCCAAGAATACTGTGCACCAAAACTTGCGAGTCATTCTGAAGGTTTTAAATAAGGAAGGGGACTGCCTCATGTACATACGTAAGAAATTTCCACTGGTATCTAAAGCAAAATTAATGGAAGATACTTTTTATGGTCCTGATATTAAAAAACAGATGTCTGATACAGCATTTAAAAACAGTATGGATGAAAAGGAGAAAGCAGCAAGGATAACTTCCTGTGAAGCTGTTTCAAAATGTATTGGAAAAAACAAGCATCCTAACAATTAAAACACTATGATGAACATGCCAGAGGCATCCCAGGAACTTGGCTGTAAAGTGAATCAAGATTCATTTTCTTGTTTTCTAATTTATATTCCTTCCCCAAAAATCTAAAGTTTTTAGCAAAGAGCAAGGCAAGCAATTTCACAAGGATCAGCAGAAGCTCAAAAGGAGGTACCAGGCATGCTGAAGCACCAGTATGCTTACTGACTACAACTGGATGATAAAGCATGAAATAACTTAAAACAAAGAAGAGCAGGAAGACTTTCTCAGCTGAGAAACAAATGTGTAATTCTTTGTGTGATAAACTGTGCTGATTTATACATCTAACAGTGAAGTAAACAAGACAAAGCAAAGTAAAAACATGCTTGTGACATGAATGAACCACCACACACAATTTCAGCAAGCTGTTTTTTTAATTAGTGTTTTTTGTTTTGAAATATAAAGGTCTAATAAAAAGTTTATGAAATTGTATGTAATTATACAACACCTATTAAGTGACTGCAAAAAATCTCGCATGATGGAAGTAAATGGATTGAAAATTTGCATTCAGCACATCAACATTAAATAAAATCACCTTATTTAGTTTACACAACAAACACAAAGTTAAAATTCACGGGTTAGTGTAATTAGACTAAACTCACTTCAAATTTCAATTACATTTTAGCGTATCAAAGAAATTTGTAGATAAAACTTCAGGAACTTGTTATTTAAACAGAACAAAATGAAATGAAAATAAAAAAAGTAAAAATTTTTGACCATTTTAATTGACATTGTCCCTTCAGGAAATATCTAAAAGAAAAATGAATATACTGTATAGATAAATTGTAATTATTGTAGTATTAACATATAATTTAATGGTGTTTCTGATTGATGCTATTGTTATGATGTAATAACTGCCAAGACTGATGAGGTAATAATGTTTGTCTTTATACCAACTGCAATTGTATCTTCTTTTTTGTGCTTGAAACACTGAACAATGTCTATGGACAAAAATAAATACATAAGTAAACAAACAAACATCTGATATTAAAATATCAACATTCTATCATGTTTTTCTTCTTACTGCAGCATTAAAACACTTCACTCAACCAAACCTTTTATTCCCAATAAAACTTGGTTTGTTAGGTTATGGTAATGTCGAATAGCGTGTAATATTTGGTTTAAACTTTTAACACTTTGTTAACCCTCAACAAAATGCTACAGAATAGCCCTGATGAGGTGGTGATACATTATTCTAGAAGTGCTTCATTGAAAGATATCAATCACCAGGTTCATAAACCTTTGCATCAACACATGACTTCATTCTGAATGACTTGCATAACTGACAAACCATTTAAGATGAGCAAAATCTTACAACACCAAAAATGTTAGGTTTTGTTAAAGCACACTGTCAAATTTTGTGGTGCTAACATTTTCCAGATATTTTGTTATTGAGTTGAATTTTCTAAGTGCTTACTCATTATCTGCCTTTTCTTATTGTCCTGCACTTTCTTAACCTTCAAATAGCAGCTAGTGTCTTAAAAATCTGACAGTGACTTTAGCCTACTGTATTCTTATATCTGCAATGAAATGTGTAAATGTATATTGAAAGCTTATCTTTATTAACGAAAACCAGATAGAAGAAAAAGCTTTTGTAAGAACAGTTTTAAGTGAGTAGAGAAAGTTGTGTGAAACCTACCCACCAAACTATTAAGCACAAACTAATTTATTATTTATTTGCATTCATTACATACACAATTTTGAAGCAGAGTTGTAAACTCTGGTTAGTAATAGCAACATTGCAACTAAGGAGTGGCCACTTACATGCAACATTATAGCAGTAGGGATATAAAATATACTATGATCAAGCTCACAAACACAACTTAATTTCAGAAGTGAAGTACAGAAATGTGAAGATAAGTGTCATAGTATGTTCATTAGTATTTGCATGATTTTATCTTTAATTCTTTTAGAGTAACTATGCAGTTATAGTTACCATTGTTCTTGTGTTCACTACACAGTACTGCACTAAATATATATTATAATATTTAGTTCTCTGAAGTTATTTTATGCAAAAGTGTTATTGCAGAACAAGATTTGCCGAAGGTGAGTGCATTCTTTGTTGTGTGGTAACGATGTTCACGCATTATTATCGTTTGAAAGTGTGATACTTTAACCCTGTGATATGTGAGGTTAGAAATGTCTTTATTATGTACGTTGGCAGGACTGCTTTTTGGGTTAATATCATCTGCTGTTTAGTGTAATGTCGGCCATGTTGAACTCTTGGGAACTGCCGATAAACTGTGTCCACTATATGTAATGTGTAATGATTTGCTAGCAATATAGAAATAGCCTCAATTTTATGTGGAACAGAAATACCTTCAAAATAACTTGACAAACATACTACACCATGTCATAGGACCCTTAATAGCCTTATCCATTGGGATTGGTGGAGGTCCACTACCTTAATAGCCCTTTCTATTGGCATTGGTGGAAGTCAGCTAAATAGAGAAACCTAACTTCTTGAAAGGAAATGGAAGTCAGGACATATACTGAAGAGGAGGTGGCAATACACATCTGGGTGAACACTCCAACTGCACATGCATTCTGTCTATAACAATGCAACTTGCCTGATCTATCATCTCGCCTATCACGTGGACTTCTACTCCGTGTCCGATCCCGTTTTGTTGCACGATCTCTGCTACGATCCCGCCTGCGGTCTCTACTTCTGCCCTGGCTCTGGCTCCCGCTGTGGTCTCTGTTACCATCTCTGCTGTCATCTCTGATCACACTTCTGATTCTGCTTTTGTAGTTACCTCGACCGCTTCTACTTCTGGAACGACTGCGGCTAGCACTCTGACTACTTCTACTAGCACTGCTTTGACTTCTACTTCGACTGCGAGAGCGGCTCCGAGCACTGTATCTGCCTCGATCTCTGTCTCTATCCCTATCACGCTCTCTCTCTCGCTCTCTTTCTCTATCACGATCACGGTCACGCTCTCTGTCCCTATCACGATCTCTATCACGATCTCTATCTCTGTTGCGCTCTCGCTCTCTTTCTCGTTCACGTTCTCTTTCTCTAGCTGCCCTATCACGTTCCCTCTCTCTGTTACGGTCTCTGTCTCTGTCCCTGTCTCTGTCTCTGCCTTTCCATCTGTTTCTTCCTGCAAATATAAAACATGAATTATTAGTTGACTGAAATACAACTTTCTCTATAAGCAGTACACAAAGTCAAATGCTGAAACAATTTCCTCTACCTTTTTACTATCCTACAGGAATCCCTTGTTTATTATCCTGCTAATGCAGAAATTAATTCCTCTGTCCACTGTACGTGAAATCAAAAGATTTATGCCTAGGAATGATTTCAAATTATACAATATGGCCTTTGTGGAAACATTCAACTATTTATATATTAAATTAGTTTTAGTTTGTTACACGCCCACACAGTAAAAGAAAGCAGAATTGGCTATATTAATGTTGGAAAAACAAACATTCCCTATATGGAATCATGAGGCCTGTAGATTTTCCTATGCAAATTCCATTGAAACTTCATATTATAGTAAGAATAAAGATGGCCATCTATTCGTTTAGTGCTTAAATCACCAATAGCTTAACACTTCTTTCTCTTCTTTCCACTCTATATGCACTACAGTACTTTATATCAAGAAATTTGAGCATTACTAGTAATAAACAAAGGCAGAAATACAGGAGCTTTAACATCAACACTGTGCTAGGAATTGCATATTATTTATACAAGGAAAGTTGAAGGAATTTTATTTTTAAAACACTAATAAGAATCACTATTTGTTTCAGCTATTAATAAAAACAGCTAATATATTTTAAAATAAACAAACATGCTTCTAAAGCTAATGAATTAATGATGTAAATAATTACCACTTATTGGGAAAGCACAACTAAGTATAATAAAATTTGAAGATTAATACTGAATGGATCTTTACATTTAACTTCACCCTTATTACCAATTATATTCAAACCTCCGGTCAGCGACAAGATGCCTCCAAAACATATTGAAAGGCAACTCAAACATAGAAGTATAAAGACTCATTTTATTTAAGTCCTCAAACATTGACTATTCATTAAGATGTTATTGAAATGAGTTACTCTGAATTTTTTTATACTTGATTGTATTGATCATTGTTAAGAGGTACATAATTTGTATGAATTTAAAGTTACTTGCTAATATATGTATTTACATGATAAAACACAATGTCCAACAAAATAATCACAAAATATAATAACCTTAAAATTTACATTACCATAAATTACACAAATTGCATAGCCAATATTAAGAATTACTATGAAAGTGAAAAACATCAATTCAGCTGTTATCATGACTAAGAGGTTATGAGAGACAAAAACATTTGATTTCACCATGTGAACTGTTTGTTTTTTATGAAAATATTCAGAGAAGCCATCAGTAATAATTCTTCACCCACAGTACCAAGTACTTTTTAAATGTTCTTAACATTCCAAATATTCTGGACATGCGTACATCGAAAATTTTGCGATTTCCAAATTGAATAATAATTTCCAATGGAATAAGGCTCGTTTCGTTTAATTGTTAGTATTGAAATATATTTGAAATTAAAATAAATTTAACATGTGGTGCAGTTTTTATAAAGTTTTACTGGTAACACATAGCAGCAAGAATAATGTTCTTCTCAGAAAGATGAAATACTGTGATAGCAGACGCGATTCCTATCTACAGGGTCGAGGTAACGAATGGAATGCATACATCAATGTTTCTTTATTACAACATATTTATTCATTAACACTTCGTTATTTTACACTCTCAGCACCATATTAAATACCTAAACAACTTTACGTTTTCGTAATTTGTTAGAATTTACACTGGATAAATGTTTGGTGAAAGTTCCATGTTCACACGCTACCAAAACACGTCTTATCACCTTGAGCATATAGACGCTACTGGAAGAAGTCCAGCGTCACCTTGGTACGACACACCGCCATTTTGTATTCATCCGCGCAAATAGTTTTTTATTATTGAACACAACAGACTATCTAGTAACAAGAAAACATTGGCTATCCTGAATATTAAAAATAAGTTCCTGATACACCCAAACAAGAACTAGAAATTTATACACTTTTAACAAACATTTATATGAACGATTTTCTATTGGGGTCTAATATTCTGTCTCACATGGTTTAAGTTGTTTAAAAACTTTGCTCTAGTTGTGACCGCACCCTCCAAGTAGAAAAGATTTCATAGCTGAACTTAAAGAACCTAATGCAAGATTTACAATGCAGTAGCACCACAAGAACGACTCAAGTTGTGAGGAAAAAACTACCGAGCTCAAGCTCTGGAGCATTTAGGAAAAAACTGCTATATTATAGACCCTCAATGTGGAACTTTAATACAAAGAGCTTGTATAGGATAGGGTAGGGTAGGATAGGATAGGCTAGGCTAGACAGAAACCCTTCAAAATCAATTTATGAACAATAAATTTGAATTTGAACCTTACAATGAAGAAGATATCACAAATACAACTGAAAATTAATACTAAGTAGATGACATCACAGCTATGAAAGGACTTCAGTCTTCTAGGACAGCTTCAGGGACTTTTCAGTTTCATCGCATCATGACTCTAGCGGTAACTCAGGAACAACAGGAATGCAAGTAAAGAACACATCCAACAGTAGGGACGTCACTTCAATTTCTAAATCTCTAATTCATTTATATTAAGAAATAAAAACATATTACTTATAAAGGAGTTAAGAAAGTGTAAGTGAAGAAATACAGCAGGAAGAACAAGAAACAAAGAAATGGGAATATTAGAGCAGAGATGGGGGATGTAATGTGGCAAAACTAATGAAAAAAAATGTTTATAGAATTGATGAACTTTGAAAGAATAGAAAGGAAATTGTACAACTGGGGCAAAGAATAGAAAGAGGCAAAAAAGAATCAGAACAGAACATGGAAAAAGGTAGAAGGGAAGATCTAGTTAGCTTGAAACAAAGTTTAGGGCAGGAAATAGAAAGTAGAAATTATTTAAAACAGGAAATAAAACACAGTAAGAGACAGCTAGAACCAATGATAATAAAACAAATCAAAAATAACAGTAGTAACCTTGGACTGAGAATAGAAAAGAATTATAAACAGATTTAAGGTATAAAATACAGGATGGTGCAAAATAGGTGTAAGAATGCGTAAACAGATCTGGCACCACTGGGGTACTGTGAATCCATGGTGCATTATTGGACCCATTTTCACTGAGAGAACTGTCACAGTAGCCAAATACAGATAGATGCTGGAACAAGACTGTACCAGCTGCATGATGCTGTGGAAGTTTGCTTTCCTTGAGGCGATGTTCAGAGATCAGATCGTTGTCCTGGACACCTAACACTACCTGGACATGGTGTAGAATGGCCCCTAATTGTCTTTGCACACACTTAGCTCTACACTCATTGCTGCACAAGGAAGACAATTTGAAAAGCTCCTGTATTAAATTTCAGTTTGTCAGCTATAGCATACATGTGAGAGCATGACTATAACCTCTTATGTTGTAGTAGACACAAACTTTTTAACTTCTATTTTGCACCACTCTGTAGGACAAGGTAGAGAAGAATGTAAGAGAAACTGCAGAGAATGGAAAGCATTTAAAAAATACACAGAGGGAGATAAATGAAACTAGAAGCATTCTGTAAAATAAAATAACTATAGGAAACAAGGTGGGTGGTTTAGAAATAGAGATGAGAGAAAATGAAGTATTAGAAGAGATAGGAAACTGCAAGTGGAATGTGGGAATGCTCTTTCTGAGCAGATGTGTTTTACAACTGAGTTGCAATTCTGTGCTAACAAAAAATGCAAACCCTAATGTGCAAGACCGTTGGTTATTTCTTTTTTGCTTTTCATTTTTTTAGATTACATGCAGAGACATAGTGTAAAAATTATGAAATCATATTCAAAGGAATTATGCTGGTTACTATAAGTGAAGATAACTTTTCCAATGAAATTCATGAAGCTTGTGATACAATTCTTCCTCCTGATCCAGACAGTCTGATGAAGACGAAGCACAACAGGTATAGTAAATGTGAATTATGTTCCCGGCCCAGTTGATGTACATCTCACTGCTTCTGAAGAGTGACGAATGATTAGGTTTGAAAAGTTAAAAAAAAACAGACCAACCAACATAATACAAAAAATGTGCTTCCAAGTACACAAAAATTCCAGAAAATGGCCATGCTTCAAATGAAAACAAGTTTGAAGAGTTACATGCCACTTGAGATTCTGCAAAAAAATGTGATGTAACATTCTTCCCAGATGTTCTCACCCTTACTACAGTTCACAAGCTTTCACTACACCAAATGTTTTAGTTAAAAAGTGGTTTGGCTTTAAATGATCTGTAAATGGTTTAAGAAATAAAGTTCATTCATAAAATACATGAACTTGATCGAAATGTGTTCGTTCACCATTACAGTATGTTTTAGTACCATTAACGCCCAGTGGTCTATTTATAGACCGAGTAATTTTGGGACACTGGGTGAATAAAAAGGAAAACAAAATATATTGTTGATATACTGTATGCTAAACAAATAAGTGTTTTTCTTAATTTGTTTAAAAACAAACTAAGCTGGGTGTTAATGGGTTAACATCATACATTTTCAAAAATCAAGCATAAACATAAAAGCTAAGCCCAGATAATGCAATTAATCCATGTATCATGTAAATGTATAGTCCTACAAGCTTACACAAGCATTAATAAAATTGCCTGTTGCCTAGCCTCCTCCTGTATGCCTATGAGAATGTTCTATTTTGGGCAAGATTTAAAATAGAAAAATGAATTTTGGTGAACACTTTGTAGAATAAAGATACACAAATTGTAATCGGTAGTTTAAAGTGTACATATGTACAAAAACAGATTTGGTTTAGCACAAACAAAATGCCAAGCAAAATGCTAGATGTACCTAAACTGTTGCGGGCTTCGTTACTGAAAACAAAATTTTTCATTGTGCATTGTCATGCTATTTTTGTGCTAAACTGATACACTTATTTTTCATCCAATACGCCACTATTTCAAAACATTAACCTTTTTTCTAACCTACCAAAAGCATTTAGTTGTGATGTAAGCTTAGCAAAGGAATTTGTTACTGCAAACTTTCTATTTCTCTTTATGCATGGTTGCCTATCACTTTAATTTCATGTTACACTTAATTTTCATCATGAATGGTCACAATTCCAGAATATTTCAAATTTTTTTTAAGCTATCAGGGGTACCAACAGCATTTACTTGTGGTGTAGTAAGCTGAGTGATTATCTACTTTTCTAGGCATTTTGGCACACCAAGATCACCACACTGGGGTTTAGTTACATGTTCTGTAAGTCTAACTGACTAGAGGTTTATAAAATGACACCTGCAGTTAAACTTTTGGTGTGGTTTAACTAATGTTCCAGTCAAACAATGTTTATAATACCAGGCTTTGAACTCAAATCTATCAAACTTACTGCATTTTTTATTTAATCATTTAGCTAGATTGTAAGCAGGGGAATTTATACAATTTACTATAGGCCTCATTTTATTTTCCAGTTTATGAATTTTGGAAAGTGCATACATTCTAGGTAAAACTGGATTACTGACCTTTACATTATGTTTTATCAGGTATAGTTCTCACTTCATTCGGAGTTTTACTGAAAGTTGCAATGCATAATTTTAATGTGTCATTATTTTACAATCCCCACCTTAAGTAAAATTTCTACTCAGTATATCAGATTTATCCAAAATTATTATCCTATTACCTTTATCAGCTGTAGTGTAAAATATGTCTTTTTCATTGAATGATTTAACAATCTGTTTATGATTTAATTTCCTTTAGGGTGGTTTTTACTAGGATTTAACTTAATTGCTTTTTGCTACTCAAGATCAAAGAATGCAACAAACTTTAAGACAGCATTCGTAAAAATGTGACATTCTGACACAGAAACAAGCAATATGCAGCTTTCCTTCCCACCTGGTAGAGCTCATTTCTGATCTGGCTTGCATGGTTCTATCATTCTCGTCTAATACTGTGTATATTATGAGCTTTTTTAAGAAGTAATGAATAAATTTGTTGGAAACAAAGTCCCAATGAAACTAAAAATGAGCATCAAAAGAAACAAAACGTGATACTAAAACAGGCGTACTTTGCATTAGTGAGAAATGGATTGTGTTATATAAGTGGTGCAAAATGCAGTATTCTGGAGAAATACAATCAGTTGTTTTTTTTAAAGACATTATTATAAGGTTTATTTCTCCAATTGTAAAAAATTTTACAAGGATCGTCAAATTCTATGTACATACAATACAAGTATATTTACATAAATATGAGACTAGTTGAGAATATTGGGAAGTGCAATATACCATATTTTATCAATTTTTGTACTCTTCTACAGAGTAAAATGCCTTTTCTAATAGATAAGATTTAATATTCTTTAGTTTGATTTTTTCATTTGTTATCTGTTTAATTCTAGATGGTAGATGGTTGTACAGATCTTTGCTACTATTTTCTATGCACTTATTATTTAGACCACCTATAAGTCTATTTCTAAAATAATTTTCTTTTATTCTAGTGTTATATTTATGGATATTGCTGTTTTTGTTTTGATTATAACTTTTTAATGTGAGTTTAGTACATTCATATATATACAAAGAAGGCAACGTTAGAATATTTAGTTTTTTAAACACATTTCTATATGAATCTCTTTTTTCTATTCCTGCAATTAAGCGTACTGCTCTCTTTTGCAGCCCAAACAGCCTTAGAAGTAATGTTTTATGTGTTGTGCCCCATAATACCACTCCATAGTTTAGGTGCGAGTGAATGAAGGCATAGTATACTTGCTTGACACTTCTTTTATCTATTATTTGTGTTATTTGTTTTAGTACATATAAACCTGAATTAATCTTGCTTATGACTTTTTCAGCATGCATATTCCATTTCAAGTTACTGTCTATTATTAATCCTAGGAAAATTGTTTTATTTACTTGTTGAATTTCTCTGTTTTCTATTTTTATCTTAATATTTGTATTTGTTTGTTTTTTGTTACCGAGACTAATTTGCATCCACTCTGTTTTGTTTGCGTTTAATACCATACCTAAATTTTTTAGATGTTGACTGACTTTTTCTAGTAGAGTATTTGCCCTAATTTGTAGCTCTATTTCTGTTTTTCCTGTAACTACAATCGTAGTGTCATCTGCATAACCTATCGCTATTCCCCCAGCTTCTTGAATTATTTTAAATAAACTGTTTATGTAGAGTAAGAATAGATACGGTCCTAATTTTGAGCCTTGTGGTACTCCATGTTTTACTTTTTTGAATTGTGATCGAATTTTTGTTAGCTTTCCACTTACATTGTGTATTATTTCAACGCATTGTTCTCTATTTTGTAAATAAGAGCCAAGCCACTTTAATGGTAAGCCTCTAATTCCATAATTTTCTAACTTTGTCATCAATGTTCCTATGTTAACGCAATCGAAGGCTTTAGAAAGATCAAGGAATATTGCGATTACATGTTCCCTTCTATTTAGAGCATTTATAATAATGTCATTCCCTTTACAAATTGCTTCTATTGTAGACTTTTTCTTTTGAAACCCAAACTGGCATTTTGATAAAATTTGAAACCTATTACAGAAACTTTGTAGCTGTACGAGAAATAATCCCTCTACTATTTTAGAGAAGGTTGAGCATAAAGATATAGGTCTATAATTTTCCATTTCTAGTTTAGAGTTTTTTTTCTTGTAAATTGGTCTAACTACAACTTGTTTTAAATTATTGGGAAATATTCCCAAGTTGAAAGACTGATTAATTGAGTGAGTTAGTATTTCTGTAATTTCATATTTGCAGTATTTGATTATCTCATTTGTAAATTCATCCAACCCACTGGATCTTTTGTGTTTTAGTGAATTTATCTGTGCAAGAACTTCATCCTCATAAATTTGCCTAAGCACCATAGAGTTACATACATTTTTTTCATTTATTGGCACATACTGTATTTGTTTTATTCCTAATTTTGTAACAATGTTTACATAGTGTTCATTGAAATGGTCAGCTATCTTTATAGGGTCTTGTATCACTTGACTGTTAATTTCAATGGACATATTTTCCTGCCGTATTGAGTTTATGATGCTCCATGTAGCTTTAATTTTATTTTCTGCATTTGTTATCAGATGTGTATTATGTAACTTCTGTGCTTCTTTTATTACATTATTTAAGATTTTATTATATTTTTTTATATAATCATAAGATTTGTCGTCAAGATTAGGGTGTTTTAAACTATTTAAAAACTGCATACACTTTTTGGAGATATCTATGCCTTTAGTAACCCAATTATTACCTTTCGGTGTTTTTAATTTTACTTTACGTAACGGCATGGTTGCATCCAAACATTTTCCTAAGATTATATCTAGGCAATAAAATTTATCATTTATTTCATTTTCTTTACGTATATCTGCCCAATTTATTACTTGAAGATGTTGTCTTAACGCTTCTATTGTATTTTTATTTACAAGCCTTTTAATTTCTGTTATATTATCAGTATTATTTTTTTGTTTACCTAAGGTTTTAGTTTCAATTTGTTGCCCAAAATGATCGCTAATTCCCATTTTTACGATTTTGCTACTCCAGTTCTCTAGTTTTAAGTTTGTGTACATGTGATCGACGCAGGTAGAGGAGTAGTTTGTTACCCTTGTGGGTCCCGTTTTTGTTAAGGTTAAGTTGTTTCTCTCTAGTACTTCTAGTAGCAATTTTTTCATTCTATTTTCTCCAATTACATCTATGTTGAAGTCCCCCATCACGATTATGCGTTTATTTTTTATTATGCTATGTAAACAGTCTTCAAATATTTTAAGGAATTCTTTTTTGTTTGCCATTGGAGGACTATATACCCCTAATATTATGAGGTTTTTCTTTTCAAAAGTAACCTCTATTGCAGCTAATTCACAACACATTTCTACACTATACTTTTTACAATCAATTTCTTTGTACTTTAGCCCATTTTTAACATATATTACCACTCCTCCACTTTTATGTTTTTCCCTACAAAAGCTGGGCCCTAGAGTATAATTTTCGTAATTATTTACCTTTATTTCTTCAGATTTAATGCCATATTCAGAGAAAATGATAACGTCCAGCTGCATAGTTAGTACATTTTGCTCAATTAGTGCCCTTTTGTTCGCAATCCCTTGAATATTCTGATGCAGTATTTTAAAGGTTTTTTGTTTAAGCTTGTTTTTTGTTACTGTGTTAGTTGTGTGATTTGGCTGATTTAGTAAATTTGGGTTAGTACTATCTTTTAACTTACCTTCATGTGTTTGTGTACTATTTTTATAATCAATTGTGTGGAGTTTGTGAGAGAATGCAAAAAAGAAGAACTTTGGGATCATCAGGTAAGCTACAGTATTAATCTTCACAACAAATGCGAGAACTTAAAGTTCTGATAATTAACATTGGAAGGGCCACCTCACAATGACAATGATTTTGTAAAGGCATTCTGTGTGTGGAGTATGCATAAAAGCTGATGTATGCCAATGTGATGTGATGTAATGCAATGCAAAATATGCAAATCAATAAACTTGGTTGAAAACTCTGTCGACATTTAAGAACACATTTTTCTCCAACTTGTAATATTTAAAACAGTACTATTTTTGGAGAGGATAAAAATATCAAACCACCAAAAGAAATTTAAAAACATGGATCTATATGTGTAAAAGTTAATTAGAAACAATAAAATTTCATTTAGCAGATTATTGTTGGCTTCAGTTCAATATACACATTTTCACTTTTAAAACCTCCTCCTTAAGAGTATAATGAATAAGCTTTTCTACGAGCAGAATTATGCACTAAGTTATACTTTACACAAATGTAAATTTTGATGTGCATTTTTGCAAGGTTATTTTATTTTCTGACTTATACCCTGGTTTTCCTGAAATTCTGCAAGTGTCTTGTTTGAAAAACTGAATCTATTATGTACAATATAAAATCCCACATATGAGATTCCCTTGAGGCCTACTGGGAAAATGTGAATCAGTAGACAAATTTAAGGATGTGCTGGCATGTTGCCATTGTAGCTTAGTGGTTAAGCACAGCCGCATGTAGAGTGGAAGATCTGTGGTTCAAATTTCAGCTATGGCATTGAATTTTTCACTTCAAATTCTAACTTACAAAAATGTTTATTCACTATTACCAAAGAAAATTGTTCTGTGCAAGCACAACACTGAGAACAAGAAGAATCTAATTGCTCAATGAACTTGCATCACATAACAAATGCAGTATCTGTTGATTCAAAATTACCTTGTTAATCAAACATTTACTGCACCAGAGAGAGAGAGGGGGGGAGCAAGAATGCTCTGGTTTATACATGTTGCATCTGAACTTCAATCTCAAGCTAGGAAAAACTGCACGGCCATGTCAAATCTAAAACCTTTCAGAGTGAACCTCGTACGACCCTCTTCAGAAAACCCCAACATATGGCAATTGTTAATGTCCCTAACACAAATGGGCATTTACCTCTACCTCCTGATCCCTTTGTCATTTCCGCCATTTCATAAAGCTTTGGGTTGATGACTTATTTGCTTCACGTAAAACAGCCACCAGATCAGATGCTTGTCTTGCATTTCCAGGAGTAAAGAAGGTATATGCAGTTCCTGTTCTTTGTGATCTGCCTGTACGACCGATTCGATGCACATAATCTTCTGAACTTGATGGTTAATCAAAGTTGATGACGAATTTTACATCCTCAACATCTGCAAAGGTAGCTGCATATTAACAGTTGTCTAACAGCAACATAGGACATAATTTAAATTTTCAAATTAAAATAAAAATGCTTTACTCCTATTTTAATTATTCCTTTTAACTTTCAAAGCTAACTAGGAAATAGTTTTATTTCAAAATTAACATTTCATAAAGAACTTTAAATTAAAATAATGAGAGAAAGAGAGAAAAAAATTCATAATCAAAGGGTCCTGCAACAGAACATATTGTAATGTTATTTATTCGAGCAATGAAAACCTGCAAATAATGAATTAACCCCAACTTTGACAAAAAATACTTATATTAAACCCATTGGTGTGGTTTTTGTAATTATTAATAACGTTGTGTCTTTGAGCTATTGAGATCTTTGTGATCTCAGGGTGTGGTAACGGATGGAATGAAAAATCACACGATGTTTCTTCACCACAATGTATTATTTTATTAACACTTTATCGATATTTTACATTAAATAATTCCTCTTAGCACTATTCTAAATGATTTAAAACGTTTCCACTTTTTCATTTAGTGGAACTAATGCTTGATGAAAGTCTGGTGAAAATTCTATGTTCACACTACCTAAATATGTCCTTTCACCTCGATTACACACACGCGAGTGGGCAGATTATGGCGTCCTCACGTGACACCGCCTTTTTCGTATACATCCGCGTATGTGTCCATCAAATAGTTCTTTCTTGTTAGGGAAGCGATCCCTAACCATCCTCCCTTACTTTTATTATGAAACACATATAATTCTAATATTTATACATATTTATTAAAATCGAATATGGAAAGATTTATGACGTCTTTGGGCAAACTTAGTTGTTCGTAACAATGAACATTAGTAACACGTTTTCGCCATTTAACCAACTTATACCAATATCAAAAAACAAATTACACTTTTAACAAATATTCACATAAACGATTTTCTTTTGGGGTCCTCTAATATTCTGTCTCACATGCCCCTTGTTTTGTTTTTCAAGTTGTCACCTATATTTACAATCTTGAAACACAATACAATACTCCTCCCTATTCCTCTGATACAATCACTTTGTACAATACTTTTTTTTTTTTTTTACAGTCTTCTTCGCTGTTTGTTTTTGTCTTTTGTTTTGGCATGACACAGCATGCCTTTATAAATTTCACACATTCAGTTACTACCCAATACATGTTCAGTTATTATACATCACATATTCAGTCATTATACAATACATATTCAGTTATTGTACAACTCATTCAGTTATTATACAACATATCCAGTTATTATACAACATATGTTCAGTTATTATACAACACATATTCAGTTATTATACAACACATATTCAGTTCTTATACAACACATATTCCTAAGATTTTACATTTGACATTGACACAAATATAATTTAAGTGTATCATGGTTTATTGTGTGGCTTTTGACTTATGTTCCTTATTATGAGGAGAGAAAAACAGGATACAAATCTTGAGCTAATGATTATGATCATATTTATGGCAATATTTTACTCAGTTCTTTGCCTTCTTTGTCTTGTAAGCTTATTATGTATAGGCAGGTCGTTGAGTCAATTCTTAAACTCTGATGTTACTAATGGTATCATTTTTTTTTTAATTGGGTTCTTATTCATTATTGTTTAGTTCAACATTTCTTCAAGCTTAGCATTGGCCATATCCATCTTAATTCATGGGCATTGCTTCTCTGACTATGGTTTTTCTTACTTCACTAATTGTCACCTCTTTATCTCTTATGTCTATAAGAGAAAACTTCTATACTTATAATTATTCTGCAATTGTATTATTTTTCTTCTCAATTCACCCTCGACACCTTTGTGACAAAATATTTTATCTTTGTCATCACAATTGATTCCTTTTTATTTTTGTCCCTGACATCCTTATGTCAAAAACACATTATTCTCCGTCGCTATAATTCACTTCTTTAATGACAATTAGTGTCCTCATCTGTCTTTGTTGACAATGCTCTTTGTGGTCAATATAGCCAATGACCATGTTGATTTTCTTTCTTGTTGTATTTTCCAATCTGAACATAATCTTTTATAAGTAACCCATTAAAAATTATTATTTTCCATCATCTCTACTATTCCTGCTGTACCTGTTTGTTGGCAAAGACTATTTGGTCCTTTCTTTGTATGGTTTTAATTTATTTTTATGATATCTTCCTATCAACTTGCCATTTGTATTGTGTAGCTCATACGTATGGTCACCCAGCTGTTTTGTTATGACCAGTGGTCCAGTGTACAGTAGTTCCATCTTTCTCTCTGTGTAGCCATCATGGTGTTGATGTCAATTGTCAGTTGCTTAGGGTTTGTGTTGTTGGTCATCCAGCCAGTTGGGACGAGCTTAGTTGTTGTAATTTCCCTGAGTGTTGGTGGCGGTTGTTGTTTCTGTATTCTGTGCAGCATCCGCCCTATTTGGCACATTTTCATCCTGTTCTTGTTGTCTTATGTTGCCGGTGTTCCATTGGTTCCTGCCCCTTTGGTGTGAACCCCTGTTGTATGGCGGTCTTTGGTTGTTGAAGTATTCCCTACAGAATCGTATGTGGTTCACTTGATGGGTACGGTCTCCTGGTCTTCCACGATCATATGTATATGTTTGGTGTCTCGATTCACCCCTTGGTATTGTGTCGTGGTACCGCCATCTTGTGTTCTCCATCCTTTCGCCATGATTGTGTGGTGGTGGGAAATGGTGTGCCCCTCTCCCTCTGTCATGGGTGCTCCTAGTATTTCTATCTTCTCCCTCATTCTGGTTGTTCGTAGCCGTGCTCCGGTTTAAGATAGGTGAGTTTGGGTGACCGTTCCTATGTCTATGCTCATTAGACCGACCATTTTGTGTTTCGAAGGCTGTCAGCAATTCTATCATGTCTGCAAAATCTACTGGCCTCGCAACAATTAACCCTGTTCTCACTGTGTCTGGGAAATGTCTTGTTATGCTGGTAATTAGCTCCGCTTCCGACAGGTTAGGGTCTAATCTTTTGATTGGAAATCAAATGTAGTTTTTATACTAAATAAATATTTATCTACCTCATCAATAAATTGAAACATATAAGAATAATCAAACATCTACGAAAGTCAATATCAGGCTGCTGCTTCAAAGCCAAAATGATGATTGGAGGTAAAATGTATAAACAATATTCAAGATAAACATGTAATTAAAAAAGTAGTTCCAATAATTACATGTAAACCATGGAATCCTGTTGCTACAAAGAAAGTTGATCCGAAAACCGAATCTGCAATGGTAAATGGTGCTTCATAATATTCATAAAGTTGAAGGGCTGTAAAATATAAACCTAATATAATAGTAAAAATTAACCCTTGAGTTGCTTGATTATAATTATTTTCTATATTCCAAATAAGCCAAACCCATACCTACCATAGTAGGTGCCCCTGGGGGAGTTTGATTTCGGCGTCCTCTTCTCCTAGATGAGTCGTCGACCAAGACTAACGAGCCTCATCTACCCGTTTGGAATGTTCTTTGCTTCCCCTCACCTCTTGCCTACCAGTAGTCAAAATGACACTTAGAAGGCCGTCTGGATCGGGTACTGAGCCCCTCCGCCACGACAAGGCGACACTCCTTCGGAGGGGCCCATTTCACCTGCATTTCATATCATCTCCTTCCTCACTATCATACCTGGTGCTTGGCTGACCACCTGCTTCCAGGTCTCCACTCTGTCTGGTCCAGAGATCCCTCTACTCCCCGACAGGCGTCTGACCCTAGGCACTGACTTGTAAGTCCTAGGGGGTGTAAATCCTACATAAGGGGAGGGTAATCAGGGAAAGAAAGAACAAGTTGTATTCAGCACAAAGTAATATGGTTATCCGCAACTAATACTATAACCTTTGATAACAGAATAATGAACTAATACTGTGTGATTGCAAACTTCCAAGAAGCAGTCCTTCCTACCCTGAAAAAAAGTCTGCCAACTCCCATGGTTATATACTCTGCAGTATTCAAAATGAAATATTGGGTATAACTTACAAACATATCATAGCTATTTTCAGTACACACATTTTCATAACAAATGGTGAATGAAAACAAAGGATAAGCAAATATGATCAAGTGTGGATTATAGTAAAGGGTAATCTGAATGGTGTAGTGTACAAATGATCCCTAGGTTTTAGGAAAGCAGATAACCTGGATTTATCAGTTTTTGTACATAGAGAAATCTTTGTAACAGATGATGTGAACATTCAAGATTGCATTACTCATTGTATGATGAAGTGCCATTGGCCAGTACAGTGATGTACAGTCTCAATTTAAGGAGGTCTCACAGACCACATGCATACACTATATGAGTCACAAGTTAAATATCATTATGGCGGCTGTTTGCAAACTATTTGTGAGCGCCAAGGTGTTTTCCAGCAACTGCCTGTTCCTGTTCTGTATCAGTAGAAAAGTGTTTAATTCAATTACAGAGAATAAGCAACATTAAAAGGTGTTGTCAAGTTTTAGTATGTTCTGCTGCAGAAGTATTCATTCTGCAATTTTAGTGATCTTGGCTTGTTCTGAGGAAAGGAGCAACAAATTGAAACTAATTCAGAAATTCTAATGGGCACTATTTACATGATGTTCATAACACAACTGTGTTTTTTCAGTCATCTTAAGAGACCCTGGGACTGAACTTTGAATTTTGTATATTTTTATAGGTATGAAATCAACATTTTGCACACTTAAGGGTGTTTATGTTATAAACTGTCTCACAAAGTTTCAGCTCAATTTGATTTATAGTTTAGAGAGAATTAAATTATTCAATTTATTCACAGCGCAAAAATACCTTAGTATTCAAAATACTCCAGCCATCTCAAAAACTAAAATATCACAACAGCTTTATTATTTTATAAACTCTAATTGCCTAACAAACACCATCAGTCTCTGGTAGGAAGAAAAAATAGTTACTTTTAAAGTAATTAATTTCTTTGGTTTGAGATGAACACTTAAAATATTTTTTAAAACTTTTTTGTGCATTTAATTTTTTTTAAAGCTAAACAAATTTTCAGATGTTGAAAACAGAGACTGAGATTGAAGCCACATAAATATAGTACATGCTGGAAAAATTCTAGGAGCATAGCATAATATTTAGTGCAGCTGGAGTACATAGTTTATTAAAAAATCTGATGTGTTACACTCACATGACTTTCTCTACTCTTATACTAACCATTCTTACAAACTCTTATTCCTGTATCTCCTTCATGTTAGTTGGAATAAACATTTGTACAAATTATCTTATTGCTTGTTTCCTTGTAGGTGCAAGGGGAATATTAGAATACAGTAGGCTTCGATAGTCAAATCTTTTAAAGCTCTGAGATCCCGTTTTCTTTGCATGCTTAACATATAAAAAGATGCATAATGATGTTCCATTTCACAAAAATTAGTTTTCCGAAACTGATACAAATAACAAGGAATATTCACAAAATGGTTCACTATACAAAAAAATTTATTTGGACATAAATTGTGTGTTTTAGAAAGATCTACATATTTTTTATAGTACAATTTTGTTTATCTCTTACGGTTTATGAGTTATTCAAAAGTCACCCAGAGTAAACAGGACTATATAGGCTAGAGCCAGAAAATTTAAAATATACATTTCGTTTGTTGCAAAAATATCTCAAACATATGTCATTTTAATCAAAATTGTTAGAGCCATTTTCAAGAAAATCAAAATTTTCCAAAAATGTTCCATGTAAAGGGTTGTTTAGTGTGGCGCTATATTCTTCAAAATCTTTGTGTCGCATCCTTGAAAGACATTAAACTTAAATACCAACTTTGGCTTTTAATCGACTTTTTGTTTTTGAGTAAAAATCATTAATTTAACCATTTTTCAGTCATTATTCAGTCCCAGGGTCCCTTAAGGAATTTCAAGCTGCCTAAACTATCTGGAACGTATGGACATTGTTCAAGCTCGTAAAATCACCAATAAAGTGATTTCCTACCTCCTATAATTGCATATTAATGAATACAGTTCAGAATAATTTGAAATGAAGTAGAACAAATAGCTAAAGAACCTTGAGTAAATACAGAGTTGATTCTTCTGCTAGACATAACTACACTTTGCCCTATTATTTGATGTGTTGAAACTATACACTTCTCCAGTTCCAGCAAAGAGGGCAAGGAGCGAGGACATCCACTCACATAACTTTCTCTACTCTTGTACAAAATATTTTTAAAAACACTTCCCTTTTATCTATTTCACATTGATGGAGATAGAAATTTATAGAAATGGTTTTATTACATGCTTCCTTGTAAGTACGATGAGAAGAGGAGAATCAGCAGGCTTAGGCAAGTGAGATCTTTAAAGAGCCAGTCGCTATGTGATGGCTTTGAAGTTTCATTCTCTTTGCATGAGAGAGGAATTTTATGCTTCTGTATAATGGGTGAAACATAAAGTATAGACAAAAACTTATTCAGAAAAGATGCGGATTTCTTTAGAAAACACAATTTATTTCAAATAACTTTTTCTGTGGCATTAGCCATATCTCACATGTCTGTTACACTGGCCTACAATGAAAAATTTTCAAGAATGGAAATGGGCATTTCTTATGTATTTTGACCCCCTAAACACAAATATGTTATTTGTTTCCTTTTTGTAGCCTCTCAGTTTCAAAAATATTTCATTATATAGGAATGGTTATAAAAAGCAATTAGGTAGATTTCAATAAATTTTTGCTACATCTGTGGGGAGTATAGTATTAAATCAAGCAGATGACATGAGCAACTCATAGTGAAGAAACTGAATGATCTTTATTACAGGTGCAAGTTAGGTAATCAGGACTGAAAATGGGCACCACGCATTGTCTATGTGAACTGTTTGTCTTGTCTTAATGGTTGGACAAAGAAAAAAGGTAAAGTTGCAATGCCTTTTGCTATTCTGATGATATGGAGGGAACCAACCAATCACATAGATGATTGTTATTCTTACATAGTAAAATAGGAGGGAAGGAGGGCAAGAATAGTAAAAAGACCAACTATTTGACCCATACCGCACAGTTTGCTACAACTTAAAGCACTGTATGAGGTGACTATACGTCTGTGATAAAAGCATAAAAATCACTGGGCCATGGTGTATAAGGTGGCTGTACGTCTGTGATAGAACCGCAACATAATGGACAGAAAGAGCCTTATACAAATATATTATGCTTTTATACATTCACATCTGAGCTATGGGATTGTGTTATGGGGTAATGTACAAAAAAAGGCAATGCTTAGAATATTTAGATTGCAAAAGAGAGCGTTGCGGATAATATGTAATTTAAAAAGGATGGACACTTGCAGGAATGCCTTTAAAGATTTTAATATATTAACATTCCCTGCACTATATATCTACGAATGTATTAAATTTACAATAAAAAATTATAGCGATCAATGTAAGAATATGAACATACACAAACACAATACAAGAACTAAGCAAAACTATTATATTAAGAGACTAAGAGGAACTTTAGGTAATAAAAGTATAGAAATCAAGGCTAAAGAATTGTACAATCATTTACCAAATAAATTAAAATGTATAACAGATGATAAGAAAAAACTCAAAGCAACTAAAAGGTATTTATTAGAAAAGGTTTTTTACTCTATAGAAGAGTACATAGATGTAAATAAACTCTAATATATAAGATTGTAAGATATAGCTATATGTATTTTGTGAAAATTGTGACAATCCTTGTAATGATGTAAATACAATTGGAGCTAATAAATGAATGAATGAATGAAAAGTTCCTCCTTATTTGTCCCAGTTCCTCCATACACATGGTCATTTGAAGATAAAACCCAGGTCGAAGCTAGTACAGACATGGAGAATGCAAGCTCTGTTTCAATTGCAAAGAAATGATGCCACATCTCCTGACTCAAAATGATTTGCATGACCTTATTAGGTACCTGAGCCTTTCTAAGGCACAAGCTGAACTTTTGGGTTTGCATCTGAAACAGTGGAATTTACTAGACAAAGATGATAGGGTTTGCTGCTTTTGACATCATCAGGCTGCCCTTGTACCATTCTTTGTTATGAAAGACTCACTCTGTCACTGCAATGACATAAATTGTCTATTTAATGCTATGAGAATGAAACATTTAACAGTGGAGTGGCGACTGTTTGTTCATGGCTCCAATACTAGCCACAAAGCAGTACTCCTTCACAATAGCGATGTTTAATCTCCTGTTCCCATAGTTTATGCCACTAAACTGAAGGAAACATACAGCAGTATGGAACTTTTGTTGAATAAAATTCAATATAACATCCACAAGTGGCAAACCTGTGCTGACTTCAAAGTAATTAGGATACTTACAGGATTACAATCTGAGTATACAAAGCATTGCTATCTTCTTTGTGAATGGGATCACCATGACAGAAGAGTTACTACAGCAGAAGAATTTGGCCTGCCCATACACAAATGGAATCTGGTTGCAAGAATGTAGCAAACGTTCCATTGGTGAAATTGAAAGGCTTTTGTTACCGCCACTTCACATAAAACTTGGACTCGTTTGTTGTTGCAATGGACAAAGCTTTGAGCCTTCTTTAATTGGACTGCAGGAATTCTTTTAGAAAATTGAGCTCTGATTTGTTTGGAAACAAGAGAGTAGACAAAAGTGATGTGTTAATCAATGAATTGCTACAATCTCACCATAATCTTGGTCATAACGTGTCATTAAAAATGCACTTTCTTCACTCACACTTGAATTCTTTCCTGCTGGTGCTCTTGGACAAGTCTCAGATGAACATGGGGAAAGATTTCATTTGACCATATCTACATTGGAGCAATGTTATCTGTGGCAATGTGCAAGAAGTATGATGGCTGCCTACTGCTGAACACTACTACAGGATTAGTAATGGCAGACATAAGAGGCACAGAAAACGTCCAAAAATAATTTGAATATGATGAAAACATATTTCATTAGCATTTCATGACCTTTGTGTTGATATATTAGCATTTACAGACCAAATATACTGCTTAAGTATTACAAAAACTGAATAGAACTGGGTGCTGACTAGTACCATTTACACAAAAACTGTAGGTGCTGTGGGAAAACCAAAGCCAGATTTTTGTTCAGCACATTGAAATACATAAGGATAACCCATTTTGGTGCTCGAAAATTTTACAAAGTTGAATTTTGTCGACCAGTATTATTATTGATTTAAGTTTATCAGTACTTCATCACTTTTTACTTTCTCTACTGGTAAGTAGAGGAAGTATTGTATTCCACCCAAAAATTCAATGTTGAGATTTCACCGGAAATATATATTTTGAGACTCCCTGAATCCCCAAAAAAATTTTTTTTAGAAAAAGGTGTGTGTGTGTGTGTGCGTGCATGCGTGCGTGCATGTGTGTTTGTCCGTCTGTGAGAGCATAACTCAAAAATGAGAAGTTGGTTAAAACCCAAAGTTGATATTTAAGTTTAATGTCTTTCAAGGATGCGACACAAAGATTTTGAAGAAAATAGCTTCCATGAAATGGAACATTGTTCATTTTTTTATATGCTAAGCATGCAAAGAGAACGGGATCTCAACGCTTTAAAAGATTTTACTATCGCTCAATGTGTACAGTATTCTAATATTCCCCTTGCATCTACAAGGAAAATAAGTAATAAGATAATTCAATAAGATAATTGCTGTAAATGATTATCTCAAGTAACACGAAGAAGATATAGGAATAAGAGTTTGTAAGAATGGTTAGTACAAGAGTGGGGAAAGTCCTGTGAGAGCAACACATCAGATTTTTTTAAAAGTGCGTACAGTATTATAATATTCCCCTTGCACCTACAAGGAAAATAAGTAATAAGATAATTTCTGTAAATGTTTATCTCAAGTAACACGAAGAAGATATAGGAATAAGAGTTTGTAAGAATGGTTAGTACAAGAGTAGAGAAAGTCCTGTGAGTGCAATACATCAGAATTTTTTAAAAGTGCGTACAGTATTATAATATTCCCCTTGCACCTACAAGGAAAATAAGTAATAAGATAATCCAATAAGATAATTTCTGTAAATGTTTATCCCAAGTAACACGAAGAAGATATATATTCCTATATAGGAATAAGAGTTTGTAAGAATGGTTAGTACAAGAGTAGAGAAAGTCCTGTGAGTGCAACACATCAGAATTTTTTAAAAGTGCTGCTGCTATTAAGTTGTTTCTTGTGACATCGTGCAAAGAACATAAAATTTTAGAGCCAACATATAACAACAGCCAACTATCAATTTTGCTTCTGTATTGCCCTTGTACATACAAACAAAATCTATTATGTGCACTCACATAACTTTCTCTACTCATGCTAGCAGATGTTATTCTTAAAAATGTTGAAACACATTGTACTATCTAATTCATATTAATCGAGATAAACATTTATAGAAATTTTTTAATTACATACTTTACTTTAGGTAGGTACAGTGGGAATAGGGGATAATCAAATCTTTAAAGAGCTGGTCATTATGTGATGGCTTTCAAATTACATTTTCTTTGCATGTCCAGTACATAAAAAGTGAATGGTTTCCTATTTGAGTATGAAGTATTAGGAAACTCAAACAACAAGGAATAACTTGGAAATGGTTCTCTCAACAAAAAATGTATTTGGCATAAATATTGTGATTTAATAAGATGTACTTCCTTTGGTTTAGTAAGATTTTGCCTATCTCTTACAGAGTACCAGTTATGCAAAAGTCATCCAAAATGAAGACGGCTTCTGAGGATACCCCCAAAAAATTCAAGATGTACAGTTCCTTTGTCCTAAATGCAAAAGTATGTTAAATACATGATATTTTAATTCTTTATTGCATGTTTCCTTACAAGTACAATAAGAAGAGAGACTCCCTGGCAGTAACAGCACTACTGCATGTTGCCCCAATCATCATAAACTTGTTTGGAGAAAGATGCTTTCCACCATGCCATAAACGCACTCATTAACTAATGTACTCACTTCCTTTGTGAGACTTATTCGTACTTGAGAAAACTATAAGTACTGGAAAATTCAAACAGATAACAAGGAACATCTCAGAAATATGATGGCGAGTCACTAAAGACTGACAGTTTTATTTTTTACTGCGCACAACATAGGTATATCGTGGAAACAATGTTGTATGATGCCAATGGATCACTGCTCACTGGTGGACAAAGCACACGCTTGCTTGCGCATGCGTCTGTACACAGGGGACGAATGAAGTAGCTGAGTTTGCCAGCCTCCTACAGAGAAAATGGAGGTGTTACGCGAAGAACAATAAGCTGCATTGACGTTTTGCTTTCGTTTGCTGAAATCCGGCATGAAAGCTTACAGAATGTTGCAGGAGGCATATGATGATGATGATGTCCTGCTACAGTCCACAGACTTTGATGGTTCAAGGAATTTAAGGAGAGCCATGTTTCAATAACAGAGCAAGGTGGGCCAGGTGCTCCAGCAACGCAATAAATGAAACCATGATTAGGACAGCTGGCATCATTGTTTGTGAAGACCGATGAATAACAATTGACAGACTTGCAGACATGTTACAGATTTCCCATGGCGGTGTTTTTTCAATTCTGCATAATCATACATGAGACGTGTTTGTACGAGGTGGGTGCCAAGTTTATTGACACCTGAACAGAAGTTGATGCAGTTGGAAGTGTATATGGAACTGTAACATCTGGTTGAGATGCATGGGGATGCACAACTAAATCCAGTCGTTACAGGTGATGAAAGCTGGCTTCACCATTACAAGCCAGAATGCAAACAGGCCTCCTCAGTATGGAAATCACCTGACTCTCCGATGCCAAAGAAAGCAAAGGTTGTTTGGTCAGCAGAAAAAGTAATGGTCATTTCGTTCTTCAACTGCCACGGAATGGTGTATCAACATCAGGTCCCTTCTCATACAATGGTCAATGGCGAGTGTTACAAGTCTGTTTTGGATGTCCTTGCTAAACACATCCAACGAAAATGACCAGAACCGCATCCCTCTGGTTGGTACCTGCACCATGACAATGCCTGCCCTCATGTATCCAACATTGCTACACAGTATTTGGCCTGCAGAAACATTGAATGTGCTCCCCATCCTCCATACTCTCCAGACTTGGCCCCCTGTGACTTTTATCTCTTTCCCTCTCTGAAAAAGGAACTAAAGGGAAAGCGTTTTGCTACTTTGGAGGCAGTCATGAAGAAGGCTGAGGCAGTTATAAAGATGATGTCAAAAGATGACTTCCAGCATGTGTTCCAGCACTGGCAGAAGTGTTGGGCAAAGCACATTCATCTCAATGGAGAATACTTTGAAAAAGACCACGGTCTAAATGGTGGTGGTGGTGGCGGCGGTGGCGGCGGCGGTGGTGGTGGTGGTGGTGTTGGTGGTGGTGGTGGTTAAAAAAAATTATTTTGTTGTTTAACGACGCTGTCAATTGCCAGGATCACATCAGCGTCGCCGGTGTGCCGGAATTTTGTCCCGCAGGAGTTCTTTTACATGCCAGTAAATCTACTGACATGGAGCTGTCGTTTTTAAGCACACTTAAAAATCATCGGTCTGGGCCGGATTTGAAACCGCGACCTTGGGAACAGTCGCGGGTTCAAATCCGGCCCAGACCGATGGTGGTGGTGGTGGTGGTGGTGGCGGTGGCGGTGGCGGTGGCGGTGGCGGTGGCGGTGGCGGCGGCGGTGGCGGTGGCGGTGGCGGCGGGGGCGGTGGCGGTGGCGGTGGCGGCGGGGGCGGTGGCGGTGGCGGCGTTGCCGGTGGCGGTGGCGGTCGTGGTCGTGGTCGTGGTCGTGGTCGTGGTCGTGGTCGTGGTCGTAGTACAGTAGAACCTCGTTTATCCGAAATAAAGGGGGCGAAGTCATTGCGGATAACGCAAACAATATATCGTTTGGTTGTTTAATAAGTGCAGAGTGAATGAGTGTGACTTATGGACCAACTACCGCCAAAACTAAAATGAATGAAGAAATTGAAAAATTGTCTGACTGTAACATTGTTTTAAATAACTAAATCACTCCTCTTTTCATTGCCAGTGCGCCGCGAAAGCGGACTTCGTAATAGTTCACTAATTATGTCGGTCATACTGGTATTACAACACACTGGTATCACACAGAGTGATAACGACACGATTCGGATCTCTGAGATCTTCGTTCGTGGAGTATGGCTGTTCGGAAAAAGTCTCATAAATTCGGATTTGGGCAGGCAAGTGTTCTGACTGCTGGCAGACGCGTCTACGCATGCTCAGAGTGCGTATACAGACGGAATATTTCCTTATCCATGTTCAAGTGCCTCGTAGGGGGCCGGGCCGGCATTAGTTAAGCTTGCTGGCTCTCCACTACCCAGGTTCCATGCGTATCATTTCTGCCGCGCGTTTCAAACATGCACCGCAGTTTTGATGAATCGGAATTGAGATTCAAGGATTTGACCATGCTTTTCTGAACTGCAATTTAGGGAAAATGACGGTTCAAATGATAAAATGCAGAATCATAGTTAAACATTATTTGCTGATGTATTACGGTAGGGCAGGCAATGCCTACCCTGCCTACCCCGAGGAGCCGCGCCTGCAAAGCAGGTGCCGCTCGACAATGTTGACCTCCAGTGTCACGTTTCTCGTAGCGCTTTGGGCATTTACAAGGACTGGAGAAATTGATTGTAATCATTGTCGCGGTAGTCGGCATCTTGTAATATTATAATAGCTGCGAGGAAACAAAGTGAGTCGCTGGACAACCATCAATATAGCGAGGCGATAATACTACAATTAGTTTCTTGTAAGTCTTAGTAAAATGGCACCAGTTGCGTCCTCGCTGTCCTGCAAGTTGAATTCATGGGTGAAATTAGATAGCGCCTTTACAATCGATGGAAAAGTAATAGTCTGTCAAGCAAGCAAGCAGTTTGGCTGTCCCATGAAATCTAAGTTGAAAGAACATATCAAAGGTGCTCTTCACATTCGCAACAAGCACCTAAAGTCTTCTAGAAAGCAAGTTCTATTGACACAAATGCAACAGGAACTGTCCGGAAATGATTTTTTTAAAGACTTGTGCAGTGCAATAGTTGCAGCTAATATTTCCTGGCATTAACTTCAAATTCCTCAGTTTCGCTCCTTTCTAAAAAAATATTGCAAGAAAGATATTCCAGGCGAATCTACTCTGAGGAAAAAGTATTTTCATATGTGTTATGGAGAAGCAGTTGCTCATATACGGAATGAAATTAGAGACTCCTGTATTTGGTTTGCCGTCGATGAAACTTCAGGTGACATGGGTCGGTACATAGCAAATATAGTAGTAGGAAAACTATATTCCGAAAATCCTTCTAATCTGCTGCAAGGTGTTGGAACAAACAAATCATTCTACAATTGCAAGATTCGTAAATGATGGGATGAAGATTCTGTGACCAGAGGGTGTGTGTGAGGAAAAGGTTCAGATGCCGCAGCGTACCACATGATTAAAACTGCTATTGCACTTAAGGTTTTCTACCCGAATGTACCTGCTTGGCCCATGCATTGCAACATGTTGCTGAAGTAGCAAGAAATATAATTTTCCCTGTGTGAATAAGTTGATATTCTCCTTCAAAATGCTGCTTCTCACTGTAATATTTAAATATTGCTTCGATAGATGTTTAACATGCATGGATGTTTAAGTACAAAATGGAAATGGCATATACATTGTTGCCGACTGTTAATTTCTCTCCCTTCGAAAACGCTTCGCCGCAAATCTGTTGTGCAGTAGTAAACATGCAATTTAAACGCCAGTACCTTACACCAATAGATCTTTATTTAATATCTATCTTTCTTTAAAAAAAGATTGCATGAAATTGCGTGGTTGTATAAGGGCTTGAACATGGCTCATTCTAGGATCGAAAAAACAAGATGCAATACAATACAATGGCTCTAGCGATCTATAATTGCAAAATTCAGATGTGTTACCTGCACAGTATTTTTTATAATCAATGTTCTATAACTTCTCAATGCCAATAGTTCTTCACACAGAACACCTAGTTCTTCAATCAATTTAGCACTCAAGCAAATGTTTTTCATAAGTAGAAGCGGAAAGCAGGCGAACTAACACGATGACGACACAAACACGTCACGAAACGAACACGTCACGAAATATGGTCTGATTTGCTAACGTTCAACATACTATTCACATTCATTACCTTAGTGATGGAACCTAAAGGAAATAAAGCTATTCACAATAATCTCGGCATGTTATTTACAATGTAAAGTTTTGTGGCTTAGAAAGAAGGCCGAAAAATGTGTCTAAACGTGCTGTGACTTTCACCGGCTGCAGCAAGACGTCAAATTGATCAACTTAATGTACAATCAATTACTGACTATTAAACTACTATTTTAAAACATCAATTTTTATTTAGCACAAATTAATATGGTCATATGCAACAAATATTATAAATTTTGACAATAAAATAATGAATTAATATTATCTGATTGCAAATTTCAAACATGTGCCCCCCCCCTTGAAAAATGTCTGCCGACGCTCATGCATGGATGAAACCTGGATTCACACGCACTACACAGTTTCCAAGTGTTGGCAGAGTGACGGTCTTCAAGAAGTGTGTGCAAATGAAAAATTAATATCAAGTAGATAGAAGGATGCGCTTTTACAAGAATAGTATGTCGAAGAAGGGGTAGACAAAGTCACTGATTTTTTAAGCAGTGTATAGAAAGTCCAGAGGTCCCTCTGCTCCCCGACAGGCGTCTGATCCTAGGCACTGGCTTGTAAGTCCTAGGGGGTGTAAGTCCTACGTAAGGGGAGGGTAATCAGGGAAAGAAGAAGTATAGAAAGTAATATTTGCTTTTATTACTCATTTCAAACTTAAGAGAATCTAATTTGTTATAATTCTACTGGTTTTTGGAATATTTTCTCTGATTGTGGAATGTCAATCTTCTGAAGGATTTTTAGCTGTGTATTTATTAATTTGGAAGAAATAAAAGTAATTTTCCAATTGCGGAGCTATCCTGTTAGAAGGTAGAGTCCCTAAAAGGTAAAGTAGTCGCCTTACGGTCGAGGAATCAGCGTGCTGACCCCCGCCACGCCCAATCTGCACTCCTACTTGGCCTTGACTGCGGCTGGAGGACGCAGCGGCCGGGTGATGAGGGGTAACCTCTGAATAGAGGAGACCACCTAGGGATTATATTATTTTGCACCTTGCACGATGTGATGCACCTGAGAGACCCCGGTTTATCCTATACCAGCAGTACAATGTGTTCCTGTCATTAATAGCTTGTAATCCAATGCATTTCCCACCATTTGCATTTTAGGGTTAAGATTGGGTAGGTGGAAAATTATTCTGAGTTAAGAAGTAGTGACTTAAGAACTGCTGTTGCCGCACTAAAGTCATTGGGGGCACGCACCCTTCCTTTTAAATGACCTCAGTTATACAGCTTTATTTCAAGCATTTACTTGCATTACTATCATATCCTGAGTGTGAATTATTGTCAATTACATGTATTACTGCAAGTTGTGATGCTGCGAAAGTGAGGTTATGGTGAAGTAGTGAAATTGGGATAGCTAAGTGTACAACTACATCGACGAATAAGAGTTACAAGAGTGAAGGTGATAAAAGTTGAGAAAGAATGCTAGTGAATAAAGATGGGAGGTGAAATAAATCAGGAAATAGAAATTAAAGAGGAGGTTCGGAGCCGGATAAAATCTATATAAAATATTAATATACTGAAGGGCTGCCCTAATACCAAAAGGGCCAAGATCCAGCTCAGGGGTAGCCCAAGGTGTAGAATATTTAGTACTCAACCACTTATTCATTTATTCATGCTACAAGTATTGTATTCCACCCAAAAGTTTGATGTCAAGATTTCACCAGAAACATGTTTTGAGGCACCCTCTATCCAAAACAAGCATTTTTAGAAAAAGGTCTGTATGTTTGTCTGCCTGTGTGGTTAAAAACCAAATTTGGTATTTAAGTTCAATGTCTTTCAAGGATGCAACACAAAGATTTTGGAGAATATTCTCTCCCTAAGCTGCCCTTTATATGGAAAATTTTTCAAAAAGTTTGATTTTCTCAAAAATGGTTCTAACGATTTTGATTAAAATGCCATATTTTTAAGATATTTTTATGCCAAATGAAATGCGTATTTTGAATTTTCTGGCTGTAGCCTATGTAGTACTGTTAATTCTGGAGGACTTTTGCATAACTGCTAAACCGTAAGAGATATACCAAATTTTAGTGTACAAAAAATGTTGGTCTTGAGAAAACACAATTTTTGTACAAATGAACTTTTTTTATAGAGTGAACTATTTTGGAGATATTCCTTGATATTTGGGCAAGTTTTGGAAAATTTAAATTTTCGTCAAATGGAACATTGTTATACGGCTTAACCTGCGCGATGGTTTTGATTAGGTCTCAACAGGGATATGTGTTACACTGGGAAACAACTTCAACTCAACTCAACTTATTTTAATCAGGAAAAAAATTTGCCTGGTGCCGGTACAGAGGGGCCCGGCATACAGGCTAAAAATTTACATTAATTACAATTTATAATTTTTACATGGGTACTCTTGTTTGCTTTTTCTTATCAAAAAACCCATACGGTGAGCAGCTTTAGCTCATTGAGAACAGTTTTTGGGCGTATTCTGAGTCCTTTGATTGTCCGTTTTTGATATATTTTTTTTTATTTATATACATGGATACATACACTCACTCACTCACTCACTCCTGGGCATACCACACATATGTCCCATCACACACACACGCGCGCTCGTATATACATATTTACACATACTGCACTATATACACTTCACTATTTACAGTTTTTCCGCGGTTTTCCTGTGCGGATCAGGTTGCAGCTCCTGTGGCGTTTCCGAGGCACAGACCTTTTCCGGAGTGTGTGGCCTAGGGCCTGGGTTGCATGGGTGCGCATCAATCGGCGAGCCATGCAATGTCTAGAACATTTTAATTCTAGCATGTTTACGATGCTTTGGCTCACCCTTGCCAATATTTGCAATCACGTCATTTTGGTGATTTCTGATGCGCGTCCACGCGACAGTGGCTCTTTTTGTTATTGCCTCGGGAATGGATGGGATCTGGGTTTCCTGGTGAAGGGTTTGGTTAGTGGTTAGGATGGGAGCAGGGAGGATTTTCCGGAGGGAGAGGTTTTGGAGGGTTTGGATAGTCTTCAGGGCGGTTTTTGAGTTGTTTGCCCAGGCCACACACGCGTAAAGAACCACTGACAGGATGAAAACTTTATACAGGACGAGTTTGGACTTCAATTGCAGCTGTTTGCTGCGGAAGGTGGGGGCGCATAACTTTAGCCGCTGTCTGCCTTTGTTGGCGCTATTTTTTATGTGGGAGGACCAGCACATTGTGCGGTCCAAGGTAACCCCTAAGTATTTAACTTGCCGACGACAGTGCAATACCTGACCACCGACCGTTAGGTCCATTGCCAAAGTGTGATGCCGCTTAGAGAAATGAATCAGCTGGCATTTGTCGGGATTAATTTTGATTTTCCAGTCATGTTGCCATGAGAGGAAGTTGTTAACATAACGTTGCATTTCTGCAAGGCCGAAACGTGGATTTCTGTGGTGGTTGTATATTGCAGTGTCTTCAGCATACATGGCGTCCACTTCACCAGAGGGTTAGGGTGGTTCTGGAGTTTGTTGTACATTGTTCGAGCGCGAGTTTTAATCACGTCGACAATGTACGGGATGCCGGAATGTTCGTGGAGGATATGGGCAGGAAATCTCCAGCCGGTATCATAGATGATCCTTAATGCCCGGTTCTGCAGCGTCTGGAGTCTGATGAAGGTGCACTTTGCCATCACTCCCCAGATCTCGCATCCGTACAGGACCAGAGGCGGGATGATCGCTCGATACAGCTGGAGCTTCAGGCGTAAGGGCATGGTTTGGGAACTGAAAATTGGGTATAGCTGCCGGAGAGCAGCGTGACGTTGCAGTACTTTCCCCCTGACGTGATGTCTATACGTCAGCCGCCGGTCCAGCGTGACTCCGAGATACTTCGCCGTAGTGACCCAGGGGATCCGACGGCGCCGAAGCACGAGGTCTCGCGGGAGCCGGTTGGCTTTCGTATTTGCCAGGAGAATCGCAGAGATTTTCTCCGGGTTAATTGACATATGCCAGTTCTCGCACCATCTACTGATGGCACAGAGGTGGGCTTGTACTTGTCGGTAACTGTAGCGCGGGTTCTTGTTAGTAGCGAAGATCATGAGATCGTCCGCATACTGACAGATGTGTGTGTTGGGGTGCGTGGGGAGATCGGCCATGTAAGCTGCAAAGAGTGCCGGTGACAGTACACTGCCCTCGGGGACTCCTGCGCCAATGGGCCTCTCTCTTGAGAATGATCCCTCCACCTTCACCCGGAAGCTACGTTCCTGAAGGAAACTAGCCACCAAGTAAATGTATGGAGGGGGGATTTCGTGCTGTATGAGCTTGTAGACAAGCCCCTCATGCCAAGTGGTAGAAAATGCCTTTTCCACGTCAAGCAACACTGCCACCGTTTTAGCCCTCTCCTGGTAAGCCAGGGAAGCTTTCTCGGCTACGCGCAGTAGTTGCTCAGCCGTGGAGTGGCCAGAACGAAAACCAAACTGATGTTCAGGTAGGAGGCCTTTTTCCTCCAATAGAGGTCCGAGGCGGGACAGGAACAGTTTCTCGAATACTTTTGAGATAACTGGTAGGAGACTGATGGATCGATAATTGGATGGAAAGACCGGATTTTTGCCCTGCTTCAGAACGCACACCACACGCGCCTGTTTCCAGACAGCTGGAAAATGACGCATGCTGAGGCATGCGTTATAAATGCGGGTCAAGTGCATCACGGCTCTATGGGGAAGGTGCTGGAGCATTTCCGCTGTTACACGGTCCTGTCCAGGGGATTTTCGGGCTTTTAGAGATTTGATGGTGTTAGTTACCTCGCGAGGGGTAACTATCGGGATGTGAAACTTCTCGTGGCCCGCGGGTCCGACTTCTAAGAAGTCTTCTACCGCTTGTTCCACGAGGTCAGTATGGTCATCGTTCTGTGGATCTTCCCTGGGCTGGAATTGAGTTTCCAGATAGTCTGCTAAGGCCTCTGCTTTTCCCTCGGTTCAAAGACAAGTCTTCCCCTAGGGCTATGCACAGGATGCTGGTGTACAGATTTATCTTTCCGCAAGCCTCGGACGATGCGCCACGGTTTCCTCTCCTGGAGGTTTACGTGACGCAACGTGTCGTCCCAAGCTGCTTGCCTATGTTTTCTTAGGAGTCGTCTCACCAGGGATTTGAACCTCTGGTGTATTACTCCTATCCTAGGATGTCGGAATCTCTGCCATAGCCGTCTGACAGCATTCTTTGCTTGAATGAGGCGTTTCAGTGGAACAGGGATAGATGTCGGGTTTGGTGCTTCGGTAGGGATGCGATGTGTGTGAGCACGCACCGCATTTAGGACTGAGGATGAAAACCCCGCGGCCGCCTCCTCGAGAGCCTCAATTGAGTCTACTCGAGGATTTGCTTCCACGGAGTTTTGAAGGGCAAGGACGGCTGCGTCCCAGTCGACTTCTTCCACCCAGTCCGGTACTCCCAGCGCAGTGAGATTAACGTCTGAGTCGACCACAACAGGATTGTGATCAGAGTCCAGAGCGTTAATCACAGAGAGGTCCAAGTGAAATGGAATGTTCTTGGTGATCATGAAATCAATGACATCCGCGGCGCCGCGTGCCGGGTAGTGGGTTGGACCTCTCGGCCCGTGCGCGTGAAGGGCGGGGTTCCCGCTAATGAGACGGTACAGTCCCCGGCCCTTAACGTTCTGGGTGCGGCTGTGCCAGCTTGGGTGTTTAGCGTTGAAGTCGCCTGCGATGCAAACCCTGTGGTGTAGGTTCAGGAGTGCCGTGATGTCCGCTTCATGGAAGCGTCCATCCGGCGGGTCATATACCGCCACAAGCACTAGGTCGTTCCCGCCCAAGGACAGCCTTATGGCGGTTGCTTCCAGGTATTGTAGCGGAGGAATGGTAACAGGAGTGTGGGTGAGATGGTTCTTTATGAAAATGGCAGTACCACCGCCCTGTCGGCCGACCCGATCAGACCGATGGGCGGCGTAACTTGGCAGGGTAAACTGTACACCGGCGTGCAAGTGCGTTTCACAGACCATCAGCATATCAATCCCGTGACTATCTACGAACTCTAACAGGCCAGGTCTCTGGTCTCTAACTCCATTTGCGTTCCAGAACGCAGCTCTAAATGAACGCACAGTTCTATGCGCCATTAAGAGCTCGTGGAGTTAGAATAGAGGTCCTTAGCCGTTTGAAGCACCGCAAGATGCTTCTTCACAGCGGAAATCCCGAGGGTGTTGATGGTTTCCCTGAAGCGTCGTAAGATCGGGAGGGAGCACTGGACTAAGTCGGCGAACCAGGTTGCCAACTGAATGAACTCTACCATGTCCTCAGAAGCAAATGCGTCCCCTAAGGTTGGTTGCGAGCTGTTTTGAGGCACTGCTGCCTCTGGATTGGCTGGGGCGGTCCGGGAGGACGGGCCAGCATTGGCGGGCTCAGCTGGAGCTGTAGATGTTGGTGGAGGGGGAAGTTTCTCAACAGTTTTGTTGAGATCCTTCCCGGCGGCAGGTTGCTTTGTGGTTTTGGCCACAGAGCGCTTTTTCTTCCCCTTCTTAGGGGGACGTTGCTCCTTGGGAGCGACGCTAGGCGGTGGAGCTGTCTTCTTGCTTCCAACCTTGGGTATGGCGCTATCTGGGACTGGCGTTGTCATTGTAGCGGCAACCTGGCTTGTAGGGGCTCCTTCCGCGACCTCGGCCTGTGCAAGGGCACTTTCGTGTCTTGCCAGTGCCGTGGCGAAGGAGACCCCTTGCCTGACCTCAGTGCTAGCCTTGCCCTGTTTACCTTGCATTATGGCAAGTCTTTTCAGGCACCCGCTATATATACCTATGTGGCATCCATTGCAGTTAGCGCACCGTTTGTTCTCTATTGGTGTCGGGCAATCCTTCACCAAGTGCTCGCCCGCACACCGCAGACACTTAAGAGCCCTCTCACAGGCAAAACTGGAGTGGTGAAAGCCCAGGCACTTGTAGCACTGGGCCGGCCCCTCCCTGCTGTGATAGGGCTCAACTGTGACTCGCGTGTGATATAGGCAAGTCACCTGGTCTATCTTTGGGGTTCCCTCCCCCTGTTTTCCAATGGCCACTAGGAATAGTTGGTGGGTTTCCCCTCCTCACCTTTGTTGTGGTGAGTTGCACCATGGACCGCGGTTCGATTCCGTTCGATTCCTTCAGGCCGGCACGGATATCCTGGGGGTCTGTCTCAGAGTCAAGACCTCTGATGGCCCTGCGAACCACGTGGGGTCGCTGAAGCGAGTATGTGTGGAATTTAATTCCACACGCTTTCAGTACCTCCTTTGTGGCTGCATGCATCTCACACAACCTTATGTACAGACCGTCTGCCGGTACACGCACTACGCTTTGCAACAGCTTTCTGCTTGATCATTGGCCAGCGTTCACATGCCTTTAATTTTTAACTTTTGCGAGCGGTATAACACAAAGGAGATAAAGAAATAGGAGTTTTTAGGAATGGTTAGTAGAAGAGCAGAGAAAGTCATGGGAGTGCAACACGTCAGATTTTTTAACAATGCTCACTTGCACAAAATCACACAGTATAAGCTTGGTAGTTGAGTTCAGTATCTTGCAAGAATGGAACACAAAGATTTTGAAGATAATCCCCCTTTCCCCACCTCAAACTACCTCTTACATGGATTTTTTTTAAAACAAGTTTGACTTTGTAAGACTTGAAGCTTTCACGGCGATGATTATTGATTAGGACTTCTCGGGTTACCAGCCGTGTGATGTTGATGAAGTTGCTCGAGCTTTCTGCCATCTTAACTCTGTGGCCTTCATCAGGAAGTGAAGTAAAGTCCCCCCCCCCCCTCCGACCGAGTTCAGGTCGTACAGGTTCTCCTGTACGGGATGTCGTGTTTGCACAGCACCTAGCCGCTAATGCGACTTTATCTGTGCGGTATTGGAGGTTGTCCTTGTGTTGTCATGCTTTTGTGTCCTTGGCAATGGTTACGCTACACAAGCGTAATCTGAGACTGCTTCAACCTGAGAAATCAGCGGTGGCTCAGCGCAGCCTTGATTATGATCATAGAATTTTGTTTGACGAGATCACGGTTTTGCACCGTAGTAACCGTTTTTATGACAGACTGGTAAAAGAGGCGATTGAAATCAAATTGGAACCAAATAATTTTAATAGAGACAATGGCCTATGGCTCAGCTCTGCATGGACTGGGACAATAAAAAACAATAGACCTTCCATCTCTCCGTCGGACCATTCACAAGACACAGCGCTCCCATTGGCCCGCGCCACGTAGTCCGTCGGACCAATCACAAGACACAGCGTTCCCATTGGCTGCGCCACGTAGCCCCGCCCACCGCATGGACAGTATATATACCTGCTCGTCTTTGACTTTAGTTCTCCAAAACACACGTAAACAAATTACAAACGCTCCAAAACAGAATTATAAGAATAATAGCGAAACAACCGCCGGTAGCACCGGCCTATCTCTTACACAAAGAGTTAAAACTGCACACCATCGAAGAATTTATAAAAAGCTTAAGCTTTAACGTATACAAGCGTAAAGACAAAAACGGCAATGCCCTAATCCAGCGATTGGGCAACTACGAAACATTGCATAATAAACACAAAAGACCGC
Source organism: Tenodera sinensis (assembly GCA_030765045.1). Taxonomy (NCBI): domain Eukaryota; kingdom Metazoa; phylum Arthropoda; class Insecta; order Mantodea; family Mantidae; genus Tenodera; species Tenodera sinensis. Next base: position 301,630,068 of record CM060962.1, read on the forward strand.
TGTCGTTATTCGACAGAACCTTCAGCCTGGGGGATCCCGAAATCGACATTCAAGAATATCTCGAAGCACTAATAAGACTTCCATAGAAGCAGCATTATTACCCATGACTTGAGGCACGACTTGACGTTGGCAGTCTAGCAGTCCTTGCACCTAGTCAAGGCGGCCCAAGGGGGACGCAACCCCCAGTAATATTGACACAAGCTAAGAACTTCTGGACATGATTTACAAAATAAATTAGCATAAATATAAGCCCAAACAATTTGTGTAAAACTTAAGCACTAAAATACTAAGACGCAGCTATAGCGCAGACAATACTAAAAACTCAAGTAGGAATACAGTTGACTGACGCAACTATTTGCGACACTAATCACTAAACTATTTCTATATATTCTATATACACTAGTGTACATTGACTGACGCATACACATGCGCCCATTAATACAATTCAATAAGACGCACTCCCCTATTGGAGGTCAGATTAAAAACAAAGAATACTACTAAGTTTAAGTCTCTCCAAATTAATTCTGACTATGTCCTCATGTTTCAGGATGTAACACCGCGACGGCGTTTCCATCCGGAAACGAACCTTAATCCTTAACTAATCCCACACCATGACTTCGACAGGGCGTAGACAGGGCCTCGGTCATGTTTACGTCCGGCCACCCAATTTCACCCGGCTACGGCCACACGGCCAGCCAACACATATTCTCCTTTGAATCCGCAGGTGCGATTCGCGGTACTGCCGGATATCCTTCCTCGAATTCTCTCCGGTGGAGGTTTTTTTAGTGTGTAGTACCTTCGGGTGAAGCTCACAGTCCCCACTGTGCCTCCCAGTACAGTGGAACTCCATAAATGGATTTTCCCTCAACTCGAAAAAAAAAAAAAAAATACTTTAGTTCACGAAGGCCACAGAGTTAAGATGGCAGAAAGCTCGAGCAACTTCATCAACATCACACGGCTGGTAACCCGAGAAGTCGTAATCAAGTTTGACTTTCTTAAAAACGGCTCTTGAGATTTTTATTAAACTATTATTTGAGCTTTGTATAACTGGTAAACTGTAAGAAGACAAATTAAATACATTTTTTCAAGCTCATCTACTTAGCGCAGTAGTAGCACTGCTGCCTACCAAGCGGAAGACCCTGGTTCAATTCCTGGTACCAGCTTGGGGATTTTCTCCCACTGGGAGACTTGGTCTGGGTTACACTCAACCTCATTATGTCCCTAAAGGGCCAATGGAGGAGTTACTTGATTAAGAAGTAGCGGCCGCTAGTTGTGAAGAGAGCATAACAGGCCAGGAGGGCCTGCGGCACTGATCACGTCCCACCCTCCAGTTCTGCAACCCGCTAATGACACCTGCAGTGGACAGAGGCAGGGAACACAGCGCCTAGGTGCTTGACTTTGGCCCAATAAGGGCTGTTGTGCTGAGGTTTAGTTTAGTTATAGTTTTCTCAACTGGGAATTTGATACTCTTTTTTCTAGTCTTCTAGAGAGCATGGAATTTCAAAGCCATCATGTAGTAACACGCTCTTTAAAAATCTATTACTTCATTGACTGTGTTGTAACAAAATCTGTACATATGAATACAATTTTATCTGGACTTGAGTTGATTAATAAGTTTTTGTAACACGAGTTTGTAAAAAAGGTGAGAAAAGAATAAAAATGTTTTAAACGTGGCACGGCTCGCCAACTAGTGCGCGCCCACATAACCCCGGCCTTAGGCCGCACACGCACTACTGTAGAGGTCTGCACCTCGGGAACAACAGGAGCCGCAACCTGCCCCACAGAAAAACAGCGGACCTAAAATTGTTCTCGGTGTCCTAAGGATGGTCACTGTATGGGATTTTCCCCAACCTTAAACACTAGAAAATGTAAATAGTTAGATATAAGCACATGAAAATTGTAGCGTGTAAGCCGGGCCCAATGTACTGGCACCAGGCCAAATGCTTTTAGTAAAAAAAACTGGGAAGTGGAAACTAGCTTCAGTTGCTCTGGGGAAGATGGCAGAGAGTCGCTGAAAGCTTGGCCAGTTACGTGGCCAGTTACTCAAATTTGGCCTAGCTGTTAGCCCTAGAGGGTATCTAGATACCATCAGTGTATCTAGTTGCATCTGCTATTGTGACTACCAGATTGTATTGTGCAATTTATTTGCCTATGGATATAAAACTTAACCCTAACATAAACTTCCATGAATAAGTTACCTAAACTTAGGCATATGCTTATATATAGACACATGAATTATTATAAGTATCACTCTGCTCGCGTGCTTTGATATGGTGTTTTTCGGTTCCTGGCAGTGTTGTTAGCCTTATATTGGCTGCTTTTGCAAAATGATAAGTGGCAGAGAAACTCGGAAACCACGAAGATAACGTTGGGCCAAATGCGAACCGCTTATTCAACTTTGCCCAGTTTCTGATTCACGGGAGGTTAGGTTGGGGTTAATATATAATAATAATAATAATAATAATAATAATAATAATAATAATAATAATAATAATAATAATAATAATAATAATAATAATAATAATAATAATAATAATAATAATAATAATAATAATAATAATAATAATAATAATAATAATAATAATAATAATAATAATAATAATAATAATAATAATAATAATAATAATAATAATAATAATAATAATAATAATAATAATAACAATAACAATAACAATAACAATAACAATAACAATAACAATAACAATAACAATAACAATAACAATAACAATAACAATAACAATAACAATAACAATAACAATAACAATAACAATAACAATAACAATAACAATAACAATAACAATAACAATAACAATAACAATAACAATAACAATAACAATAACAATAACAATAACAATAACAATAACAATAACAATAACAATAACAATAACAATAACAATAACAATAACAATAACAATAACAATAACAATAACAATAACAATAACAATAACAATAACAATAACAATAACAATAACAATAACAATAACAATAACAATAACAATAACAATAACAATAACAATAACAATAACAATAACAATAACAATAACAATAACAATAACAATAACAATAACAATAACAATAACAATAACAATAACAATAACAATAATAATAATAATAATAATAATAATAATAATAATAATAATAATAATAATAATAATAATAATAATAATAATAATAATAATAACAACAACAACAACAACAACAACAACGCTAGGATCACATCAGCGCGGCCGGTGTGCCGGAAATTCGTCCCGCAGTTCTTTTACATGCCGGTAAATCTATTCACCTTTTAGACACACTTAAAAACTTTCGGTGTGGGCCGGATTTGAACCCACGACCTTTGGGATAAGTAGACAACTACCTCACCCACTGAGCCACCCAAACCGACAGATTAGCTTTAGATGTGTGAGTGTGTCCCCTTAATTTGGTTATGATACAATTCCTCAAGAAGAACAAACACCAATCATTGCCAATTCAGCGGAATTTGTTTCTCATTTAGGTAGGCAGTCGCCATCCTCACAGTCAGTAGCCGGAATGCAGCATGTTTGTTGTTCTTATGCCGTTATTTTCCTGTAAAAGAAAACGTAAAAGGGGGGTGGGGGATGTTTCAGGCTCTCCAAGAGGCAACATTGGCTCCAAACAACCTCCTAAGGTAACTACATAATTATATTTCACTTGTATCAATATTTAATATGTGGCTACAGATGCCAAAGTATAATCAACGAAATTTTGTCTGAACTATGGAGACTATAGCCCACGAAGTATTTTCAGAGTACATAATAAGAACTATACTAATAACTGGACTATTTACATTAGGAGTTACTTTTAGACTAGGATGCTAGAACTTCTGGAACCTATGAGTCACCCACACTTTTTACGACGCTTTCTTTTATTACAAAATTATAACGACATGTCAACAAAACATGCCATCTTGTCTGTATAGCACAGGCGCAGAAGTGAGTGCAAATGTAAGGACGGAGTGAAGTCTGATAGATTGGCAAGGTTTTAAACGAAATGTGGGGTTTTCCAATAAGCTTTTGTTCTCATACTCGTACTCCTCATTTACACCATGCATATTAGCCGTTATTTGAAACAAATTTTTCCCGTCCAGGATCATTGGGGTTTAGCTTTATAGATCCTACGGCCATGCTTAGTGGTCTAGGGCTCTGAATCTGTCGACTACGCTTTGTGGCTCAAGGACCTACATCGGCTGGATGGTGGTTTTTGTTTGTCTTGTGTTGCCGGAATTGTAGTTGTGAATCGCATCAAAAGCAAGAGAGAGAAATAGACACCTGCAAAACCTCAGCCCCAGACTCGATAGGTTTTCGGTAGTTTTAAGTACACAGTTTTGTCTACTTCCACCATCAATAATCAGGTATCTGTGGCATCATATCTCAACACTTTCTCAACCTTTACAAATTGACACAGGTAAAATAGTTTAGGTGACGCCCTAGCTGAGCGGTTAGACCATTCGTCTACCACCTAAGCGGCCCGGGTTTGATCCCAGGGAGCCGCATGTGGCATTTGTGGTGGACGAAGCGGCGCCTGGGTGGGTTTTCTCCAGGTTCTCCGGTTTTCCCCGCCACTCTTTCCACCAATTACTCCATCACCTTTCAAATCATCAATTCGCCCGTATTTCACATCATCCTCCGCCTCACTCTCATACTGACCACCTGCTTCCTGGTCTTCACTCTGTCCGGTCCATAGGTTCCTCTGCTCCCCGACAGGCATCTGATCCTAGACACAGGCTTGTAAGTCCTAGGGAGTATAAGTCTTGTGTAAGGGGAGGGTAATCAGATAAAGAACAAGTAAAATAGTTTAGCCAAATATATTAAAGTTAGAAAATCATACTACTTGTACAACTTAGAAGCGAAATTATGTCAATTTCTTAGCGATCATTCACTAACATTAAGTTTAGCTGGTGCATCGCATGGTTCTGATTTCGGACATGAAGATTCTCCTATAGATCCATCACTTCGCCCCACCTCGCCTGCGGCACCTAGACCTTCGTCGCCGCCTGGAACAACTTCTTCTCCTCCTTCGTGAACAACTTCTTCGCCTCTTCCTTCTAGCACAACTTCGTCTTCTTCTACAGGAGCATCTTCTTCTCCGACGGCAAGCAGCACCCACAAATTTCAGAGTTGGAAGTTTTTAAAAGCTCTTACCAGCTTTCTCGCTTCTCCCTGGGCCATATTCAGCCACTGGTATTTGCTGTGTTTGGTTGGATAGTTCGTAATATTATTCTTCATGTGTGTTAACGCGTTTAACAGACCCTGTTTCCTTTTGGTATCTGTGCTTTGAACAGTTGATCTAGAAATGTATTTAGCTTCAGGCTTACCCATTGTTAAAAGTTTCAGCAAATAAATACCTACTGGATAATTTTAAGTGGCGTTAGAAACAAGGACCGCCTCCGTAGCGCAGTTGATAGCGCACTTGCCTCTGGCGCGGAGGACCCGGGTTCGATCCCCGGTACCAGCATGGGAATTTTATCCCCTCTGGGAGGCGCACTCAGCCTCGTTAGTCCCGGGGGGGACCGATTGAGGAGCTACTTGATGGAAAAGTACAGGCCCCAGGTCGTGAAGACCGCATAACTGGCCGGGAAGGATCGGGACGCTGACCACGTACCACCCTCCAGTACTGCACCCCACCAAAGACGCCTGTAGTGGGCCGAGGAGGGGGACGCAGTGGCTGGGCGGAAAGGCTTGGCTCTTCATGGGCTGTTGTGCCGCGGCTTAGCTTAGTTAGAAACAAGACTTTAATGTTTAATGATGGTTGTTTACTCTGGCAACATGAACAAATGCCAGGGACAAATGAAATACAGACAAATGAAACAAAACAAATAGTCTCGTACGAAGAAAAAAAATGGACTGTCTCTTTGGTTAGCATGCTAGTGATACTAGCCTTCAAATCAAGAGGTCCCAGTTTCGATTCCTGGCTGGAAGGTAGACATTTTCCTTAGCTAGGATTATTTCCCCCTCCCCGCAAGAGTCTGGAAATATGAATGAGTGTGTGTGTGTGTGTGTGTGTGTGAGAGAGAGAGAGAGAGAGAGAGAGAGAGAGAGAGAGAGAGAGAGAGAGAGAGAGAGGGAGAGAGAGAGAGAGTGTGTTGGGTTTAAGGGCCCGTCGACAACTCTACTCTTGTACTAACCATTCTTACAAACTCTTATTCTTCTGTCTTCTTTGTGATAGTTGAGATAAGCATTTGCAGAACTTATTTTATTGTTCGTTTTCTTGCACGTGCAACGGGAATAAGGGAATACACTAAGGCTTTGAGCGATAGTAAAATCTTTTAAAACTTTGAGATTCCGTTCTCTTTGCGTGCTTAACATGTAAAAAAATGAACCACGATGTTCCATATCACGAAGGTTTCCGAAACTCACACACATAACAAGGAATGTCTCCGAAATGGTTCACTCTAAAAAAATTTTTTCGGACATAAATAGTGTATTCTAGCAAGATGTACATTTTTTTGTATAGTATGATTTGGTCTATCTCTAACGGTTTACCAGTTATGTAAAAGTCGTCCAGAGTAAATACGATCACAGGGGCTATAGCCAGAAAATTCAAGATATGCATTTCATTTGTTATAAAAATGCCTCAAACATATAACATTTTAATCAAAATCGTTCGAGCCATTTTCAAGAAAATCAAAATTTTCGAACAATTTTCCATGTGAAGAGTAGTTTAGGGTGGGGCTATTTTCTTCAAAATCTTAGTGTCGCATCCTTGGAAGACATTAAACTTAAATACCAACTTTGGTTTTAACCGACTTTTCGTTTTTCAGTTATGCTGTCCACAGACTGACAGACTGATACAGACACACAGACAGACACACACAAGGACCTTTTTCTAAAAAAATTTTTGTTTGGGGGGGGGGGTTCAGGGGATCTCAAAACATACATTTCCGGTGAAATCTCGACATCGAATTTTTGGGTGGAATACAATACTTCCTCTACTTACCAGTAGATAAAGTAAAAATCACTGTCGAAAGCTACATCAAAAATCAAAATCTACATCAATAAATCAATATCAACAAGTCAAAATCGACGTGAATCATACGACCTCGAACTTCGTGCGTCACTTCCTGTGCGGCTTCATGTTCACCAAGTGTTCACCATCGCGTTCACCAAAGTGTTCAGCTTCGTGTTCACCAAAGTGTTCACCATCGTGTTCACCAAAGTGTTCACCATCGTGTTCACCAAAGTGTTCAACTTCGTGTTCACTAAAGTGTTCACCAAAGTGTTCACCATCGTGTTCACCAAAGTGTTCAACTTCGTGTTCACTAAAGTGTTCACCAAAGTGTTCAACTTCGTGTTCACCAAAGTGTTCACCATCGTGTTCACCAAAGTGTTCACAAAGTGTTCACCATCGTGTTCACCATCGTGTTCACCAAAGTGTTCAACTTCGTGTTCACCATCGTGTTCACCATCGTGTTCACCAAAGTGTTCACCATCGTGTTCACCAAAGTGTTCACCATCATGTTCACCAAAGTGTTCACCATCGTGTTCACCAAAGTGTTCACCATCGTGTTCACCATCGTGTTCACCAAAGTGTTCACCAAAGTGTTCACCATCGTGTTCACCAAAGTGTTCAACTTCGTGTTCACCAAAGTGTTCACCATCGTGTTCACCAAAGTGTTCACCATCGTGTTCACCATCGTGTTCACCAAAGTGTTCACCATCGTGTTCACCAAAGTGTTCACCATCGTGTTCACCAAAGTGTTCAACTTCGTGTTCACCAAAGTGTTCACCATCGTGTTCACCAAAGTGTTCACAAAGTGTTCACCATCGTGTTCACCATCGTGTTCACCAAAGTGTTCAACTTCGTGTTCACCATCGTGTTCACCATCGTGTTCACCAAAGTGTTCACCATCGTGTTCACCAAAGTGTTCACCATCATGTTCACCAAAGTGTTCACCATCGTGTTCACCAAAGTGTTCACCATCGTGTTCACCATCGTGTTCACCAAAGTGTTCACCAAAGTGTTCACCATCGTGTTCACCAAAGTGTTCAACTTCGTGTTCACCAAAGTGTTCACCATCGTGTTCACCAAAGTGTTCACCATCGTGTTCACCATCGTGTTCACCAAAGTGTTCACCATCGTGTTCACCAAAGTGTTCAACTTCGTGTTCACCAAAGTGTTCAACTTCGTGTTCACCAAAGTGTTCACAAAGTGTTCACCAAAGTGTTCACCATCGTGTTCACCAAAGTGTTCAACTTCGTGTTCACCATCGTGTTCACCATCGTGTTCACCAAAGTGTTCAACTTCGTGTTCACCATCGTGTTCACCATCGTGTTCACCAAAGTGTTCACCATCGTGTTCACCAAAGTGTTCAACTTCGTGTTCACCAAAGTGTTCACCATCGTGTTCATCATCGTGTTCACCAAAATGTTCACCATCGTGTTCACCAAAGTGTTCACCATCGTGTTCACCAAAGTGTTCAACTTCGTGTTCACCATCGTGTTCACCATCGTGTTCACCAAAGTGTTCAACTTCGTGTTCACCATCGTGTTCACCATCGTGTTCACCAAAGTGTTCACCATCGTGTTCACCAAAGTGTTCAACTTCGTGTTCACCAAAGTGTTCACCATCGTGTTCACCATCGTGTTCACCAAAGTGTTCAACTTCGTGTTCATCATCATGTTCACCAAAGTGTTCAACATCGTGTTCACCAAAGTGTTCACCATCATGTTCACCAAAGTGTTCACCATCATGTTCAACATCGTGTTCACCAAAGTGTTCAACTTCGTGTTCACCAAAGTGTTCAACTTCGTGTTCACCAAAGTGTTCACCATCATGTTCACCATCATGTTCACCAAAGTGTTCACCATCATGTTCACCAAAGTGTTCACCATCGTGTTCACCAAAGTGTTCACCATCATGTTCACCAAAGTGTTCACCATCATGTTCACCAAAGTGTTCACCATCGTGTTCACCAAAGTGTTCACCATCATGTTCACCAAAGTGTTCACCATCGTGTTCACCAAAGTGTTCACCATCGTGTTCACCAAAGTGTTCACCATCATGTTCACCAAAGTGTTCACCATCGTGTTCACCAGTGTTCACCATCGTGTTCACCAAAGTGTTCACCATCGTGTTCACCAAAGTGTTCACCATCGTGTTCACCAAAGTGTTCACCATCGTGTTCACCAAAGTGTTTACCATCGTGTTCACCAAAGTGTTCACCATCGTGTTCACCAAAGTGTTCACCATCATGTTCACCAAAGTGTTCACCATCGTGTTCACCAAAGTGTTCACCATCGTGTTCACCAAAGTGTTCACCATCGTGTTCACCAAAGTGTTCATCATCATGTACACCAAAGTGTTCACCATCGTGTTCACCAAAGTGTTTACCAAGTGTTCACCAAAGTGTTCACCAAGTGTTCACCAAAGTGTTCACCAAGTGTTCACCAAAGTGTTCACCATCGTGTTCACCAAAGTGTTCACCAAGTGTTCACCAAAGTGTTCACCATCGTGTTCACCAAAGTGTTCAACTTCGTGTTCACCATCATGTTCACCAAAGTGTTCAACATCGTGTTCACCAAAGTGTTCACCATCGTGTTCACCAAAGTATTCAACATCGTGTTCACCAAAGTGTTCACCATCGTGTTCACCAAAGTGTTCAACTTCGTGTTCACCAAGGTGTTCACCAAAGTGTTCAACTTCGTGTTCACCATTGTGTACACCAAGGTGTTCAAGTTCGTGTTCAGCTTCGTGTTCAATTTGTGTTCAACTTCGTGTTAACTTTATGTCCAACTTCGTCCTCAACCTCGTAAACACCGTGTTCGGCCTCGTGTTCAACTTCGTGTTCAATTTGTGTTCAACTTCGTGTTTAATTTGTGTTCAACTTCGTGTTAACTTTGTGTTCAACTTCGTCCTCAACCTCGTACAGCCGCGTGTTCGGCCTCGTGTTCAACTTCGTGTTCAATTTGTGTTCAACTTCGTGTTAACTTTGTGTTCAACTTCGTCCTCAACCTCGTACAGCCGCGTGTTCGGCCTCGTGTTCAACTTCGTCTTTACCTTCGCGTTGTACTTCGCGTTCAAGTTTGTGTTCCTTTTCGTGTTCAACTTCGCGTTCAAAACTGTTCAACTATGTGTTTAACTGTGTTCAATTATTTGTTCAACTTTGTGTTCAACTTAAGTCAACTCTTTGTACAACTCTGTGTTCATATATGTGTTCAAATTTGTGTTCAACTCTGTTCAACTTTGTGTTCAACCTTGAATAGAAACTTGTGTTCAACCTGGTGTTCAACCTAGTGTCCAAACTTGTGTTAAACTTTGTGTTCAATCTTGTGTTCAACTTTGTGTTCAACTTCGCGTTCAACCTCGTAATCGACATCAATATCGACATCAGTATCGATTTCAATATCGAATTCACTATTGAAACCAATGTCAAAAATAAAATCCAAATCAAATCGAAAATAAAAATCGAAAAACCTATATCAGTCAAAATCGATATCAGAATCAATATCAAAATCAATATAGAACAATAAGCATTTTTATATTAGCTGCACCTGCAAGTATGCATGTATGTGTTGTACGTAAGGGGATATTTCGACGTAATTTTCATCAACTTGAATCGTCTGATTGACATGAAAATTTGCATACATGTCAAGGACAGAAGACAATACCACAGTATCATGACGTCCTGATGTCCTGTTCATAATCATCAGGATAAAAAAAACTTATGTTTATCAATGTAACGGAATTTTCCGATGTAATTTTCACCAATTTAGAGTGTCTGAGTTAAAAACTGCTCAGATTTCAAAGACCGGTGACAATACATCATGACCTTGTGTTAATTTCTGATCACAATCATCAGGATAAACAAACTGTTTAGTTAAATTTATCAATTTAACGGGATTTTTCGACATACTTTTCACCAACTTAACTCGTCTGATTCACTTGGCAACTTGCACACATGGCAATGTCAATATCAAAAAGTAAAAAAACAATATCAGAAAATCTGATGTGTTGTACACACATGACTTTCTCTACTCTTGTACTAATCATTCCTACAAACTCTTGTCCCTATATCTTCTTCGTGTCAGTTGAGACAAACATTTGCAGAAATTATCTTATTTGCTTATTTCCTTGTAAGTGGAAGGATAATATGGCGATACAGTAAGCTTTGAGCGATAGTCAAATCGTTTAAAGCTTTCAAATTACGTTCTTTTTTGCACGGTTAACATATAAAAAATTGAATAACGATGTTCCATTTGACAAAAGTATAAGTTCTCCAAAACTCGCACAAATAACAAGCAATATCTCCGAAACCACACACACGTGCGCGCGCGCGGACCTTTTTCTAAAAATGTTTTTTTTATTCAGGGGGCCTCAAAACATGTATTTCCGGTGAAATCTCGACATCGAATTTTTGGGTTGAATACAATCATGGGCGTCGCAAAGGGTGGGGGTGGGCAAGCGGGTGCCGCGACCCCACCCCCTTGGAAATTAATTTAATGTGCAGTTCATTACTGAATATTAGACTACTGTTTTGATGTAAAGAACAATTTTTATTTAGCACAAATGAATGCGGTTATCCGCAACAAACACTATACATTTTAACAACAGAATCTTATATATTTACACGAGCAATTCTTATTATATAGATATATATTTATTCCGCGCAACTTGTAAACGGCTCTAACGATTTCGATCAAATTTTGTATTCAGATAGAGTTTTGCTTTTTAAGTTCATCTATATAGGCGTAATTACCGAAAAAACGCAATTTTACATAAAAAATAACATTTTTTTATTCCCACTTCTACAGTGCAATTCTTGTATATATATTCCCGGTATTTCAGAAACGGCTCTAAAGATTTGGTTAAATTTGTGTATACATGCATATTACATTCACAGTGTTTTCTCTACTCACTTTTAGGTAACACATTCACATCTCTTTCTCTACTCAGTCTTCTATAAACAATTTTCCACAAAAAACCATGATTTTGTACCAAAAACATTTTATCCCCACTTTTAAAATAAGTCATACCATGTTCTGTATGTTTGAAACAGAAGTGCTATTACATTCACAGTTTTCTCCTCTCACTATTAGGGGATACATTCACATCTCTTTGTCTACTCACTCTTCTACAAATAAGTCATGCAATTTTCTGTATCTTTGAAATAGAGATGTTGCATATTACATTCACAGCGGTTTCTCTACTCACTTTTAGGTAACACATTCACATCTCTTTCTCTACTCAGTCTTCTATAAACAATTTTCCATAAAAAACGTGATTTTGCACAAAAAAAAAAAAACACTTTTATCCCCACTTTTAAAATAAGTCATACCATGTTCTGTATGTTTGAAACAAAAGTGCTATTACATTCACACTGTTTTCTCCTCTTACTTTTAGGTAACACATTCACATCTGTTTCTCTACTCACTCTTCTGTAAACAATTTTCCATAAAAGGTGTGATTTTGCTCCGAAAAACACTTTTATCCCCACTTTTAAAGTAAGTCAAACCATGTTCTGTATGGTTGAAACAGAAGTGCTATTACATTCACACTGTTTTCTCCTCTCACTATTAGGGGATACATTCACATCTCTTTCTCTACTCACTCTTCTACAAAGAAGTCATGCAATTTTCTGTATGTTTGAAATAGAAATGCTATATATTATATTCATACTGTTTTCTCTACTCACTCTTAGGTAACACATTCACATCTCTCTCTACTAACTCTTCTAAAAATAAGTCGTACAATTTCGTGCATGTTTGAAATAGAAATGCTACGTATTACATTCATACTGTTTTCTCTACTTGCTTTTGGGTAACACACTCATAAGTGTTTCTCTACTTACTCTTCTAGAAATGTCATACAATTTTGTGCATGTTTGATATAGAAATGCTGCATGTTACAATCGCAGTGTTTACTCTACTCACTTTTAGGTAACACCTTCACATGTCTTTCTCCACTCACTCTTATACAAACAATTCATATCAGCTATACAACTTGAATGTTTGTATATATCCAACTGTTAATCTCGAAAACCGCTTAACCGATCATCGCGAAATTCGGCACGTATATGTATTTTTTTCACGGAGAGTTTTTATGGTAACAATTTTACTACACAATATATTACTTTCAAATGGTTTTATACTCGCTTTTCTTTTATGTAGCGCATTCATGTATCCTCTGTTTGCCCTTCAACATACAATTCATATAATATTCTAGGATTGAAATATAAATGCAGCCTATTACATTCACACGATTTCCACTACTAATTCTTCCTTTGCGAGACACAATCAGTCTTCTTTCGCTATTCGCCCTTCAACATATAATTCATACAATTTGCTATATGTTTCAAACAAATACAACGTATTACATTCATACTACTTTCTCTGCTCACTTTTGTTTTACGTAACAATTCACATGTTATTCCCTATGGTTTATCAACTCCGTACATACCAACGCCTACACATATCTTATGTTGAAGAGTGATTAAATTCCAAAACAGGTTGACCGATCGCCATAAAAAGTGACATATCTAATTTTTTTCATGGCGAAGGTTTTTATGCACTCCATTTTACCACGCAATGTATTACATTCACATGGTTTTCTCTACTCCCTTTTCTTTTTCCTAACATACTACTCCCCCTTCTGCAAGCAATTCATACATTTTTCCATGCACTTGAAATATAAGTGCAACGTATAACATTCACATGGTTTTTCTACTCATTTTTCTTTAGTAAAACACAATCACATTTCTTTCACTACTCCCGCTTCGACGAACAATTACGAACAATTCATATAATTTCCTATATGTTTGAAACATAAATGCATAGTACATTCACATGGCTTTATCAACCAGCTTTTCTTCCTTTAGTATTTGTTATTCTTCAACATTGCTTTTGCTGAGTGTCGTTCCGGTGTTTTAATAAAAAATAAAGAAATAGTTAAAAAAGTAAAGTAATCACAATTGGTGTCAGGAGTGCGACAAAAAGCACGATATGGAACAGTTGATGAAACAAATGTTAACTAAGATGGACATAATGGGAAATGAAATTAATTCCGGAATGCGGCAGAGGAAACAAATATGAAAACCGAATTGGAAAAATGTAAGCTACGGAATAGAAAATATGGGAACAAAAATGGAAGCCAAATTGAAAATGTAAACTCCGAAACGGAAAAGATGAAGACGGGAATTCCAAAATGAAGACAGGTCTATCGGAGAATACTAACGAGCGACTGGCCGGGGTTAAGGAAGCCATGGAAGAACTCGACGGAAGTATGAAGGACCTTGGCCAACGTGTTAACGTCCTGGAGTCAATCACCACAGCAAAGAACTGAACTCCACAATGGAACAAATGCTCGACGAAAACCTCAAACTGGGTGGATATCTATGGGGGAGGCCTGCGTTCAGCAGTGGACGTTTTACAGCTGAAATGATGCTGTTTATGAAATATTTTTATGTATTTCTATATCTCTTGTATCTCGGACATTACTCTTAACAATTGCCACAAGTAGTTTTATTTAGTTAACATTTTGCCTTTCAGGTTTATCTAAATAAGTATCTTCTCCCACAAAAAACAAGATTTCACAAAAACAGAGGCGAAAAACACCGAGCGAAGCTCGGTCGCCCAGGTACTAATTAATTAATATTGTTTGATTGCAAACTTTCAACATGCGGCCCTCCCCTGAAAAAAAGTCTGCCGATGTCCATGAATACAGTACTTTCTCTATTTTACTATACCATACATAGTAGAGAAAGTAAAAAGGGCTTAAATGCTGGAACATATTTTTACTTTCTCTACTGGTAAGCAGAAGGAAGTATTGTATTTCACCCAAAAATTCGATGTCGAGATTTCACCGGAAATATGTTTTGCGACCCCCTGAAAAAAAAAAAATAGAAAAAGGTCCGCGCGCGCGAGCTGTGTGTGTGTGTGTGTGTGTGTGTGTGTGTGTGTGTGTGTGTGTGTGTGTGTGTGTGTGTGTGTGTCCGACTGTGGACAGCATAACTCAAAAACGAAAAGTCTATTAAAAAGCAAAGTTAGTATTTAAGTTTAATGTCTTTCAAGGATACGACAAGAAGATTTTGAAGAAAATAGCCCTACCCTAAACTACCCTTTACATGGAAAACTTTTCGAAAATTTTAATTTTCTTTGGAATGGCTCTAACGATTTTGATTAAAATGTCATATGTTTAAGATAAGTACCTGGGCGACCGAGCTTCGCTCAGCGTTTTTCACCTCTGTTTTTGTGAAATCTTGTTTTTCGTGGGAGAAGATACTTATTTAGATAAACCTGAAAGGCAAAACGTTAACTAAATAAAACTACTTGTCGCAATTGTTAAGAGTAATGTCCGAGATACAAGAGATATAGAAATACATAAAAATATTTCATAAACAGCATCATTTCAGCTGTAAAACGTCCACTGCTGAACGCAGGCGGCCCCCATAGATATCCACCCAGTTTGAGGTTTTCGTCGAGCATTTGTTCCATTGTGGAGTTCAGTTCTTTGCTCCAGGACGTTAACACGTTGGCCAAGGTCCTTCATACTTCCGTCGAGTTCTTCCATGGCTTCCTTAACCCCGGCCAGTCGCTCGTTAGTATTCTCCGATAGACCTGTCTTCATTTTGGAATTCCCGTCTTCATCTTTTCCGTTTCGGAGTTTACATTTTCAATTTGGCTTCCATTTTTGTTCCCATATTTTCTATTCCGTAGCTTACATTTTTCCAATTCGGTTTTCATATTTGTTTCCTCTGCCAGATTCCGGAATTTATTTCATTTCCCATTATGTCCATCTTGGCTAACATTTGTTTCATCAACTGTTCCATATCGTGCTTTTTGTCGCACTCCTGACACCAATTGTTATTACTTTACTTTTTTAACTATTTCTTTATTTTTTATTAAAACACCGGAGCGACACTCAGCAAAAGCAATGTTGAAGAATAACAAATACTAAAGGAAGAAAAGCTGGTTGATAAAGCCATGTGAATGTACTATGCATTTATGTTTCAAACATATAGGAAATTATATGAATTGTTCGTAATTGTTCGTCGAAGCGGGAGTAGTGAAAGACATGTGATTGTGTTTTACTAAAGAAAAATGAGTAGAAAAACCATGTGGATGTTATACGTTGCACTTATATTTCAAGTGCATGGAAAAATGTATGGATTGCTTGCAGAAGGGGGAGTAGTATTTTAGGAAAAAGAAAAGGGAGTAGAGAAAACCATGTGAATGTAATACATTGCGTGGTAAAATGGAGTGCATAAAAACCTTCGCCATGAAAAAAATTAGATGTCACTTTTCATGGCGATCGGTCAACCTGTTTTGGAATTTAATCACTCTTCAACATAAGATATGTATAGGCGTTGGTATGTATGAAGTTAATAAACCATAGGGAATAACATGTGAATTGTTACGTAAAATAAAAGTGAGTACAGATAGTAGTATGAATGTAATACGTTGTATTTGTTTGAAACATATAGCAAATTGTATGAATTATATGTTGAAGTGCGAATAGCGAAAGAAGACTGATTGTGTCTCGTAAAGGAAGAATTGGTAGAGGAAATCGTATGAATGTAATACGCTGCATTTATATTTCAATCCTAGAATATTATATGAATTGCATGTTGAAGGGCAAACAGAGGATACATGAATGCACTACGTAAAAGAAAAGCGAGTAGAAAACCATTTGAAAGTAATATATTGTGTTGTAAAATTGTTACCATAAAGACTCTCCATGAAAAAAATACAAATACGTGCCGAATTTCGCGGTGATCGGTTAAGCGGTTTTCGAGATTAACGGGCCCTAATGACCAAGTTGTCGACGGGCCCTTAAACCCAAGACACTCACTCACTCACTCACTCACTCACTCACTCACTCACTCACTCACTCACTCACTCACTCACTCACTCACTCACTCACTCACTCACTCACTCACTCACTCGAGATTAACAGTTAGATATATACAAACATTCAAGTTGTATAGATGATATGAATTGTTTGTAGAAGAGTGAGTTGAAACCGAAATTATAATGTCAATATATATTTGATAATGGAAAGAAACAAAAGGAGATTCTAGTCAATAGTTAAGGGGAAAACGTAATAAAGCTGAATATGTTAAAGTCTCAAGAATGGAAGCCTAGGCAGATTTAAATGAGTGATAAGGTTACAAGTGTTGCTTGTACTAAGCCATAGTGATTCAGCGGGCTGATTCCTATCTTACCATGACGTGCTCTAAAGTTAACCAATCACTTCCTTCGTGTTGCTCGCGCAAAAACAAATGCAACGCAACACACACTCGTCTTGAATCGAGTCGAGATAACGCACACTTGGGAGTTGTACGTAAGCTAGTACTTATACATAATTCGGCGGTTGCTAAAGGGTGACAAAGTTAAAGTGTTATAACGTTGTAGTAGAAGTTACAAAGTTACATTCTATTTAAATATCGTCGGCAGTTCTCTACAAATCTGGAAATTTACAAATAAAGTGATATGTTGGTTGATTCTTCGTTTGGTTCCATTCCTACCATAACTCACGCACACCTTGCAGATTAGGACCTCTTGCTAGAGCTAGTCCGGACACCAAGCACGAGATCTTATAGGTCTTACAGGCGACGTCTTCGACGGAGAGGAGCGTTTGCGTCAGAGTGGAGAAAGACATGTGAGGTGTTACCTAAAAGTGAGTAGAGTAAACACTATGAATGTAACATGGAGCATTTCTATATCAAACATGCACAAAATTGTATGACTTATTTCTAGAAAAGTAGAGAAACAGTTATGAGTGTGTTACCCAAAAGCAAGTAGAGAAAACAGTATGAATGTAATACGTAGCATTTCTATTTCAAATATGCACGAAATTGTATGACTTATTTGTAGAAGAGTGAGTAGAGAGAGATGTAAATGTGTTACCTAAGAGTGAGTAGAGAAAACAGTATGAATATAATATGTAGCATTTCTATTTCAAACATACAGAAAGTTGCATGACTTCTTTGTAGAAGAGTGAGCAGAGAAAGGGATGTGAATGTATCCCCTAATAGTGAGAGGAGAAAACAGTGTGAATGTAATAGCATTTCTATTTAAAACATACAGAACATGGTATGACTAATTTTAAAAGTGGGGATAAAAGTGTTTTTTTGGTGCAAAATCACGTTTTTATGGAAAATTATTTATAGAAGGGTGAGTAGAGAACGAGATGTAAATGTGATACCTAAAAGTAAGAAGAGAAACCACTGTGAATGTAATATGCAGCATCTCTATTTCAAACATACAGAAAATTGCATGACAGTGTGAATGTAATAGCACTTCTGTTTCAACCATACAGAACATGGTTTGACTTATTTTAAAAGTGGGGATAAAAGTGTTTTTCGGTGCAAAATCATGCTTTTTATGGTAAATTGTTTACAGAAGAGTGAGTAGTGAAAGAGATGTGAATGTGTTACCTAAAAGTGAGAGGAGAAAACAGTGTGAATGTAATAGCACTGTTTATAGAAGACTTGAGTAGAGAAAGAGATGTGTATGTGTCACCTAAAAGTGAGTAGAGAAAACACTGTGAATGCAATATGCATGTATACAAAAATTTAACCGAATCTTTAGAGCCGTTTCTGAAATACCGGGAATATATATACAAGAATTGCACTGTAGAAGCGGGAATAAAAAATGTTATTTTTTATGTAAAATCGCGTTTTTTCGGGAATTACGCCTATGTAGATGAACTTAAAAAGCAAAACTCTATCTGAATACAAAATTTGATGGAAATCGTTAGAGCCGTTTCCAAGTTGCGCGGAATATATATATGATAAGAATTGCTCGTTTAAATAAAGAAGATAGTATGAAAAATGAAATGTATATTTTGAATTTTCTGACTATAGTCTATGTAGCCCTGTTTACTCTGGATGACTTATGAGTAACTCGTGAACCGTAAGCGATAGACAAAATCTTAAATACAAAAAAATGTAGATCTCACTAAAACAGACAGTTAATGTCCAAATAAATTTTTTTTGGAGAGTGAACCATTTCGGAGATATTCCTTGTTATTTGTGTTTTGGAAAACTAAACTTTCGTGAAATGTAACATCGTTGTTCATTTTTTATATGTTAAGCGTGCAAAGAGAACGGAATTTGAAAGCTTTAAAAGATTTAACTATCGCTCAAAACGTACTATATTCCCATATTCCTCTTGCGCCTACAAGGAAATAAGCAATAAGATAATTTGTACAAATGTTTATCTCAACTAAGACGATGAAGATAGAAGGATAAGAGATTGTAAGAATGGTTAGTACTAAGAGTAGAGAAAGTCATGTGAGTGCAACATAATCTGATGTTTCATATAAAGGTTCATGCACTTGCAGTACACAAGATTGAAATTATGTGTCAATTTCATTTATTGTTTTGGTAAAGCGCACTCCATGCTTGGGCACTAAGTGTCGAGGTTTGTTTACCCCTTGCATGCTCCCGTTGTGACCACTAGCCAATGCGATTGAAATCGTATATCGATTTTCGGCGTTCCTCCGAAACAAAGTAGTTCCGTAGGTCCTAAGAGAAACCACACCATATATAATATATACACATTTTATCAGCCAAGCCCAGTGCTTATAAAGTGTAGTTTAATTTTAATAACCCACTAATTAATACGTGACTATCTCATAAGGAGAAATAAAGGGCAGAAACCAGGAGACGTGGAGGAATACAGCTTCTGCTTGAAAATAGTCCGTTTGACGCCATTACTAATGTGGTGCTGTACATTTCTTTGAGAATGAGTCGTGAAAGTAATGTTCAACGATGTTTTGAATTGTAATTATGATCATTGCCTAGTGCTGTATTGTAAAATAGGGCGTCATATTTAAAATGGGTCGATCGGATAGGAGAGGGTAAGTATAATTAAACTTTAGGGGGAAAATGCAGAATCGAGAACCGAGTATTCAATTTGCATTTCATTGTAAGTGGGGAGTGTTAGAATTAAAATGGTGTACCTCTTGGTTACAAATTACACATTATATATGCAGTTGAACCTGCTTTATACG
The DNA here is from genome assembly GCA_030765045.1 of Tenodera sinensis. Lineage (NCBI taxonomy): Eukaryota > Metazoa > Arthropoda > Insecta > Mantodea > Mantidae > Tenodera > Tenodera sinensis. The sequence goes on from CM060962.1 coordinate 301,650,042, forward strand.
TAGCCTAAAGTTACTCGGGCATACTTTGACTAAGGTTCATAATTTCATTGTATTTTACATATGAGCATTAAAGTGTGGTGATATATTTTATATATGAACATGCTAGAGTGAATGCATTTGTGTCGGCGAAGTTATGGACAGCAATATGGGCTAGTATATGCCAAATAAATGCGAACAAATATTGTTGAAATCGAGCATAGGGTATTCTTCTGCTAAGTAGCGACCCGGTATTTTGAAGAAAGCATGAAATTTTACATTTAGCGACGCCAAAGTTGGTGACGCCAGCGTTACACTTTCACTTTTACACGCGGCCCACGTTTGGAATTGTTGGTTACAATTGTATTGTATCTGGTTCTTTCGATCCTAGATCAAGCCAGGGCTAGCGATATAGAACACATCATAGAACCATGTAATATTTGTTATTCCTCAGATTTTCTTTTTTACTTTCTCTCCAACACCTAAGCACAATTATAGTGGAGGAAGATTCACACTAGATATATAAAGAAGTTATAGTATTCCATTATGGGGCAAACTTCCGCAGACCAACCCCATCGAAATTGTATCCCCAAATATTCTTTAGAGACGTATAGATATGTACCCAAAATTCTAGCTTCCAAAAATGTCTCAAACCGCCCAAAATTCCGCAAAACGAAAATTTTAGAGATAACGCTCACGAAAAAAGACATTGAAACGCAGTTTCTGTACGCTTCGCCTGTTCTCTCCTCTACATTCTCCTTGTTCCTCACCTTTCTCTATTTGATCCTCGAACCTAAGATACACCTAACCTAACCTAACCAAACCAAAGCTACGCTAACATGGCACTCCCAAACATTACCAGCCATGACGTAAGCAATCTTCTACTACAGGTGACTGAAGTCGACAATAAATATCTTTCTCTGATGCAGTATTGAGGAGCTTTTTGACTATGGTGAACACTCTAGGGTAACTTTCATCCCGTTTCAATGCCATTTTATTAAATTTTGATGGGGTTGGTTTGCGGAAGTATGGCCCTATGTTGTAAGCACTATACATGAACAAGAACTATTCACTTCTTTTTTAGATCTTTTGTGTTGTATTGTATCTTGTTCTTTTGATCCTGGAGTGAGCCAGGCTCAAAGATATAGAACACGTCATACAACCTGCAATGTTGTTTTTTCTTTCTTCTCAACACCTAAGCACAGTCGTTATAATACAGTATAATAAAGGAAGGTTAATACTAGAGCTATAAAGAAGCTATATTATAGTATTCCTTTGTTATAAATGGAGTGCATGAGAAAGAACTTTCTCAATTGTTTTTTAAATCTAAGTCTTTTGGGTTACACAGTAATTTCAAAGCTAAAGGAATAGCATTATATACTTGTGTGGTAGCAGGGACCGGATATTCTTTAGTTTAGGTGACGCGAGCACTTGGTCAGAATTTCGGCTAAGTCCAACTCGGCAGTGTGTACGAATGGTCACGAAAGTTGCCGAAGTTGCTGTGTTAATTCAGCGCTGCCAACAGCACAATTTCCCCAGGAGTTTGTTGCCAATAGTAAGTTTGAATGTTTTAGCGGGACCCGGCAGTATGCTGGTGACCTTAGAAGCAAGTTGTGAGAGTGCAATGGATCGCTTCATTAGCAAAGTAGATTTAGCACCTCTGTGCTATAATGAGGAATGCATGCAATTTCATTACAACGAGGGCCTGCTGAGAACTCGAATGCTATGCAGGGAATGTGATGCCGTGCTACACCCCATGAGAAGGATATTATAATATTTCATAAGTGTAATAATAAATAATATAATATAATATAAAATAAAAAAAATAAAATAAAAAAAGAACGAGCCAGGGTTTCGTGGACCCATTAGAAGAGCCGAATGCATTTACTTAATAAACTAAGGCATCAAATAATACTGCTTTTTAAGGATAAATAAATAAACGGATTGGTTTTTAAATGAAGAATAAAAGTGTGAGCAAAATAATGTATACAGTGAGCAAAATAATAATGTACACGAAGTCGCGCTAGCTGTATGTCTGTGGCGGCAACGACGTGAGTGCATTTGTGTTTAATGTGTTGCAACGAAAATTAGTGTAGTGTAAAAAGCAATGTTGGCAGATGTGAAAATCGTCTGCTAGTGACAGCTAGCTCATGCAGCGAAACCTAGTGGCGATTCTGAAACTACTGTCTGTGCATGCACAGTAAGTAACTTCGGACTTAGAATCTGGCCGGCAAGTGGCAAGTAACCTAAAGTTGAGCCGCAGGGACCTTTCTGATACATGTGCAAGGAGAGCTGTATGCAGTGGTTGTGGCTGTGTACAAGAGAATTGGGATAATATTGCATACATACTACCTGGCAAAGCGATGAGGCACATTGACCTTGGTTGTCGAGTGCTACAATCACATCTTATCTTGTTTATTAGAAGAGCGGGCAATGTTGTACCTGAATGACGTTCCATTTCACGAAAGTTTTTCAGTTTTCCGAAACTCGCACACCTAACAAGGAATATCTCCTAAATGGTTCACTCTACAACAAAATTTATTTAGACATAAAATGTGTATTTTAGCAAGATGTACATTTTTTGTATAGTATGATTTGGTCTATCTCTAATGGTGTACCAATTATGCAAAAGTCGTCCAGAGTAAATACGACTACAGGGGCTATAGCCAGAAAATTGAAGATAAACATTTCATTTGTCATATCTCAAACATGACATTTTAATCAAAAGCGTTTGAGCCATTTTCAAGAAAAACAAAATTTTCCTTGTAAAGGGTAGTTTAAGGTGGGGTTATCTTCTTCAAAATCTTCGTGTCGCATCCTTGAGAAACATTAAACATATATACCAAATTTGGTTTTTAACCGACTTTCCGTTTTTGAGTTATGCTGTCCACACACACACCACACACCTTTTTCTAAAAATGTTTTTTTTGGGATTCAGGGGGTCTCAAAACATATTTCTGGTGAAATCTCGACATCAAATTTTTGGGTGGAATGCAATACTTCTCCTACTTACCAGTAGAGGAAGTATAAAGGGACTAGCTAAATTTATCAATGTAATGTAGTTTTCATCTCCTTGAGTCGTCTGATTAACTTGAATATTTGCAAACATTTCAAGGACCGATGACAACACAGTGATATGATTTTGTCCAAATATCTTCACCAACATTATCAGGATAAAAAGTGACTTGGCTAAATTTAACAATGTAACCCAATTTTCATCACCTTGAGACGTCTGACTTGAAAATTTGTACATATGTCAAGGATTGATGACCATACCGTAATATCTTAAATTTGTCCTAATGTGCAGGATAAAAGTGACAACTAAATTTATCATTGCAAAGAAATCTTTTGACGTAATTTTCAGCAACTTAGTTGTCTGACTTGAAAGTTTGCACATGTGTTAAGGACCAATAGCAATACAATTATAATGATGATAGTATTAATAATAGTAGTAATAATAATAGTAATAGTAATAATAGTAATATCATGACTTTGTCCTAATGTCCTGATCAGGATAAAAAAATTAAGATACATTTATCAATATAACAGAATCTTTAAACATAATTTTCACTAACTTAGTTGTCTGACTTGAAAATTTGCACCTGTGTTAAGGGCCGTTGAGAATATAATATCCTGACTTTGTCCCAATGTCCTGACCAGATCATCAGGATAAAGAATGACTAATCTAAATTTATGAAAAACAGTACAGTTATTACATCTTAGATGTCACTAAGGCGCATTTCTACATGCACCCTGAAAATTGCTTTAATTAAATAAATGCACATGTATTGGATGACAGATGTCCAGAGAAAGGACCTGAAAGGAACATGAGACCAGGGGAAATATCAATGATCGGAGTTCATGCAGGGCCAAGATACCCACAAGAACTGGTAGTTTAGAAATCAGCACAAGTTACATTGGACAAAGGAATTAAATCACTTGAAAATATTGAAAGATGGTGATGCCTGGAGATAGGACCTGAGAGGGACACGAGAAATTGGGGGGGGGGATTGTGACTTGAAATTTACCCAGGGCCAGGAAGTCCACAACAGCTGATAGTGTAGTTAAAACAGTAATTGTAATCTAATACTGTTCCAAAAAAAGAGGTGATTGGAAAATTTAAAAAAAAAAAAATATGAAAGAAATTTCGAACTCCGAAATGTCTAAAAGATTTCAAATTAAAAGTACTGAAAAAATTGAATAAGAACATTTGAGACAAACAAGTTAAAAGTAAATTATAGTTTTAAAAAGCTAACACAGAGACACTTTTATAACAAACCAAACTAAAAAGTAGAAAATAATTTTTAAGTATGAAAAAATTGTTATTCATACTTAAATATATTTTATTGTAAAAAAGCGTGGGGTATATTACATCAAATGTTATAAATAGTTCATTGGTAGCTTTTTATAAAAGTAAAGATACAATAAAAATATCTAAAAAGCATCCACTTTTTTAGAATAAAATGCATTAAGTATGAGGAACAAATTCTTCATACTTAAAAATTATTTTCTACTTTTTAGTTTGGTTTGTTATAATAGTGTGTTTTTGTTAGTTCTTTAAAACTATAATTTATATAAAAAAAATTATTTCAGTAGATATTTATTTTTGAAATATCACCCAAAAAGTTATAAAGTTCTGTAATGAATACGCCACAAAAGACTGCGATTTATCATTAATTTGAGCCAAAGATCAAGTAGTTTGATTACAATTGGAAATGTGATTGATCGAAGGATGAGGTGCACATGATTTTTGGGACATTTCAAAAGTCAGTCGGGAAAAATATCTATAGCTTCCACATATCAGGCCAAACCATGATAATTGATTGTTCTAACATACGAACCTGGCTCTGGCATAGAATTTTTCATTTCTGGTTCTACTTCATAAAGTTAACCTACACATGTTAAAAGTTAGTTATTTTGTTGTTTAATGATGCTGCCAATTACCAGGATCGCATTAGTATTGCCAGTGTGAATGAATTTCATCCCACAGGAGTTCTTTTACATGCCAGTATATCTACTGACATGGAGGTGTCGTTTTTAAGCATACTTAAAAATCAATAGTCTGGGCCAGATTTGAACCCGTGACCTTGTGATCAGTAGGCCAGTGTCTAACCAACTGAGTCACCTAGACCGACTAGAAAACTTGATTAGTGTATGTTAGAATAATCAGTTATCATTGATTGGCCTGATACATGCTATTAATTAAAAATGTTAAAGCCTGGGACTTTGTACTTATGATTGTGAGTCACTATTGGGGTAAATGTCTCGAATGCGAGATTCCCTTGTGATCTGCTGGGAAAATGCAAATCAAATGAATTCAAGGGTATGTGAGCATGTTGGCACGATAGCTTAGTGGTTAAGAGCAGCCGTACTTACACTCCATCCAGCCTTAGATCCAATCCTTGTATCCCTGCGTGATAATATGGTGTTCGTATCTGCTACAACTAGCACAAACGCAACTTAGACTCATGCCTCGTGTTCATGTTGCAACAAAATATTTACTCGGGAGTTTTAGGAATAAAGCTGCTATTGCGTTACATTACCAGGGTTGTCATACATCTCTAAAACTCGCAATAATCGCTGATATTTAAGGCAGTATATTTTATGGAGTGCTTTGGTTTCAGCGGGTTAATTGTTGACTGCTTGTGTTTACGTTAAGTGCGGATCTAAGGGTGGAGCAATTATAGAGTAGATGATCTGTAGTTCAGATCCTTGAATGTTTAATTTCTGATTCTACCATATATAATATATAGCTGTTGCAGTGTTGATATGAATTCCGATTGGAAAGTGAACTACATGTTGCCTTAACGATCATGGCTATTCAAGCCAGCAGGCTGAAGGTGTCCCAGACCGCCTAATCTAAACCGGTTTTGAATTAGAGGAAGAACGGCATAAGTAGCAAAATCACTCGGTACTGAAAGGGTTAAGTGTTTACATTAAGACTCCCACAAACTATTATTTTAGCATCTTCAGTATAAATGAATGAGATGGTTCTTTCTAATCTGTTTATAAATCCTTGGAAGCTGTAAACACTGCTAAAATGATAAACATATCTCTTTTTTTACTGAACTGCATTCAGATTCTTTTTCCCCTTAAAACTATGCAACATTTATGCTGGAGAACTATGCTTTTGGCAAATATTCTCACTCCTCCACAAGTCAATCTACTTCAAAAACCGTAACATAAGCTGTACTTACTGAAGTTCATATTTTTAGCTCTGCTTCTGTTGTGTGGTGCTCTGTTACGCAAGTCACTGAAATGTCATAGTTCAACTCTTGAATATGTATACTTAACTCCTCTACTTTATTTTTGATTAAAATGATATGTTTAAGATGGCAAATAAAATGTGTCTTGAATTTTCTGGGAATATCCAATGAAGTAATCTTCGTTCTGAATGACTTGTGTGTAACTGGTAAACCGAAAGAGATAAACAAAAAAAATCTTCATCAAAAATGCACAGTAGGTTTACTACAAAACTTGGCCAGCAGGTGCACAGCCCGTTTACTGGTCACACATGTGTGCATCTCAAATAAAATCTCAAAACACATTACCGGAATAAACACAAAACATGCCTCATCACAGCAGATCTACAACATCCTCTAAGGAAATTTTCATTCACATGCATTAGTTCAGTTTCCATTATAATGTTAATTTCTCTCCTGATATTGTTTTAATTTTATCTTGTGCAAGGCACCTAAGATATTTTCGAGATGATTGTTCTGAACCTTTCTCTGATTTTGTTTAATTTCTGTTCTGTAAGCACACACATTTTACCTTTCTTTCTCTATCAGAAATTGATCCTGTATGCCTGAATTTATTTACAAGCAAACGAACAGTCTCTCTGCTCTGAACATGCACACCAGGAAATTGTTTCAAATTGCCTTACTACAACTTACTACAAGATGATGTAAGCACATACGTATGGTACATAAACATTTGGTGTACTGTATACGGCAATCAGTTCATTTGGAAAACACTAGCGGAAGTAAGACTGACACGTGTGGCGATTAGTATGTGTTTGCAGGGAAATGTAGTGAAGGTCACACAGGTCATGCATCTGCTGGCCACATTTTTTAGTAAACATGCTGTAGATCTGCTTAAAGCATACATAATCTTCACTCCATGGATGAGACACATTGTCGGTTCCGTTTTTTTCACAGTGTCAGGGATAAACGAGCTGGAATAGTGGAAAGATCAAAAATTGCTTAAAGCATACATTTAGTCCAGTACATTTTTTGTGGAGTTAACCATTTCCTAGATATTCCTTGTCTTTTCTTTTTTTCCATTTATACCCCACTGTTGACTTTGATGGTTATATTGGCGGCCTTTCCTTTGGCAATGGTTTTGTGGTTTAATATAGTGGGTTTTGGGTCTTTGCATTGGATCACATACACATTCATACTTCCTGACTCTGGAGGATTGGGTATAATCTTGGCTAGAGAAGAATTCCCACTCCCCAGCCGGGAATTGAACCTGGAACTTGTTACACTCCTTGTTATTGATTTGAGGTTTCAAATATGGTTGTACTTTTCTCAAATGGGAAGTCATTCTGAGTTTTTCTTATGGTCATCCAAAGTAGATAATGGAATCCCACCTCATAGTGACAAGGTCTATCTCTTTACCTACTGTATCATACAACGAAATGTGCAAATGTGAATTGGAAGTTTATCTCGTTTAACAAGAAATAGCTAGAATAATAAGCTTCTGCAAGTATAGTTTGTAGTCATGTGAACTGAACACAAATTTTTATATTAGGGTTTGGAGGTGGGAATGGGTCTTTTAAAATTGATGGACTCTGTGGAATAAGGGCCCATCCCACCCAGACTAAGTTTTGAGAAAAAATGGATTTTGTTTGATTTTATATAATTCAAAATGAAAAGGGCACACGTAAATGAAATTTGGTACGTATGTTCTAAATAAAATTAGCTACCTTAATGTTCAGTGCAGCTTTGTGTTTTCTTTCTGATGGACAAGGGAATGATATAAGGAAATTATGGGTCTTAAAGAGAATGTCACCATTGCTGTGTGATGTGCTGCTTTCCCTGCACTTGTGTATCCCTTCCTCACTTACTCCTCTTTGCTGCATGCCAGTCACTCATTGTCACTATCACTGGTATCCTCTGTGCACTCTGACTGGTCATTTTCATTTATATTTATAATAATTCTGTCTACTTCTGAATCTATATTATCATGTTGCAAGTATTGCAATATGAAAAGGAAAATCATAGCTATGAAAATGTTAACAAGTAATGGGGACAAAGTTAAAAAGTGGGGAAATTTAAAGAGAAGTGGACAAGGAAGGTAAGGAATTAAAAGAAGGGAAGATATGAGAGTGGGAGGGGGGGGGGGGGGGAGAAGAGCAGTTAGAATAAAGAGATGTATTGGATGCTAAAGTTGCTAAAGGGTAGAGTCAAAAGCAATAGGTTACGAGCAGGAGAGGAAGGGCATGCAACATATTTTGCAAAGATAGGCTGTGGAAACCTTGTAAGGAGGATGTAAATTTGTATAGATAAGTAGAATACGTTCAAATTCATTAAGAAAAAATGATCTTGTTTTCTAGTGCCTTGCATCTGGCAATGAAGCCATTAGCATTCGTGCTTTCCAATACTTTTGAACTGTAGTTTCTTCTGATCTTAATACTTCACAGGTCTTCAAGTGGTCTTCGTTCATTTCTGCTGGATCATTACACAGGACACATATTGGTGAAGCTGGGATACCTATTCTGTAGAGATGACTTGCTAAGCAGTCGTGATTTGTCAATAGTCGGAAGGCTGCAACCGCTGTTTTCCTTGGTCTCTGGGGGATTATATCTGGGTTGGAAAGTAGTGTAATCCATTTTTTATCTTTGGCATTTGTTTCTATTTCTTGTAGGTATGAATGAGAAAATTTTTTAATGATCAAGCGTTTTATTGAGGAATATGAGAAATTGAATTTAGACTTGTTTTATTGTTGTGCCTTTCTTTGCAAGTGAGTCTGCAACTTCATTCCCCATGACTCCACAGTGTACTGGAATCCATTGGAGATGAACATTCTTATTAACTTTTTGGAGTTGTGCTAACATTTTGTAGCATTCTCTAATTTTTGTTGACTTCTTTGTAGTATTTGAACATATTCCCTGAATTGCAGCTTTAGAATCTGAAAGAATTACTGCCTTGTTAAATTTATTTAAGGGAAGATTTAATAATTGTCAGAGAGCAATGTGTATAGCCTCTATTTCTCCATCATTTGTTGTGTCTCTGCCAACAGAATGATAAAAGGAAAAATGTGAACACGTAACTCCAGCTCCAGTAAGGTTTTCCGTGGAGGATCCATCAGTATATATGTGCAGCCATTCTTCTGTGGGATACTTAGTATTGATTGTTTCCAGAGCTAGAAGTTTTTGTATTTCTTTTGGTGTGTCTGATTTACTTATTTCCTCTATTAATTCCAAACTGAAGGTAGGTTGCAATAATTCCAATGGATTTTCTCTGGTGTTAGGAATGTTCAATTTGGATTTAATCTGTGTTACCTTTTCTAGGAAACTACTGAGTTTTAAGGATTGAAGGGGAGAGGTTCTCTTCTGTCCATTTAGAGTTTGGCAGTCATAACATTTTCTCGTGTTGGAGCAATGCTTGTTCTTCTATTTTTGTTGTTATTGATGGGGTCCGTGTTAAGGCAAGTATGGCATCAATAGGTGTGGATTTAACTGCTCCAGTGATTAGGCGAAGAGCCTGATTTTGTATTTGTTCGTTTATTGATGTAGCATTTGCTGCTGTTATTAAAGCTTCAGAACAGTACAAGAGGTTTGGTTTAACATACATTTTGTATGTTGTGTTAAGGACTCTCCTTGAGCAGCCCCATTTAGCACCAGCTAACCTTTTCAGGATTTGCAGATTCTTTTCAACCTTTTCTGAGATGTTTGTTATATGTTTTTTCCAACTTAGCTTTCTGTCGAAGGTGATGCCATCAACTGCTTTGAGTGGTTTACCATTATAATTTATGTTAATATTAACTGGTTTGTATTTTAGTGTAAATAGTTCATAATTTGTTTTTTTCCACATTGGTAGTCATGAGGTTTTTGGAGCTCCATTCATGTACTTTGTTTAGGGCTGTTTCTATTCTGTCTTTAATTAATTCAGGTTTTTTTTGGAGAGCCTGGAGTCCAAATGACTACATCGTCAGCAAATAAAGCAAATTTGTTTTCTAAATATTAAGATTAAAAGGAGAAGCATTTATATAGTGGTGTCCTGATCATTGTGAAGGTTTTTAGTTGCTTTTATATGTTCAGGTAGACAATCACTTACTTGTAGTTGTAGATAAACAGGAGTGCTTTCAACTACAAGTAAGTGATTGTCTACCTGAATATATAAAAGCAACTAAAAACCTTCACAATTGTTTTCTAAAGTTTTTATTATTGATGGAAGGTCATTTATATATATGTTAAAGAGTGTTGTGCTCAGAGCAGCACCTTGTAGAAGTCCACGGAGTGTTTGTTTATATTTGGAAATGTAATAATTATATTTGTGGCACAAAATCTTTGTGAAATAAACTGAGTTATCCAATATAAGCGTGTTACTTTTCACATCTGATTGCAACTTCTCAATTTGTTTCTCCCGACTGAGTCATATGCTGATTTAAAATCAATGAATATTGCTAAGGTATCCTCCTTTCTATTGAAAGCTTCCTTGATGTCTTGGCTTAGTAGGAGTACATTTTCACTTGTACTATGATTCTGTCTGAAGCCGGTCTGTGAACTATTAAGTTGTAATATTCTAGGAACCAGTTAAGTCTAGATCAGGGCTGGGGGAGTGGTACACATTGAGCGGGACTGCGCTCACGACCTTGAGCGTGTGTGTTGGGTGAGGACACACCAGTTCAGTGACGTACCTTTCACAATGAGTGAGGGCGTGTTACGCCAACATTTAATCCCGAATGGGAAGAAAAGTATTTCGCCGTCTTCGAAGGTGGAAAATCACATTGTTTGGTTTGTGGTGCAACAGTATCATATCCTTCACATTATAACATTAGGAGGCATTTCACAAATGCGCATGCGCAAGAATATGGTGAAGAGAAGCTGACAGGTACGGCTCGTGAAAAAATGCTGGATCGTCTTAAGGAAAATGTACAAGCCAAAAGTGACAGTACTAGCAAGACGATAGTTGACCGGCAAAACATAGTTCGCGCCAGTTTTAAAATTGCAAACGAAACTGCCAAATCCTCTAAACCCCTCTCTGAAGGAGACCTTATAAAGGAGTGCTTGATAACTGCTGCTGAAGAAGTTTGCCCTGATTTAGTGAATTCCTTTAAATCTCTTAGTTTATCTCGTCAAACAGTCACCGAGCGAATAGCAGAAATTGCTTGCAATTTGGAGAAACAGCTGAAAACGAAAATCGGACAGTTGGTGTACTACTCATTAGCACTAGACGAGTGTAGTGACAGGAAAGACACGGCTCAGTTAGCTGTTTTCTTAAGAGGAGTTTATGAAAATTTCAATATCAGTGAAGAATTTCTAGATCTTGCATCGTTAAAGGACCGGACCATAGGTGAGAATGTGCTTAACGCTGTGCTAAAGACAATGGAACACTTTAATCTTCCATAGGAAAAACTAGTTTGTGTTGCAACCGATGGAGCGCCATCCATGATGGGTCATACGTCGGAATTTATAGGAAGACTTCGAGGTGTTATTGCAGCAAAAGGAATAAACCCAGACGGTGTGCTACATGTACATTGCTTTATTCATCGCGAGGCATTGTGTGCGAAATCAGTAACGTTGGATACAGTGATGTCAGTTGTTGTGCGAATTGTGAATACCATTAGGTCGAATTCAGTTCGTCATAGACAGTTTCAAGAATTTTTAAAAGATATAAATTCTGAGTTTTTAGATCTGCCGTATCATTCTCAAATTAGATGGCCAAGTAGAGGCAACGTGCTTCAGAGAGTTTTCGCGTTACGAAGCGAAATAGACATTTTTTTAAAAGATCAGAAAATAGACTTTGGAGAACTTAGCACCAAAAACTGGATTTGTGATTTAGCATTTTTGAGTGATCTAACGTTACACTTAAATACATTGAACACCACCCTACAAGGGAAAGACCATTTAAGCATAACGATGATTGATGAACTAAAGGCTTTCATGGACAAATTGCGACTCTGGATGTATCAAATACAGCACACAGATTTGTATCATTTTCCATATTTGAAATG